>OZ010572.1:71147583-71165083 GCA_963932145.1 Acanthosepion lycidas
TAGTACATGTGGGAAAAAAGGATGAAAAAAGAAATGAAAAAACAAACAAAAAAAACCTCCTCCAGAAGGCAGCGGAGGAAAGCGAGAAGAAAGCAGTAAAGATCAATTGAAAGACGATAGAAATATGGTTGTTATCAAACGGAACAGCTCGACATGCAAATAACAAATTTTGGAGATAGTAAAATCAAACAAGCACAAAAATTTAAGTATCTGGAAAGTGTTTTAACAGAGGACGGAAACACGAAGGCGCATTGGGATAGCGAAAGATGACTTTCAATATATACATAAAGTATTAAGAAGCAGAAAAACATCATTAGAAACAAAGAAAAGAGTACTGAATTATCATGTAATATCAGTCTTCTTATATGTCAGTTAATGTTGGACAATCTCTTCATAGATGAAGAAGTGACTTGGGCAGGCATTTGTGAAGAGTCATGATCAATGTTCTAAAGGCACACAGCACATAGAAGAAGAAGGTGAATAAGTTTTCGGCAGAACACCGAAAACGATGGATAACTTTACAGATTAACAGATCAATCTGATCAAATTCTTAGCCTATTCTGGCACAAGGCCGTAATTATGTTTCCTCCTATAGTGAGGATCGATTTCATCCAGTCAGTTATGTGACATGCATGATATACACTTAGGCGATCATCTATCTTTCGATACATGACTGACGAGGCAATTTTTTTCCCGCACTAGGTTACCATTTCTTTCTGCGGTAGATCAGTTGCCATCCGGTCTGTTTACCCATATCTAGGGGAGAAGAGGAGGATTCATACCTTTCCCAAGGGTATTCGCACGTAAATGGATTCAAGTGGAATTCGAACTCGGTTGTCCGATTCCTCAATCCGAGCCGCTATTTATTACTCCACTGGTTTCGTTATTTAATTGTAAAAACATCACAACTAACCATTACTATCATTCCGAATCACAGAATTTTGATCAGGAGTTTTTACTGCATAATGCTTGATATAATTGCCCACTATTTACTACAGAATTAAGTGCAATGACAAGGAAGAACAGTTTATTGTAAAACTGTTATTTATTGTGTAAAGTATTTTTTTTTATCATTAATAAACTACGCGAATTTAGATTTATCTACCTGTATCTACATGTTTATCTAGTTATCTATCTGTGCCAACATTAAGTCTCTGCCTACCTATCTGTGTAAATATGCATATAGACATATATGAATGTCTCCAGTTACCTGTCGAATCTATGTGCGTAACCTAACCATTTAAGCGAAAAGTAAGGACAGACTCAATCGTTTTACTGAGGGGTACGCCAGTGGATGAAGGCATCATAACGAGGAAGATACGTAGCATTAGTTGAAGGCTTGGGATTTTGGTCGTTGAGACGGGTTATGCGCATGCGTTCGTTCGTTTGGTCGGTAGGTGGACACGGCAGTGGCGATAATTCCGAAGTAGCCGCGTCTGGTCAATCAACGCTCGTGTGAGCACAGCACACTGGCCGATCTTACTGGTAGAGGCATTTGTCAAATACACGGGCACTTCTTGATTGAATCGCATGGAATTAGTACATCAAGAGAGAGTTAATCATATTGACAGCATGGGCGACGGCAACGAGGCTGATGGTGTAAGCCGGGAGGACGGGGGCTGAGATGAACAGAGCGAAAAGGTAAGAGCCAGAGGTTGGGTAGTATTGGGTCCAGGGGCGGTAGGTGAGAGATCGGTGGGATGTAGGCGGTGGTTGGTGGACGAATCAATCAGTAATGAAGGATGATGATTGATGGTGACCCAGGGGTCACAGTCTCTATCTACTTCCCTCCTTATTCACCGTATAGCCTCAAGCTTTTCTTGGCGCCATTTTCGCTTCATTTCCCAAGCTTCAACGAATTAATCCTAACACAGGTACTCTCGCAGATGTATATATGTCTGCATATGAGGATAATAGTGAATATATATATATATATATATATATATATATATATATATGTGTGTGTGTGCGTGAGTGTCTGTGTGTGAGAGAGTGCGTGTTTATGACCGAGTGTGCGTAGATATCTCTATGCATGTATTTGTGTGGTTCGGTAGCAAACCCTCTTTAATACATGATTCGTTGAACAACATTGCTAAACTACTTTTTCATTTTGTTTTCTTGTATACATACAAGTGTCTTCATTTCTGGGCGTAATGGGTGTAAAAATTGCCAAAATGTTGTTGGTTCCGAGCGCTTTCTATTAAACTGTTAGCCATATTCAAGGATCAATTTTTGTTAAACTACTATAATAAATGGTGTGTAAGTACTGTTGTACGTAGTATAAAACTTACTGGCAATGGATATTTTCTTAATTTCCAAATACGGTAAGTACATTTTCGCCGGGTTCATAATTAATGCTATTAAAGGTTGATTTCTGGTTTATTTATAAAAGCATCTATCTCACAGATGTGCCGTCGCCTCTCTCTGTCTTTTTTACAAATACTTTCATGGTAATTTCTCCGATGAGCTACTTTCGCTGGTTTCCAGGCTTCATGTATTCAAGCGTCCTACGAGGCTGGCACCCTGCTCTCACCCTTTCACTGTTGAAACTCTTCTACTCCAATAGCTTCATATCTCGCACGCCTCGCCTGTGGAACTCACTTCCTTTTTCTTGTTTCCCTGATAGCTATAATCGCCAACTATTCAGATGTAATGTCAATCGACATCTCCAGTTGCCTTGATCTATCCACTATCCTTCTCTTCATCCTTTCTTCTATCACTTCTATCTGTTCTTGCTCCAAATCTTCTGCAACCCCCTGCATCCTAGTGGCTTCACGCATTGCTTGGGGCGTAATGCTTAAAAAATGTATATTCAAGGGCATGTACTTCTACTGACGTTTATGTCTTTCTAGTCAGAATCTATCAGTGTGTATGCTTTTACGTGATATATCACTCAGAATTTCACATAGATTGAACAGCAGGGTAAAATAAAATTAGTATAGATATTTGCCATTTGTGAGAACCATCCTTTGGGACATGATGAAAACGATACAATAACAATGCCAAGGTACAGAAGAGAATATAGGTCTCTGTACAAAGAAACCAGGAATAAATGCAGGGAGGCTAAAGAGGAATGGCTCAACGAAAAATGTGCAGGAATAGAAAGAATAATTATCAGAGATGATATAAATAAAAATAAAAGAACAGGACAAAAGACATGCTCATCAACAGGATATATAAAATCTAAGGACGGAACGGAAAAATACTTCAGGAATGGGACGAATATGTTGGAGAACTCTTCCACAACGAAAGAGGACAGCCGGCAATACACAGAAATATCAAAGGACCGGAAATATTAAAATCTGAAGTGGAATCAGCACTGGCAAAATTGAACAGAAACAATGCAGCAGGGCCAGACGGAATTGTTATAGAGATGCTTGCAGCCTTTGATGATTCGGGCATTGACATGATTATAGACGTACTAAATGAGATCTACAACAGTGGTGATATGCCGGAAGACTTAAGTAGATCAATTTTCATAGCACTGCCTAAGACGCCAGATGCAAACGAGTGTGAACTTCAATGCCTAAAAATTTAACTATCGAAAATGGTACTGAATTTCATGACTAGTTTTCACCGATTTCACAAAGGATCTCTTCTAGTATCTGTGACTCTTCAGGGCGTAGGCGATCATGGCTCCTACAATTTTCTATCTTCTGTAGCTCTTAATAAATTTTACCTTTTTAACAAAACTTATCATCCGAACTTTGATGAAGATTGCGTATAGCAGAATCAGACCGGAAATAGGACAAGAAATGTAGAGTTTCGTTAAAGACACTGGAACAAGGAATGCGATATTTATGCTCAGAATGCTACCGGAAAGAGCAATACAAATGCAAACGCATGTCTTTTATAGATTTGGCAAATGTGTGCTATAAAGTACGTCACAAAGAGCTGTTGGAACTGCTAGGTAACCTTAACATATTTGGGAAGGATATTAGAATAATAAAGAAACTATACAGGCTAAAAAACGCCTGCATACGGATAGAAAATTGTTGTAGAGTAGCTAGCACCTCTTCAGCACTCTATCAGATGGCCTGGTTCATAGCCTTACATAGTCTACGATTAAGGACCAACAGTTGATTAGTAAGTTAGTACTAAGCGGATTAATATTGGGACTGATCTTACTTTATTTGGCTATACAGCATTTGACTCTCCTTAGGGTTAGGGTTAGGGTTAGGGTTAGTAAGTTGTCTTGTTACTTGTTTTGTAACTTATTGTTCTGTGTTTATTGTATGTATCTGTTATCACGGGATACTGGTACTGAATAAATATATTAAGCGCTCATTCTTCTCTGTGTATCATTCATCTCGACGATAGAACAAAAATGTTTCAGTAAATATACAAAAATAGAAAGCGGTGTAAGATAAGAACGTGTCTTCTCTTATTGAACCAATGAAGTGAAGCGATTTTGAGAGAACCAGAAGTCCTATTAAGTGTTATTGTTGACAGTTTCAACCTAAAAAAAGATAACATCATTGACATTAACTGAAAGACGGCAGAAACATGGCTGTTACCAAAAGGAACAACACATTATGCAGATTATAAATTGGAGATACCAAAATAAAACAAGTACAACAATTTAAATATCTGGGAAATATTTTAACAGAGGACGGAAAGTGCGACACTGAAATCCGAAGCCTCATTGGGATATCGAATGATGGCGTTCAAAAGCTAAACAAAATAGTAAGAAACAGAAAAATTTCATTAAAAACAAAGAAAACAGTACTTAACTGTTACATGATATCAGTCAGTCAGTTACGTCCCATACTTGATACACGCTTAGGCGATCATGTATCTTTCGATACATGACTGACGAGGCAGATTTTTTTCCCGCGGTAGGTTGCCATTTCTTTCTGCAGTAGAGAAGTTGCCACCCAAGGCTATAGAAGCGGCTCTGTCGTACTTACCCATAGGGTATTAACACGTAAGTGAATGCAATGGATTCGATTTGAATTAATTTGAACTCAGCTCTCCGATTCCTCAACCCGAGCCGCTATCCATTACTCCAATGTGCCGCCTACATAATATCAGTCCTCTTATATGGCCGTGAATGCTGCATAATCTCTTCACAGATGAAGAAGAAACTTGAAGTAACAGAAATATGGTTCTACAGAATGATGATAAGGATACCATGGTCCAAAAATGTGATTAACGACTAAGCCTTAGGGAAAAAGGAAACAAAAATTAAATTTATACTTAACATCAGAAAGTGAGAGTTGAAATTTCTAGGGCATATAATAGGGAAAGAAGACTTGGAAAATCTGACACTAGGGAGTCAAGAAAGACAGGGAGTAAACAACGCACATCCTACCTAATGAGCTTGATGGAAGGAGAAGATTTAGGTGAGATAACAAAAAGGCAAAATTTATTAAGAGCTAGAAAGGACAGGAAATTGTGGAGAGCCATTATCACCTAGGTCCTAAAGGGACACAGGAATTAGAAAAGATCATATATGAAATCGGCGAAAACTGGTCATGAAGTTCAGTAACATTTTCGATTGTAAAATTTTCCATTAGGGAGCATTTTCTATGTTTCCTGTTTAGAATGTGCAATCTAAAAGCTGATATGAAACTGAAGACGCCGAAAGAATTTCTCTGAATGAAAAATAAAAGAAAAAAAGAGAGAAGGTAAGGTTTTTTTATTGGCAGTGTTTTAGAGTTGCTTGAAATGAACCGGCGAGACACGGGAAACGATGACAAATGGAAAGGTAGGAAACGTTTATAGATTTAACAGGCACGCACGCACGCACATTATCAACAAAATTCTGGATAAATTAACTAGAATTATGATACACAAACACAAGAATTATACACAAGAATGGTATCTGAGAAAGTTAATAAACTTTAGATCTACTTAACCGCAGACACAAAAAAAGATTATCCCGAAGGCTTTCTGTCAAGACAAATACACGTGAGATCTTCTTAACCAATGAAAAAAAAAAAACACACACACACACAAAATAGTAAAATTTTCTTTTCTCTTCCATATTTCATTTCTGGTGAAGCTGAAATAAAAGCGAAACATGTTAAATGTACACTATTTGTTCCTTATCATATCCTATTACACACACACAGACACACACACACACACACACTGTTGCTTCTGCGGATTGGCTTCAATGTAATGTCCATTTTTATATCTATATACGCTCTATCCCTGATATTGAACACTTTAACCCATAAATATAAACTATATTTATATCATATATATATATATATATATATATATATATATATATATATATACTAATCGAATTACCAGCGCCTTGCTGCGTGTCACACATTTTTTTTTTTAAATGATGATTGATATTAAATCATTGTTATAATTTGTGGAGAAAAATGATGCATTTTAATATTACTCAATGATCTTGCTGATGTGACCTCCATCTTCTGGTTTTCTCCATATTTTGGATAGAACTCTTTCCCTTGTTGAAATTATATTTAATTTAAATTAGAGAGGAAACAATTTCAGTGGGGGGTTTGTGTCGCCCAGAGACCCTCTTTGATCAAAATGAAATATACTTATCCAAATACCCTAGGAGCCATATCCTTTTTCAAATTTAAATTTAATTTAAATAAAAGGGTAATTTTTTGCTGTGGGAGTTTGTGCAATAAGTCTCTTATATCCGGGTTTCTCTTATATCCGGATCTCTTATATCCGGGTTACACTGTATATATATATATATATATATATATATATATATATATATATATATATATATATTATTAATAGTAATCGTATAAGTATAAAAACTATACACGTTCGGAAAACCTGTGTTTTGATTTGAAAATAATCAAACCAATACCAAAGGAAAAAAAAAAGGTATAAAAGAAGAAAGAACCAAGAACATGTACGTTAGTCGAAAATAATCGTCCAGCATGCAAGTCCAAAGCTCAAAGAAAAACCTCGATACGAGTAAGCAAAATAACTAATTAAATACAGTAAGTAGAGCAGATCTATTTAAACCTAGAGAGCCAGACAAACCTCCGAAGGTTACACCTAAGCTGACCGTTAGCCTTGTCTGGCTCTCTAGGTTTAACTATATATATATATATATATATATATATATATATATATATATATATATATATATATATATATATATATATATATAATGGTGAACTGCGAGTGCTGGTAGTAATAATAAAACAGTTCAAAATCATTTATGCCTGACGATTGCTCTAAGTATAACATTCCGTGTAGTATAGAGCGTAAGACTGTTGCTTATAGAGCGTATTGATTGTTGCGTAAGTTTTACGCTACTAGAATTTCTCGAATTTTTCTCATTAGGCTATAAGCATTCAGGAACAATTTAAATGAGTTTCGTAATTAAGAACAAATTATACTAGAAATTAAACATAAATTCAATAGAAGAATCACTGACTTTCACAAATGAAATGCTTATACAATAAGACAAAGTTTATTTGCTATGCGGCCTCAAAATGAGTTGCCTGCCCGGATGAAGTGCTTCTCGATCAAGTTGGCCATCACGTCTAAGATGCCGGTCTTTAATATGTCGTTGCTTGGTATTATGAGGCCATTGGTCACTCTCGACAGTTCTTCAGACGTATCATCCCAGGTGTTTCAAATGAATAGAAAATTGTTTGCGAAAATTTCTTGACCAAGCACTCTTGTATAACGTGGTCCATGTGAGAGGAAGTATAATCCTCTAAGAACACATTCAATCAGACTCTCAATCTAAGGCTTGCCACCGTGTCCAGTATGTCAATATTGCGTTGCCTTGAGGTTCTGTGGGAAGAAGAGTATGACAGGAGCATTACATTTGATTGGCCTCACAGTGAGTGGCATCTGTGGCGCATATATAGCGGCCTTTCCACCTGTTCATCTAGCCACTTTAAAGACACTGGCTATCTCCAAGTCCCCGTTTTTAGCGGATAGTGCCACCAGCTTAACATGTTTTTATATTTCTGTATTTGACAGGTTGTGTCCCTAGTTACATTACTGCTTGGTCGTATTCCATTTATCGCTTACTAAAAATGTGTTTTGAAATGCTTGATGTACCATATATATATATATATATATATATATATATATATATATATATATATATATATATATATGGATGTATATTTAGGCAACAATCCTTCGTTTATGCATGTTTCATTAAAAACGACAGACAAGATACTACGGTTAAGCTTTTTATTTAAATTTTTTTGTGTTCGAACAAGAGCTTTCTTTTCTGGACAAAGAGTGCGCAAAAACTGTCGAAATATATAGTTCCGAGCGCTTTCGGCTATACCTTTTGACATTATCAAGGATGATATGATTTTTCGGCTTAATTGAGTGTGTGCATCATGTGTTTGTTTTAGTGTGTTGTAGGGATGTTTTAATTTCCGAATACGGTTAGGACATTGTGGCCTTGTTCGTAGTTAATATTGTTAAGAGTTGGCTTTTTATTTTTTATTATTAAAGCTTCCATTATTTTTAATCTATTTTACAGGTGGATGCAGTTATTATATATGTGTTTTCTTTTTGTATGTTTCTAATGGAGTCTGGTAAATTTTTGTGTGTTTAAATGGGTTCTAATAGAGCTGTGATCGGATAGGTGTAACGTATGGCGTCTGGATAAGCATGTAGTTGCGTAACCGATGTAATTATTTATGAGTCCGGTTTGATCAGGAACACAGTTCCTTAAGGAGCATTTGAACTCATAGATAATGTTCGTTCTTTGTAATCTTGACTTAACTGGTGTGTTGTTATTTTTCAGGATAAGGTTAACTGTCTTAAATCTTTTATAATAGATAATTAATTTGATTTTTTATTCGTGTCAATTGGGATAGTGTATTTATTTATAATATGTCTTAGTGAAGATTCGTCTTGTTTGTAGTTAATGTGCAGTTTGGTTTTTGTAATAAATGTGTACGTAATTTTTGACTGTGTGTCCATTATCATTGTTACTTAGTTTGGGGAGAAATAGTCTAATTTGGTGGTCTATAAGGTGGTTAGGGAAGCCGTTGTTGATTAGTGTTTGTTTTACATTATTAAGTTCTTTGAGGAAGAGTAGTCGAGAGGATGAATTCTGGTGTGCTCTTTTTAGGAAGTTTTTTATTACTGCTATTTTGTACCTAAGTAGGCATTCACTTTTAAAGTTAAGGTGGCACAAGTTTTTGCTAGTGTTTTTTTTTATATAATGATGTGATGAAAGTGTTATTGCTGTATTCTACGAAAATATCTAAGAATGGATGTTTGTTTTTTTTGACTAAGTTCATAGGTAAAGTTAAGGACGGAGTTTTTCTCAAATGTGGTCTAAAGTGTATCTATTTCTTTAATGTTATTTGCCAAAATAAAAATATCATCTACGTAGCGAACATATATTTTCAGTTTGTGGACCTGTGTAAATATCGTATTTTCTACGTGGGACATGTAATTGCTGGAAAAGCATGGACCGAGTGGATTTCCCATACTAACACCATTAATTTGGGTGTAGATTATGGTCATAGAATGGAACTTTGGTTGTACATGCGTGTAGTAATTTCTTTTTAGTATGGATGGTTTGATGGATGGCGGAGGAATAGAATTATTAGTATATACAGAATTGAGGATAATGTCAATAGTTTGATCGACGGGGACGTTTATAAATAAGTTTTCGACGTCAAGTGACGCTATTTTACCTATAAAATATTTGGACAGTTTTTACACACTCTTTGTCCAGAAAAGAAAGCTCTTGTTCGAACACAAGAAAAATTAAATAAAAAGCTTAACCGTAGTACATTGTCTGTTGTTTTTAATGAAACATGCATATATATATATATATATATATATATATATATATATATATATATATATATATATATGTGTGTGTGTGCGTGTGTGTGTGTGTAATCATTTCATTTTAAGCAAGGCAAGAAAACCACTGACATACTAAGGTTAATGAGAGTGAAGGAAACTGAGAAAACGATATTGGGGACAATAAAAAAGAACAAGATTCAAAAAGACAGAAGAAGACAATAGACATTGCATTTAAATCTTTGAAGATCCTAGTTGACAGTAAAGCAAGGATCTGGAAGAGAGTTCTACGGGCGAGAAGGGTGAGTGATGAAACTATTAGTATAGGAATTACGGTTATACTTTGTAATTTAATCAGTAAAATTATGAGACCTACCTACTAATCTTGTACACCATTTAGTAATTGCTTTAATTTGTGAAGTCGAAGTACTAAAGAGGAAAGTTCATCAGAACAATTGCCATTAATTTTTTTCTATGTTAAGAAAAGTGAAACAGAGATGCTAGTTCGTGACTGATAACATTGCAGATTGTTTTGAATTTGTCAAGAATGTGAACCAACTTTCTTAGCATATAGCATATATGCTAATTAATATATTTGCGTATATGTATGTAGATAGATATTCCGAAAATAATGACTCTTACTTATTTATATGTAAACTCCAGGGTGTTTCATTAAGACGGATAATATATAAGGATGTTTCATTAAGACGGTTCAAAGTCAGCGGTAAATAAATCAGTATTAGTAATGAATATTCATTTCTCTACTGGATCATGTTAATTACGTCATGGCAATTAAGTGTGAAAAATAATATCGCCCAAATGTCCGTCAAATCTGAAAGAAAAAGAAAAAATCATTAGACGCTTAAACTTAATTCACATTAAAATCGGTCCAAGTTATCGGAACATCTTTTACAACAGAGTACACAGCAACGTTGTTGGATAGAGTTTTCAATGACGAAACGGTATTTTTTCGGATATACATTTCCGCTAACAAGTTGCCCTCATAAAAATTAGCACCAACAGACGGAAAGCAATTTATCAGAGCAACGATGATTTATTCTTTGACATTTGTATACATGTGTGTGTGTTTGTGTGCGTAATTTTATATTTGGTGAAGTTTAAAACCATTATTAGCTGGATGTTCTCGTGACAGAGTATCTTACAATGACCCTGTACATTTCTCAGCGTGCTGAGTACTTTAAGTTTGTGGTGGAGATTTTAATACTTTCCAGGGTTTCTAATTTCTTTTATTTTTATTTGAACGGATCTTAATTTCCAAGTTAACATTCCAAGCAATGATTAAAACTGTCATTTTTGAATTGCGCAATTTTAAAGGCATTTTTCCAAGTTTTCAATTTCTAACAGGTTCTCTCCTTAATCTTCTCCACCGGCGACATCCGCCACGTGACCGATTTTTTTTCTTCTTTTTCTTCAATCATGATACGTTTAGCTATCTCTAAGCTATATTTACATACGAGTGTAGGCTATGAAGGCGTAGTGCTAGAGCTGTGAAAAATTGCATGTTGTTATTTCAAACTCTTCTTATTAATAACTGCGCTGTTTATTTCCAGGAAAAGATTTGGCTGTTCAAAAAGTAAGTACCTAGTAGCGACTTCTCTTGAAAATGGAAATAATCTGACATCGTTAGTTTTATCAAGTACCCGTAGAAAAAAAAAAGATTTATACCACAAAATCATTCATGCTGATATGGTTGCTAAATTAGGAGATGACGCTCCAGTGGAAAAATGGATAGCTGAATTCCTAGTTTCCTTAAAACTTCCTCATTGCTCAGATGGTTTGTCCATGGTATTCTCAGCATTGTTCTGTAGAATTCTATTTCTGTTCTTTCATCTCTCTTTCTCATCTGTGATGAGAGTGTCCGGCATTCACTGCCATATAGGAGGGTCGATATTACATAACACCTCATCAATCGTTTCCTAGCTTCTAACGAATTTTTTGTTTCTTAATCCTTTGTTAGCTTATATATATATATATATATATATATATATATATATATATATATGAATATATATATATATATATATATATATATATATATATGAATATATATATATATATATATATATATATATATATATATATAGAGAGAGAGAGAGAGAGAGATAGATAGATAGATAGATAGATAGATAGATAGATAGATAGATAGATAGTAACTTAGACAGACACATAGACAGAAACTCAGATAGTGGGTCGGATTGAGGAATCAGAGAGCCAAGTTCGAATTCCAGTCAAATCCATTACATTCACTTACGTGCTAATATCCTTGGAAAAGGTATGAAGGTATGAATCTTCTTCTTCTCCCAGCAGGACAGACCGGGTTCTATAGCCTTGGATGGCAACTGGTCTACTGCAGAAAGAAATGGCAACCTAACCCGGGAAAAATCTGCTTCGTTAGTCATGTATTGAAAGGTACATGATTGCCTAAGCGTGTCTCACGCATGGCACATAACTGACTAATTTATTAATAACTGCACTGTTTACTTCCATGGAAACTGAAATCTAACTGTTCAAAGAAGACATCAGAAGGTACTAGTAGCAACTTCTCTTGAGAATGGACAAAATTTGTAGAAATAAATGAAATAGTCAGTGCAATTAGCATATCCTGTAACAGAATTGAGAATATTTTGCAAAATGAACTTTTGCTCGGTGAGGGCCACGTCTTCTGACACCAGATCAAAAGCGCACCAGACGGATCACATGACAGGAAAAACTGACATTCAGGCTAATACAGCTGGTTTCCTTGAACGTTTTCTAACCCTGGATGAGTGCTGGGTTCATAAATTTGAGCCAGAGACAATACATGCAGTGGAAACACCTCTCCTCACCTACTGACGTCACACACAGCATTATCAAAAATGGGCATTTGGTGATAAGAGCATTTTAAGGCATAAGAAAAATAAAGAATTTGATTTTCAGGTAAAATACGGACCTTCCAGCTAAAAGTTGACTTAGCAGAAGAAACCAGGAGTCGGGTTTTGACAGTGATTGATGAGTCGGTAGAGAGACCCGACTACGTGAATTTTGGGTGTCCCCGAAAGAAAGATGTGATAAGAATTATTTGGCAATCTGGGATTTGTAAATGTTTTGGCCGAAGGAAAAAAAAGAAAAAAAGGATTTTGTAAACAAAATTCTGGATAATAACTTCAAGAGGGCCAGTCTAGCAACACCCACACTGCCGAGAGATCATTGGTCACGTGGTAGCATGGGTGAGGTGAATGTATGAGAAAGACGGAGAAGTTGTTAACACCCACTGAGAGGATTGGTATGAGATACCAATGTGAGAGAGGAAGAGTCTAGGAGGATAACTCTCCTCCGATATTCCCTCACGGACGAAGGAGAAACCACCGAAATGGAAAGTGATTAATCTTCCAAAAATGAGAATTAATTAATTTTCCTGGCCTAAGAACAAAGAGAATTCTTGCTGGGAATCGAGAATCTGGAACCCAAACCATGTCAGGCCCCCACGCCGGGTTTTAGTCGGTATCCATATAAACGAACGTCTCGAGTCAGCTGATCATTTAGTTAGTTCCAGGAGTTTCATCAGTTGATTCGCAGTTGCAGTCAGGCCGTTGCCTCGCAGAAGCTGACCGAGAAATTCCACGACCTTCCGACTTTCCTACTAAAAACGACTTAAGATACCAAAACTCGCTTAAGAAACGCAAGTGTCACGAATCCATAGAAACAGGCTGGGAGAGAAACACACTCCTGTATTCAACAGACAGATAAAGATAATTTGTCAACATATTTGATTCTCTTGAATTTGTTTTATTGCTCCTTTTACTTACGCTTGTGCGATATCACCTTTACCTCGGATTCAGCTTGCACTACGGCCCGACGCCTGATTGATTTCGTTACCTAAGATCAAAGTCACAACGTGGTTAGGTTAGACTTGAGATCAAAGTAGTTACTTCGGTAACCAGACATTGGAAGTGAGCTGGTAACAACAAAGCTGGTATCCAACCGGAAACAACCAGATCGACCGTGACACAAGCTGGAGGCAGCGATAAAGAGTCAACCCCAAAACGCTGGTGGAATAAACCTCACTGCTTCGCGCCGCAACGGGGAGTTGACCACGGGCCGACAGCGCAGTGTCACATATTGACGTCGCGACCAGAGGACGTCACCAATTGACGCTGTGACCGCGACCACTAAATCTATCAAAACTAAACACCCAGAAAAACAACCGAAAGTGATCTTGTTTCGTCAGGACAATGCTCCAGAATACAAGTCCTGTGCGTTACTTTGGCTTTGAACTATTTGATCACCCTTCCCATTCTCCTCATGTAACTATCGTCCGTTCTCCAACATAAAACACTTGGCTGGGAACCAGTATCGTAGTGAAGATGACGCCATATCTGCTGCTTATGACTTTTTTGACTAACAAGATGGAAAAAAACTGCAGTTATTAATAATGACTGTATATATATATATATATATATATATATATATATATATATATATATATAGGATGCGGCATAAATACCTCTCACATATACCTCTCAGAAGTACCTCCCACATAACGATAATGACATTAGATAGATGAAGACACCATTGCCACTAATATCATAGCATTCTGCGGGTGGATATATATATATATGCCAGGATGCAACCAAGCTATCTTGTCCACCAAGCTGAGGAAATCCAGTACAAGAGGAAAAAAAATGAGTTGATCGAAGCTACTTGTACAAAACATAACAGAACAGTTTATCTACAATTCTGATCCTGATGTACAACATCTATTCAATAATCGAGAAAATACAACAAAAAAAATAAATACATAGATCTTGTCGGTTGAATTTAACAGAATTTGATTAGATGAAGTCTTGCTACCCAAACGTACCTTGTACACACACACACACACACACATATATATATATATATATATATATATATATGGGGAAATTGTATGACAAAGTGGAAAAGGTTTACCTGTGACGCATTTCGTCCTACAGGACTTCATCGTATTAAATATATTATGTTGATAGGACTACACAGGCACACAGCAAAGGGGTACTGGAAATGTTAGATATTTTTTAAATATGCGAATTCATTTAGAGTTATTTTCCATCACTTTTGTAAACAGGTATTTCTTACTACTTGTGAGATTAGAATATCTGCCAGGAATGTTGAAAAGTTATGAGAGCCGGGACGCAAATTTAGTGTAGATGATCTTACAATTAAGACACACTCTAGGTATTTACATCGAAGTGAACTATTTTCTACTATGATCCGAGTAGCATTTATTATGCCAAAATTTCATCAGTCTTGTTACGCTGGGCAAACAACGCATTTGACGTATTATATTGTAAAATATCCCTTTTGTGTTCATAAAATCTTTTATTTATATTGCTTGAGGACTCTCCTATGTATATTTTGTGACAATTATTACAGGGGAGTTGAGTTTTATTCTTTTCGATTGTAGATGCGATAGAGTTAGTAGGCTGGATAATGTATGTTTTTAATTTATTGGTCTTCTCAAGAGATGGCGTTTTTTGTTTTGAAACTTTTGGGGGCCTTCTGTTTTGCATTGAATATAAAACAAATATATATATATATTTGTTTTATATATATATATATATATATATATATATATATATATATATATATATATATATATATATACACATAAAATATAACACAGTCTATATAATATTTATTCACTTTTTGGACACCCTATATTTTATGATTTAAAAAAAAATATATATATATTCATCCTGTGCAAAACCCATTTCACTCATAGACTCAGTTCTGTAAGATTTATCGTTAAGTCGATTGTTTACCACACAATGTATAATTTGGACACTATTTTTCATTTATGTAGTTTTTTTTAAATACCACGAACAATTTTTGTCATATAATCTTTTATCCATTTTCACTTGTTTTTATACAAGATGAGAGAAGTTTGGTTCCAGTGAACGTAAATGTTGTCCGCACGTATGTTTGACATCTTATCATTATCTACGAGAGGAATTATGATTATAAAATTCAATAAACCTTTGATGTATTTGTTTTTTTTTTGCCATCTTAGCACTTGCTCTTCCAAACGATTTAAATTTAAATAATATTATGATGCGTTGATGGCTTAATGTTTTTAGTGGCTGCTTACAACACATATTTAAAACTACTGCCGCTATTATATCGTCTGAGCATGCGTGTTTCTTAATTATTGAACATAGTTCCTAAGTTCCTAAGCTGGACGATGTAGGTCTTCTGTTTTTTGTTTTATTTTTATGACTTCTAATATTTGTAGACTTTTTGCCATTGATATTATATAGTGTCTTTATTTGTTTTGTCTCCGTGGGAGGAATATGGCGGACATAAATGCTACGTTGATTAATATTGAATTTATGGCGCTATTGTCGGAGTAATGACATGTTAGTCGACGTGAAAGCGTTGTTGTAAACTGACTGACGTATGTATTACGTTTCTTTTACAATGCAATAGGTGAAACATCTCCTAATAATCAATAAAAAATATATTACATTTACCTTATTAAACTCGTAATTTTGGGGTCAAGGATTATTTGTTCCAAATTACTGATTTTTATGATAAATAGTTCATATATATATATATATATATATATATATATATATATATATGTATATATATATAGTCATCCACAGAGTGTTTCGCTGTATCACAGCTCATCAATGTGGCTAGACATCAAATTGCTTCAAGCCGGGATCGAAAACCGACCGATTTGGCATCAGTCAGAGATTCTGCTCCCAAACTATCGTCGCACGGCAGAGAGAATGGCAAATGTTAACGTTTTACTATGCGAAAGACGTCAGAGCTAGGAGAATTCGATTCGCGTAGAAGAGCATTGCATTAGCAGCAGTAGCCACTGTTTATAAATTCATCCCTTCCTCTCCAAAGAGCTCAATAGAATTAATTTGATATTTTGAAATATTGGTCCTCCTATATGTTATTGAATGAAGAAAAGACTTAAGACAACAGAAATGTGGTTCTACAGCAGGATGTTGAGTATACTATGGACTGAAGTTGTGAGCAATGGCGTAGTTTTAGAGAAAATGGGAACAAAAATGAAACTTATACTTAACATCAGGAAGAGAGAATTGAAATTTCTATGGCACATAATGCGGATAGAGAACTTTGAAAATTTGACAATCAGAAGGGATTTTGAATGCAGGAGCGAAAAACATCACATAATGTTCGTGTGTAAATGAATGGCAGAAGAGGATTAGGAGCGATAGCAAATATACAAACATTATTAATAGCTACAAAGAACAAGAAATTGTGGAGAGCCACGATTGTCAAAGTCTAGAAGTGGCATTGCAGATAGAAGAAATCTACAGGATGTTCCAAAAGTCGCATTACCATTGATAATCTTGGAATTTGTATATTCATTTATGTAATCATGTTACGGTATGTGACAATAAATTATCAAGAAATTGTATTGGTCGAACTACGGAAGATGATGCCATGTAAATTTTCTTGGTTGCTATTTCGCAAGTGTACGTTTTCTGACAATTGTCGCGTGACTTAAGGAACACACTGTACTTGTTATATTTAGGCTTGATTATAGTTTTTGTACTTTTGTAGCCATAAAATTGGTTTATGTTTTTTTTTTTATCAAAATTATTGTTTCTGTTGTTTATTTCATTTAAATTTAATTTTATTTGTTTATCAACGAAATGGTTTGGAAAGCTGTTGCTAATTAATGTTGGTTTTATGTCGGCGATTTCTCTATAAAAAGTGTGCAACAAGA
>OZ010572.1:71167583-71217583 GCA_963932145.1 Acanthosepion lycidas
CAGTTACTCTTGTCCTATCTCTCTATCTATCAAATTTATCTTCGGCGTTCGAAATCGATTTTTAATTTAGGTAAACGTGAAATGTAGACTTCCAAGTCTCTAAAATGTTCGTACATTACTGTACTTATAAAATCATTGATCCCAGAATTATCTGTTTTCATCGATAAAGGCTGAACTTGAAGCGCAAATGGAAACTTGGGATAGAATGTCCATGTATTGATTTATTGAGACAAAGTCATGCCAGCTGCAGAGCTATATTTTAAAAGCACTTAGTTAAGATCGAACTTACAATCAATGCAATGAAGAATTAAGCCACTTTCTACCGCATTAATTACGAATGTTGAAAGAGACTGAAATGCAACTCAAAGTACTGTATTATCGTCAGGCGATACAGAGACAATATCACAAGAGTGAATTTGCCTTTCATACAATCAAATAATATTTCCCTGCTGAAAGTATATAATTATTAATTTTCAAATCATATAGACTTCGAACAAAATATATACATTTCAAATAAGTTATCGAAATTACTCGTTTATAAGTCGTACCCCAACTCTTTAAAGTAAATATTACGATAAATAATTTTAAAATGATGCAAAACTTTATAGCATGAAGAAGCTGAAATACATTGAAAATTACTGTGAAAAAGAAAGAAAAAATGGTGTGAATCCTCTTAAGTAGGCAATTTTTGCGATCAACCTTTTTTAAAGATCATTGATAAAATTAAAATATTATTCAGTAAAACTAAATCACAAATAAAAATGAGGTAGTTTTTTTTTTTTAAATCAGTTTAAAAGTCAGCTATATATTGGCGAAATATGTCTTTGAGATTAAAATTTACAAGTCACATTATTCGCCAAATCATAAGGCCTTGGTAACAAAATGTGCTTTGTAATACCATGAGATCTTGATAACAAAGGTGCTTCGCAATATCATTTTTCTTGATAATAAAAGTTAATTTGTAATATCATGAGGCCTTCATAATAAAAGTTACTCCGTAATATCACCGGACCTTGATAATAAATGGTACTTCGTAATATCATGAGACCTTGATAATAAAAGATGATTCGTAATATCACGACGCCTTGATAATAGAAAATGCTTCGTAATATCATGAGGCCTTTTGTAATAAAAGTGTTGCGTAATATCACGAGTATTTGATAATAAAAGTTGTCTCGTAGTATCATATGGACTGGATAATAAAAAGGTGTTTCATAATATCATAATAAAAGGTACATCATAATATAATTTACCGCGACTATAAAAGATTCTTCGTAATATCACGAGACCCTGATAATAGAAAATGCTTCGTAATATCCCGTAGCTGTCATAATAGAAGGTACTTCGCAATATAAGGAGTCATTGATAATAGATGCTTAGTAATATCACGAGGACTTGATAATAAACGTTTTTTCGTAATACAATGAGTCCTAGATAATAAAAGGTGCTTCGTAATAAAGCCACCATTTTTGCAAACAGTATTAAATATAAACTCGATTTTAGCTGATAGCCAATCAGAAGTGTTCTCAAAATCCAGTCATGTTTTAAACAAGTAAACGATATTTATACAAATTTCTTGTACGGTTTTCAATTCATCTAAAAACTTGGTCAATCTCACGCATTAAATTTAGTCGAAGAATGCAATTGTCTTTTGGGCAAGCACTAGAAGACATTTATGCAATATGCTCCTTCATGATAGCGTCAGGATGATCAGTGAATTTCCAGGTCATCTGACAAATCACTGGATAAGCAGTTGCTTCGTAAAGGATTCATTCATCAAACAACATAAAAAGAAGCAAGCGTTTATGCAGTCCGTACTGTATTCGTTTTGCACGTTCTTCAAAGTCATCGACATTTCGCCTTAATAAAAATTTAGATTTCGAGAACATATAATGAGTAAAGATGGCGTAGAAAATCAAGAGGAAGTAACAATATCGAAGTGTTAACTATATAACTGAATAAATTGAAAATGTACAATATATATGTGTGTGTGTATGTAATTTCTCTATATATTATTTATATATTTTATATGCGTGGTACTTTATGGAAAGCGCTCAGTATCGGTGATAGAGCTACAACTAAGTACATATATATATATATATATATATATATATATATATATATATATATATATATATATATATCTCACACGCTCTATCTCTGATATTGAGCACTTTATTCCATAAATATAGCACACCTTAAGACTATATTTCTTTATATATATATATATATATATATATATATATATATATATATATATATATATATATGTATGTATGTATGTATATATTGCAGGTATACTATACCGATAAGATACATTCGAAAACAGTAAAATAAGAATAATAAAATTGTTATAAGCACAGCTCATATCATTGGAAGAACTATGGCCATTTAAGTTTTTTCTGTTAATAGCTTTCCTTTGTTTACTTAAATACAAACAACAATAGCAACAATAACAAAATAACATCCTTCGCTTGGCCAAGGTAATTGGCATGTGATTATAAAACAAATTTATTGGCACGTGATTATAAAAACAAATTTAGGTAAAAAATAATTAAAAAAAATAATATTATTTATTTTATTAAGCTACTAGACAAAATAGAATCATAAGAAAAATGTTAAAAATCGGAATTTTCTGACACGCCTGTGTCTTTTATCAAGGAAAAAGTAATTGAGGAAAAACAGAGACATGTTGTAATCTTCCAATGTTTAGCATTCTTTGTTTGTTTGATTGTTTTGTTTGTTTAACGGCATATCAACTATTTATGGGTCACTGAATGTTGAAATTTAATTTTCATGTGACCTTTGAAGTAATAAATATATGATATATGTTATTCTGCTTTCACAACTGAGTACATCGTAGATGATAGCCATGTATTTGTGAATATACATGTTTGTTTGAACATAATTAATAGGGACGGTGATATGTACATTTTATGTTGTACTATTGTTGAAGTTATTTCTTTAAGAAATTGTAGGATATTATAAGGATTAATATCATGAAAGAGTTCTTTGATGTTGGTTGGTTGGCTGATTTTCTCTAGCGGCATATCATCCTCGATGGGTTATTTAAGCTAAAATCTAAATATTTTGATCGAAATTGTATGCCTTCAACTATAGATAAAATGTATTGTTGGACATTCGACTATTAGGTTGGTGCAAAAATAATGACGTAATAATGTCGTTTTTTGACGTATTTTTTAACGTCAAAAAACGACATTATTACGTCATTATTTTTGCAACAACCTAATATATAATGTATTGCTATAAATGTGTATTGCTGGTAATTTGATTATAAAAATGTATTTTCATACTTTCCTAGTGTTTTGATTTTGTTTGGATGGTCATTACTTGCCTATAGTTGGTTCTCTAACAGGTGCTACCACTCCGGGTTAGGGTGAACCTGGGAACAACAGCAATTCAGAGGTGGCTCCATGCACCTCAAAAGCGTTAATCTCACGATAAGATGTCTTGCTGCCGGTTGTAGTTTATCGTCATACCCAGGACTAACCCTACTTCTCTTTTGATTAATGACCTAATAATATACAAAAAATATTATTATTATCATCATTATTGTTATTTTTCTGCCTTTTCGAATTTCTCTCATCGGCCTACTATACCTATATCTTGTAAAAAGCATAGTTGGACAAACGTTCTCTACATATATATATATATATATATATTATATATATATATATATATATATATAATCGGAATTAAGATACCATTATGTAAATGATCAAAGGATCATTCACCTTGTAAAATTAAATTTGCAGGATTTTTCAAACAGATAATGGATGATAAATTTTAGAAATAAAAAAAAACAGACAAGGGGGAGGAAAGAATGGAAGAAAAACAGGGGGAAAGAAGACGAAACATAGAAAGGAAGGGAAGGTGGGAGAAGAAACAGGTAGTGGTGTAAGTCTTGATATGTGTTGCGGTCAGAGAGGAAAGGGAGAAAGAAAGAGAAGGAAAGGAGAGAAAGAGATAACCTATTTAATATACACAATAGAAATCAGACAGTAGATAGATCAAATGAACCTACAGAAATTAATGAAAAGAACAAATATATAAAATAATAAGGGATTAAGCCAAAAAATATGGAAGGGAGATAATTCAGAATTAAAGAGTATCAAATTAATACACACACACACACACACACACACATATATATATATATATATATATATATATAAAAGGAAGAGGTTGTAGTGGTTCCAACGAGAGAAAAGTGTGTATATTAAAAAGAAGAGAAGAGAGGTGCCGCAAAGTTTTTGGGTTGTAATATGGATTATTATTATTTTTTTTTTTTTTAAATATTATGCTTTATTTTCCATAATTTTACTACACGCGTTTCTCGTGACCGTCTTCAGGTAAAAGCGGAGATTTCCACATATTATTAAAAATAATAATTTTTTTCCTTATGTTTTTCAAAGTTAAATATTCTCGATATGAGACATTCTCTGTTTTTGTGTTAGTAATCCGAATATCTTTCCTGAATTGGCAGTGAAGAGTTCTGCGCGAAGGGTCATAAAATAATTAAGGTTGGTCCAAGAGTAATGATGAATTACTTATCGGCATTTTATCTTTTAATGTTTTCCTGACCCCTGTGTGTTCTTAGATCTGTTTCCATTTTCGTGTGTTTCTGTCAGCATGCGTGTATATATGCGTGCGTATATTCACCCTCCATACATATACTGTCTTACTACGAGGAATTAGTAAACTCATTGTACACATATACACATACATACACATACGCACCGTCCAACCACAAGGATATATATATATATATATATATATATATATATATATATATATATATATATATATATATATATATATATATATTGAAACATAAATAACATTTACCGGCCTGAATGTCCGAGAATTTTGACAGCATTCGAACCTGCATCCTATACGGAACCGTCATTTTTTCTATGAAAATTTCTCGGACATTCAGGCCGGTAAATGTTATTTAATACTGTTTATTATAAACAGAGCATTTACTTAAATACTTGTATCTATAAAAAGAACGTTAAACATAAAAAAATGTCTTTAATAAATAAATTGTCGAACATAATGTATGACGTCATTTGTTTACATTTGATACGCCATGAGCAGTTATGGATGTACGAGATTCATGGAAGATTGAAGTTTATAAGCAGTAAATTCGACCTTGCCAACCGAAAGATCCTGTGTGGCCGAATCGGTTAGGCACGCCCGGCTAAATGGCGGTTCCGTATAGGATCAAAGTGTAGTATCTGCGCTTTGTGAGCTCCCGGGTCGGGTGTCTGTCGAACTCTCTGCTTGCAGAGAGGAACCCGGACGAAGCTCCGCCGAAGGGTAGAGTTTCGTTGGGGGAGGTTGACGGAACTGGCCCGCCTCGGCGGGTTTGGATGGTTATTTATTTTTGGCTGGGCCTACGGGCTCGGAGATACCCACATTAAAAAGGCCTTGTGCCACATTCGATCCCCGTGGGTGGATTGATAAATACCATCTATATAAAGAATACCCGCTCGCCCCGGTGGCTAGGATCAAAGTGTTGTATCTGCGCTTTGTGGGCTGCCTGGTCGGGTGTCTGTCGAAATCTCTGCTTGCAGAGAGGAACCCGGACGAAGCTCCGCCGAAGGGTAGGGTTTCGTTGGGGGAGGTTGACGGAACTGGCCTGCCTCGGCGGGTTTGGATGGTTATTTATTTTTGGCTGGGCCTACGGGCTCGGAGATACCCACATTAAAAAGGCATTGTGCCACATTCGATCCCCGTGGATGGATTGATAAATACATCTATAAAAAGAACATTAAACATAAAAAATGTCTTTAATAAATAAATTGTCGGACTTTGTCCATTTCTTATATATATATATATATATATATATATATATATATATATATATATATATATATATATATATATATTATGTTTTGTATACGTTACATGGTCCTGTTAGTAACATATTAAACAGTGAATGTGCTTAATTGGAAGCAACACGTGATTTAAGTAGATTATTCAAACATGTCTAGAAGAATTCACTTGGAGGATCGTACGGCAATCATATTATATGTGAAGAATGTAACGACTAAATAATAGATTAATGTTCTTAGAAGGAGTTGACTTGTCATTTTGTATCGATAGAAATTTAGAGATATTAAATATCTCATGTTCCCAAAAGGAATGTCACCTGGGGGAAATGCACAGAATTACATTTTATAGAACCATAAAAGATTTCTAATTGATTTTATCGAAGACAGAAGTAAGTAAAATCTTGAATTTCCGAGTGCGCCATGATACCTTTGATTAAAACTAGACGATAATAAAGATTTACGCTGATCTGTTGATTCGAAAAGGAAACATTCAGGAGAAACAAATAATTCAAATATGACGGTGTATTTTTGGTTTTAACATAAATGATTTGAAGACTGCACAATGCACATTGATATTTGGTGTTTATAAACCTTCCTTGAATATTATTTTTTCTGAAACCGAGAAACTGAAGACGGAGGAGTAGTGGATAGTGGCTCGGCTGAGGAATCGGAGAGCCGAGTTCGAATTCCAGTCGGATCCCTTGCATTCACTTACGTGCTAATACCCTTGGAAAAGGTATGAATACTCTTTTTCTCTCCCCATCTATGGGTAAATAGCAGGACAGACTGGGTTCTATAGCCTTGGATGGCAACTAGTCTACTGCAGAAAGAAGTGGCAACCTTCTGCGCGAAGGGCAGACTGGGGTGGCAACAGGACTAGGAGAATGTAACCCTGAATTCAAAACTGTATGTATCCCTGGCGTAACACATACTATACAGCTAAGGAAAGGATCGTTCGCATTGACTTGATGAACCCGACTACGGTCGACAAATGATGAGAAACTGAATGCAGAGTTAATGTGACCACGTCTCTCCTAATAAAACAAACTAAAATTATATAAATATAAAACATTTGTATACGCTTAATATAAACTGTCATGATCGACTTTTTTAATTGAGTCGGTATTAGATCCGAAATAAGAAAGCATTAAGTTGTCAAATGTTGCTTTTCAAGGTAGGTATGTATTTGCATTTCTTCATTTGAACGATGAGTGATATACAATATCCCGACCTCCATATGGTAATTTTTTAAGTGTAGCTGTGGACCAAGGCCAAATGTATGGGGCATCCAGTGAGGGTCGTACTCACTACCTTGCGAGACAAACTTGTTAACCAGTACACCACGTCGAGGTACCGCTTCCAATCTTCCTATGAGTAACTTTATCTATGCTATTATACAATCTATCTATCTATCTATCTGGATTTGCTTGGAGGATAGTGCTCAAGCCAAATTATTAAACAGTATATATTTTTTATTTTCGTCTAGCGGTTTGAATATTTGAGAAATCTGATCAGAGAAAAATATGTGCTCTCCAGCAGAGAGAAAGATTTAAAAAGATACAGAGGACACAAAAACATAAGAATAATTCCTTCTCCTTTCTCTGACCAGTCATAATTGTTTTATTGCCCCTTAAGCAAAGGGAGATTTTTCCGCCAGTCCAAGAAAAATTTGGATTACTACCATACACAAAAGACAATTGTTAAACATAAAAAAAGTTATTTCCTTTAAATAATACATGGAAATAACCATTCTTCGTCTGAAGAAGGTCACAAAACCCGAACACGTATAGCAAAAAAATATGGAAAATAAAGTATAATATATAAAAGAAATCCACATTATATTCAGAAACGTTTGCGGCTTCTCTTTAAAATATACACTTTTCTCTCATTGGGACAACTATAATCTCTCCATTATATATATATATATATATATATATATATATATATATATATATTAGGTTGGTGCAAAAATAATGTCGTTTTCTTACATAGTAACATATGTGAGAAAACGACATTATTTTTGCACCAACCTAATATATATATATATATATATATATATATATATATATATATATATATATATATGACAGCTTATTTAAAAATGATCTACAGTTTGTTGTTAACTGGAGCAAAGAGTGGCTTGTTAATTTTAACACTCCACCAAAACGAAACTTCTCTCTATTAATCATCTGAATAGATAGAAGTTTCGTTTTGAGGCAGGAAATGGTCTTTCACGTGAAAGACTATTTCATGCCTCCCATCAGCATGACTGATGCTAATCACTATGAGAGTGACATTCTTGCCTGATAGGAAGTGGAAGATTATATTGAATCCATTGCTAGGTCTGCTGCTAAGAAATCTTTTTCCTTATGTCGTGCTAGATAACTTTTCTCGCTAGAAACTATCTCCCATATTTATAAGTCTACCATTCGTCCTTGATTTGAATATTGCTGATACATCTTAAAATTTGTTCCCGCTGTATATTTAAAGATTCTAGATAAAATCCCCACCACAAAAAAAAAAAAAAAGAAAAAAAAAATCAGCAAAATTATTGGTCCTGACCTGTCGCCTCGATTTCAGTCACTACCCCACCGACGTAATGTAGCTTCCCTGTACCTTTTCTGTAAAGACATTCATGTTGATTGTTCGGATTAATTCTTCGCTATGGTACCTCGACTGTATGAATTTAAATGCAGTACTAGATTGGCGGCAAGGTCTCATCAATTCACAGTGGATTTGGCTAAATATAACTAACAGTTTTTTCTCGCACTTTGTAGAATTCTCTTCCGGTTTCATGCTTTCCAGCCAACTTTGATCTTCAAAAATTTTAATGCAATGTCAACCGCGATCAACTGTCTTGATTACTCTTCTATTCTTCATACCCACAAATACTTTTGTAATTTCACACTCAGTAACCCCTTGCGTCTTAGCGACCTTACTGCCTTGCTTGTGATGTATTTGATTAAAAAATATATTAATCTGAACTAATAATAATAATAATAATAATAATAATCTATCTATATGATTAACCAATTAATACCAACCATCCGAAAAATGGAGCGATCGGAAATAATGGGTTATAGATAGAAATAATATATATATATATATATATATATATATATATATATATATATATATATATATATAATTATTTATTTAAAAAAAAATTATAACATAAATATGCTATAAAATCACTACAAAAATAGCCATTTTGTTTCAACACCCTCGGTGTCTTATCAAGTGATGATGTTGAATGTAAAATAAATGGTTTTAAAAGTTTCAAACCTTGTTACAAAAGCTAGATGGACCAATCAAAACACAAGTACAGGAAAATTCAAAAAGCTTGACAACGAAGTCATGTTATAATATCTATTGAGATGTTTAAAATATGGGTAGTATTAAAAAAGAATTTATTCTAACCAATAATTACTAAATTATATGATAAAATTTAATATTAAAATTAAAAACTGCTAATTTCAAAATCAAAATTTAATCGCTATTAAGCTTACAACTATAAAATTACTGAGGAGAGAAGAAGAAATATATATGTTATTCAATTTATTTCTTCATTGAAGTTACTTTAGCTAATTTTATATCCAGTCCTTTGACAATGTATACATTTTAATCCTAAGAGTGTGCGAATGGGGTCCTAAACTCACGGGTGAAACAAACGCAATCAGATTATAATATATAAGCACCCCGACATATTTTAATATATATATACACACACTAAAAAAGACGAGACAGAGAACATCACCACGGTCGTTGATGAAAAAAAAAAAAGAAAAAAAAAGTAAGTGGCGGGGAAGAGGGAAACTAACACACACGTACATACATACACAATTACAAGTGAATGCACTTTCCATGCACATAGACAACCATAAATACATGCACACACACCCACAGTCATTGACCCAGACAATCGGATACCACAACCAATAAATATTTAAGACTGAAAGTGTCATTAAACAAATGTTAACCACGTATTGAAATATAACTTAAGCCAGCAAATATACAAAGATAAAAATGATTAAAAATAATATTATTTAATATATTAAAATAGTGTATGTGAATATAATATCGGACATCAAAGTCAACACCCATAGGTAACTTCGATGTCCACCTCATATATATATATATATATATATATATATATATATATATATATATACACATACACACACACACATACATATATATATATATATATAATATTTTTCCTTTACACACACATATATATATATACACACACACATATACATACATACACACAGAAATACATACACAGAAATACATAAACAATAACAAGTACACATACACATACATACATATATACACATATATACCCACAAATATACACACATATATGTACACATACTCACATATAAATACATATATACACACAGCAATACACAAATATAAACATATATACACACAAATACTAACTCATGTGGCTGTAATGACATACCCAAGTTTCCATACCTACACGTACACACAATCTCATATACAATAGGTTTCAACATACACATATACAACCGCAAACATATATAAGTAAACACACACACACACACACATATATATATATATATATACACACATAAATATATACATAAAAATACCTATCTATAATAACATGTACACATATATACGTACTTTTATGGCTTTTTATAAATTTTAATGAATACGTCATTCTTTTCTGAAACCTATAATTAATATCGGATTTTTGTTTCTTTAATTTTCTTTTAATAATTAATACTGGATATTTTACAGTGTGAATTAATGGGTAAATAATTAATGGTTTAATAATTAATTGGCTAATAATTTCTACAAAGAAGGATATTATGTTATAAATAAATCCATGTTTAGGAAGTAGTTGCATTCTTGATAATTAGGTTGCGGAAATGTTTTTATTGATGTACCAACGCATACAGCGAAATATTATAATGTATATACATGTATATATGCATGTGTCTAGGTATATAAATAAAGGAGAATTGCCAATAAATCTTGGCAGGTAGCTATAATATTCTGCAAAATAATCTATCAGTAAGACTCATCACTTCCTCAACTCGTGCCAGAAAACGTAATCGTATCGTTTATGACTGTCGAGTCTTTGTCTGGTAGAGAAAAGAAAAGGGGAGATAATTCTACATAAGAATTGCCGATGAGTGTGGAGAATGAGAGTGTGGTTCCGAGCGATAGGTGTAAGTGTCAGACTAAGTGTAAAGCTAAACGCATAAACTGCTGATCAAGCAATGTTTCGGAGAAACATAAAGCGTTTTCTATTGGCCAATTTCCTCTAGTTAGATATTACACAGTTTGTGAAGCGGGCTTTGGCCAGCGGTTGCTTTCTTTCCAAGGAAAGAAAATAAAGTAAAGACTAAAGTAAAGTATATATATATACATATATATATATATATATATATATATATATATGTGTGTGTGTATGTGTGTGTGTGTGTGTATTCATGTATGCATATATGTATGCATATATGTATGTAAGCAGGGGCAGAAAGAGGAGAGGGAGATGAAGAGAAATAAAAGAGAGAGAGAGAGAGAGGGAGAGAGAGAGAGAGAGAGAGAGAGAGAGAGAGAAAGGAGAATAAAAAGTTACTAGAAAATATGGAACCAATAAGAAGGCCAGGAGTAAAAAGAAACAGAATTGAAACGCAAGAGGAAAGAAAAGAAAGTAAAGATTAAAGTAAGGTACACACACACACACACATATATATATATATATATATATATATATATATATATATATATATATATATATATATATATATATATATATATATCTGTATGTATATATATATATATATATATATATATATATATATATATATATATATATATATGTGTGTGTGTATGCATATATGTATGTAAGTAGCGACAGGGAGAAGAGAGAGATAAACAAAGAGAAAGGAAGAGAGAGACAAGGGAGAGAGAGGAAGAGAAGAGGGAGAATAAAAAGTTAGTGGAAAATATAGAACCAGTGAGAAGGTCAGGAGTAAAAACAGATGGAATTTAAACGAGCAGGAGAAGAAGAAGATGGCGAAGAAGAATTAGCAGTAGTAATAGTAGTAGTAGAAGAAGAAAAGAAGAAGAAAATATTCTCAACTTCGTTTAATATAAAATTTAAGAGAAAATACATGAAAAATGCTTTCATAACTCTTATCAGTTTATTTTTATTTATCATCATTAAATTGTTTTTTTTTTTTCATCAAAAAGGCCCTTTTGACGATTCCTTATAATCATCAGTCTTCTGCAATTGAATCACTTATGCATTGGTCATGAAAGGTGCACTAGAGTAATTTATGATGCGAGTTCAAGTTTAGTCGGAAGCAACAAAAATGAAAAACATATTAACAATACCAGCAATGTCTATTCCACTATTTAATTGATATTAGTAGATAAGCAACAAGCAGCGAATGGCTTGCTCAATAATTATATAGCGTTTTTGCATATTTGCATCCTGTTACTGCAACTTGGTTATGCGTAAACCACGGGTAAATAGTAAAACACACATTTTAAAGCAAATAACAGTTTTTATTTAATGAAAGGAAAAGTTTTCTATAATACTAGAGGACCCCTCACCAGTTGGTTCAACCTTGTTGTGTTTCTGTTTACATTTAGTTTCATGAAGTGTTTTTGAAAGTAAAGATATTTTTAAAATATATTTATCTGCAGTTATTGAAGTTGCTTTCAATATTAAAACTATTGTCTGTTTGAAGAAAGTTGAAATAAAAATATTTACTGTATAAACAAATCGTATTTTTAAATCATATTATAAAACATTGAAGTTGATTTCAACGTTAAAAAATTGTCTATCTGAAGAAAATTGAAATAAAAATATTTAAAATATTGTTTGTTTAAAGAAAGCTGAAATATAAATAAGCACGCACGCAATCATTTGAAGGTGGAAAGAGAGAGAGAGGTGGAAAGAGAGAGAGAGAGGTGGAAAAAGAGAGAGCGAGAGGTGGAAAGAGAGAGAGAGGTGGAAAGAGAGAGAGGCGGAAAGAGAGAGAGCGAGAGATGGAAAGAGAGAGAGCGAGAGGTGGAAAGAGAGAGAGAGAGGTGGAAAGAGAGAGAGCGAGAGGTGGAAAGAGAGAGAGAGAGAGAGGTGTGTAGAAAGATAGAGAGTTTTTTTTCGATTTCATTCCCCCCTCCCGCTTCCTACACGATAATAAATTCATATCTTTCTTTCACCCACTCTCTATATATGACTTCTGGCAAACACACATGTAACGTTCGCAGACTTTTTATAGTAATAACGATTTTCTACAATTCTTCTTCTTCTTCTTCTTCTTCTTCTTCTTCTTCTTCTTCTTCTATGTGGCATGTGCTTTAAGGACGTTAGCGTTCATGGCTCTCCACAATGTTCTGTCCGTTGTAGCTCATAATCTTTTTTCATTTTTTTGTTATCTCTCCTAAATGTTGTTCCGCCATCCATCTACTCAAGCTCGCTAGGTAGGTTATGCAGTGTTTCCTCTCTCTCTCTCTCTCTCTCTCTCTCTCTCTCTCTCACACATCTTTCATCGATCCAGTGAGTGTCAAATTTTCCAATTCCTATTTCTTCGTTGTGTGCTCTATTAATTTCATCTTTCTCTTTCTGATGTGAAATATAAGTGTCTTTATTTTGTGCCTTTTTTCTACAACTTCCTCGTTTCTCACATGTTCGCTCCATTGTACTCTCAGCATTCTTCTGTAGAACAGTATTTATGTTGCTTCAAGTCTTTTCTTCATCTGTGCTGTATAAAAATTGATCAAACCTTTTCACTGTTTCCTCTGTCCCTCTTGTCTTCAATCGATCCTGTGAGTTTCAAAGTTTCACTATAGATTGCTCTCCGGTATGTAAAAAGTTTTTAAAAATACGGTGAAAATATATTGAGATACAGACTTCTCAAAAAAAAAAAAAAAAAAAGCATGCAAACATTTAGTGCGAGGCCCTAAAAATGCTATCCTTTGGCATATGTCACTTTTGCTAAAGGGCTTAAACCAGTTCTTGTAAAAAGGAAAGAGTGTGATGTCTTCTCTTGAACGATTGATATTCAATGAGAAAAAGTAATGTGTTCGAATATTTCTAGGAAAGATAAATTACATATCGAATTCCCACTATCCTTTGTACAAATCCGTAAAACTTTTTTGCGTTGCCTTAAAATGAATGTAAATAATTCATATAATGGTTATCTGTGATCTCAGAACGCAATTCAGTAATTCTAGATACATCGGCTGAAAAGATGAAATTAAAAAAAAAAAAACGAAAATATTAAAGACGAGGATATTGAACTGAATAATTTATAGAATAATGCTAATATTATTGCATCTCAAAACTCCAGAAAGTACATAAAACAGGATATATATATATATATATATATATATATATATATATATATATATATATATATATATATATATATATATATATATTATTTTTGATACATACTCATATTCGAGTAAAAGCTCTGTTTTTTTAATTAAGCAGTATTTTTTATCCAACTACATCTACCGGCATGAATATTCGATATATATATATATATATATATATATATATATATATATATATATATATATATATATATACATATATCACAACACTCTATACGTACGCACAACTGCATAGGCGCACATACATTATGAAAAAGAACTTGTACCAATGATGTACATAAAAAAACGAAAAATCGAGTAGTATAAGCAGTTAATAGCTGATACCCACTAACGTGTGAACGAACGGAGCCCTCGGCGAAACTCTGGAGTCGGGTTGCTGAAGGTAACATCAATCAGCTAAGTGACAAACATTTTACTTATATTAATTATACATATATAGAGAGATACAGAGGCATCTTATTACTCCAAACGAGAGAGAGAGAGAGAGAGAGAGAGAGAGAGAGAGAGAGAGAGAGAGAGAGAGAGAGAGAACAGAAGAAAATTAAAAAAGAATGATCTGATGAACGAGCGAGTGATACCTAGCTACATTGAGAGATAGGCAGATAGATAGATAGATAGATAGATAGATAGACTGTGAGAAACCATGATGAAAACAGATATGAAGGAGAGTGAAGTCAAAATCTTGATAAAACCAGAAAAAAATTCCTTTGCAAGGAAATAGTTTCAAAAATTTCAAAAATTAAATGTTATAATCTATTTGGATCTTGAAATTATTTATTCACAATTTTCTAGAGCTCTGTTTTATTTGAATTCTTTTCATTTTGTTTGAAATCCAAAATTAACAAGAATAAAATTAATGGCAAAAATTAAGGAGAAATTTTAAAAAATGTCATCCAATCAAATACAAAATCAATAGACTAATAAAAAAAAAATAGCAAACTGAAATTAATTTTTTCTTAAATTAAATCAAAGAAAAAAATAGAAAAATAGAAAAAGAAGACAAAAAAAAGCGCGCAAAACTCACAACGTTAAATGTATAAAACCTAGTGAAGCAAAAAAAAATGAGGGAAGTAATTTTTTGGATTATGGTGTAAATAGCAGTAGAGCTTTTAATTTATTGAGGCTGAGTGTACTTATAAAGAAAAATTAGTCTCACTGAAAGACAAGCAGGGGGACACTGAAGGATCGAGAAAAGATAGAGATGGAAACGTTATAAGACCAAAAGAAAGAGAACGAAATTGACAAAAAAAAGTATAATTAAAATACAATGAGTTGGGAGTGAAATAAAGCGACCATCAGACAAATCGATATCGAACGAGAACGAGTAAGAAAGACAAAGAAGGTTGAAATAAGAGTTGTTTTTAAACAAAAACATGTGATTCGGAAGAACAGAATCTTTAAAGGTCGGAAGGTTTTGCAGAAAGAGTGAGAGAAAAAAAGAGACATTGAAAGGATTAGAGTTCTGTAGAACGAAAACAAAAATACAAAAACAAAAAAACAAAAAAAACTACTTCTAATGAGAGACAGAAGAAAAAGAAAATTAAATCAATGATTTAAAAGCAAATAACTTTACTTCTTCGCTAGGAGCTCTAAACTATTAATTTAAGCCGAGTAAATACCAATAAGCGTTGGGTTGGAAGAAAAGTTCGAATCATGTTTACCGTATATACTCGCGTATCATGCGACCTTTGAAGTCCTAATTTTGAAGCTAATTTTCAGGGTGTCGCATCATACACGGGATACAAAATTAGCGTATGTATTAGGTTGGTGCAAAATAATGTCGTTTTTTAACATATGTTACTATGCGAGAAAACGATATTATTTTTGCACCAAGCTAATACTACTGGCCAATATATATATATATATATATAGTTAAATTCCCAGATCAATTCTGTGGGCAAGACAAATTGGTATAAATGAAATGACAATTGGAAAAAAGATCTTAGATTTTGCCGACGCGTTTCGTCTTCCGACTTTTTCAAGGCAAAAATGAAATCGAAATGTTCTTGTTGTTATAGTTACATTAAAAAAATCCAAATTTAAAAAGATAGACGCTTCTGTCTAAGCCTTTTTTTCTGGTTAATGTAAAGGTACTATAAAATGTTTTGCGCATATCAATACGAAAATTTCAGTGATTGCGCAGGTTAGTGTTGCCAACATTGTGTGAAAATTTTGTGTGAATTGATTGGGCGTTTTTTGAAATATTAGAAAAAAAGTTATCTCGATAATAATTTGGCACGTAGTGTATATATATATATATATATATATATATATATATATATATATATATATATATATATATATATATATATATATATATATATATATATCCATTTATTGTAGTCAAAAATTTCAGCTGTATTTAAAATAAACATCGTACGTTACACGAGTTTATACGGTAAGTGGATTTAAATTTTTATATTTGTACATAGATTTATTCAGCAGGGGCTCTCCGACCTGGCGTAAGGGTTAGAAAACTTGCCTTGCAATTAAGACTGAGTCATGAGTTCGATCCCCCCTGCGTGCTCGACACTTTCAGCCTTGAACCACATATCCTTCAACTCCACACCCCGCAAAGAACCTCTCATCACTAGAACCTCGTTCTACTATCAACGAGCGGATTGGGACGCGTTCCGTGACTTCCTCCGCGATGTCCCCTGGGATGTTGTCTTTACACTCCCTGTCCAAGAATGTGCTTCTGAGGTCTCATCCTGGGTTAAAACTGGAATCGACGCTTTCATCCCCTCAAGGAAATTTAAGATCAAGTCGCACTCCTCCCCTTGGTTCTCTGCTGCTTGCTCAGCCGCCATTGCCCATAGGAACCACTTCTTTCACCTATTTCGTAGCGACATGTCGGACTGCAATAAACGTCTCTTTGCCTCCGCCCGTAACGAGTGTAAGTGTGTCCTCAACGAAGCTTAGTCAATATTTGCTGCTCAGATGAAGGAGCGTATTGCATCTCGCAAATTTGGCTCCAAAGGTTATTGGAGGCTCTGCAAGAGTGTGCTGAACAATAGAAAACCCTCCATACCTCCTTTATTCAACCAGTTCGAGGTCTTGACCTCCTCTACCGACAAGGCTGAATGCTTTGCTCGAAAATTCTCATTTAATTCAACGCTCGACTCCTACGGTGTACCCATACCAGACTTCCCTCGAAGAACTGAGGCCCTATTGAGCGGCTTACACATAACCCCGTCATTGGTATTGGGCATTATCTCCAATTTAGACCCTCACAAGGCTAGTGGTGGAGATGGCATACCAGCCATTGTCTTGAAGAAATGCGCGGCTGAGCTAGCGCCCGCCCTCTCTAAAATATATAATTACTGCCTCAAGGAATCCTGTTTTCCTGACTGCTGGAAGTCCTCATCCATTGTTCCTGTCTTTAAGAACTCTGAAGACCCCTCTGACCCCTCTAATTACCGTCCTATTAGTCTCCTACCCCTCTTCGGCAAAGTCTTCGAAGCCCTAATCAATGCCGAAGTGGTTAACCACCTTCCATCCCATGATCTGCTCTCAGACGAGCAATATGGTTTCCGCTGCGCCCGATCTACAGCTGATGTGCTTACGGCCATCACTGAAACCGTCTACCAAGCCCTTCAAAATAACGGTGAGGCTCGTGCTGTGGCCCTAGACATCTCCAAAGCGTTTGATAGGGTTTGGCATGCCGGCCTTCTTCGTAAGCTTCAGGGTTATGGTATTACTGGTCGACTGTATGATCTAATACAACCATTCCTGTCAAACCATGAATTAAATGTCGTTCTCAACGGATTCTCCTCCAGTTCCTATCCAACGAACGCAGGTGTTCCCCAAGGCTCCATCCTTGGCCCCACTCTATTCCTTATTTTCATCAACGAGCTTCCTGACGCCATAGATTCCCAAGTTGGCATATACGCGGACGTCACTACAATTTATTCCTGCCTCAAAAACAAATCTGGTGTCGCTGTCAAAACTAACCTGGCCGTGCGTCTTGAAATGGATCTCCAATCGGTTGTTAATTGGGGCAAGAATTGGCTGGTCAACTTTAACGCCTTAAAAACTAAACTACTCTCTGTTAATCACCATAGAGATCCTTCCCTGCCCCCCATTAGAATGTCTGATAGTCAACTTCTTGAGAGCAACTCCCTGCGTCTGCTCGGTTTCGCGTTGACTGCTGACCTGAGATGGAACAAATACATTGAGTCAATTGCTTCTTCCACCGCGAGGAAAGTTGGCTCTCTGTGCCGCGCCAGGAAATTTTTCTCCCCGGAATCGATACTTCAAATATACAAATCAACCATTCGCCCTTGCATGGAGTATTGCTGCCATATATGGTCTGGGGCACCTTCTTTTTACCTCGGAGTTCTTGACAAGATCCAGAGACGGATATGTAATATAATTCGTTCTGATCTGGCGTCTCGTCTACAGTCACACTCTCACAGACGCGCCGTCGCCTCTCTCTGTCTTTTCTACAAATACTTTCATGGTAATTGCTCCGATGAGCTGCTTTCACTGGTTCCCAGACTCCATGAATTCAAGCGCCCTACGAGGCTGGCATCCCGCTCCCACCCTTACACTGCAGAAACTTTTAAATGTAGCCGTCTCTTCTACTCCAATAGCTTCATGCCTCGCATCACTCGCCTGTGGAACACCCTTCCCTATTACTGTTTCCCTGAGAGCTATAATCTCCAACTATTCAAATGTAATGTCAATCGACATCTCCAGTTGCCTTGATCTATCCGCTATCCCTCTCCTCATCCTTTCTTCTATCACTCCTATCTGATCTTGCTCCAAATCTTCTGCAACACCCATGCATCTTAGTGGCTTCACGCCTTGCTCGGGGTCTAATGCTTAAAAGAAAAAAAAAAAAAGAAAAAAAAAAAAAGAAAAAAAAAAAGAAAAAAAAAAGAAAAAAAAGCATATAAGCTTCGCTTAGAAAACCATTCTGGGGTATTTTGGGTGTAAAGGTTAGCCAGCTTGCTGGTTGCCCCGTACTTTCGGCATTGTGTTACATTTAATATACGTTTGCAAAACCATAATAGATGTGGCCAACGGCATTTGCATCAGGTTATTCCACTACATTTGTATCTTTCACGCAACTTCATGAATCCAGAACATGGCACTATTCTGGCTGATGAACTAATCTAAGTGGTTTCTGTAGGCTTCCAGAAAATAGAAGTTCTTCCGAAAAGACAATTTTGTAGGAATTAAAATGTGTCATCTCCAAGTTTCCAACCCCCAGAAAAATATAGATAAGCAATGAATAGATTTTTAAAATTGAATGAATAGATTTTTATTTCTTTTTTCTCATAAACTTTATATTTAATCACTGCGTGTGTTTGAATATACATTCATGTGTTTTTTTTTTAAATAGTGAAATATCTACCACTTTGCTTGATTTTAAGACATGTCACCCTATGCCAAAACAGTTTTGCATGGAGCGCCTAGTGAGGATCGAACACTCTCCTCAGTCGTAATGATTAAAAAAAACTAGACCATTTTTACATTGTTCGGATTGTTGTCCTCATCTTTATTGCCATATTCACGACGTTTCGACCTTTGTCCCCAAGAACACATAACCCAGTGGATAAAAGCGTTGGTTAGATACAGTGACTTGACGCAAAGAATTCCGAGTTCAATACCTGACTCCGGCAGTTGTAAACAAAAACGTGGAGAGTTGAGTTAAAGAGACTGGGACATCCGGACGAGGTATGGCACGTGGAACTAGAACAATCTACTCCGGTGGACGAAATAAAGGGTTCAGCTTGAAATTCCAATCACCTGTAGAAGGCCGGAACATGCAACAGCCGAAATGTCGTGAATATGGTAATAAAGATGAGAACAACAGTCCGAACAATATAAATAATTACAATACCTTATCTCAGAAATAGAAACAAAACTAGACATGCTAAAATTTACACCGCATCGAGGTACGCTAGCGAATAAAAGTCTTGATCAAAAAAAAGTTTGCGTTACATCTTGAGAGCAACCAAATTTGAATTCTGCTATAATCTAGGAAAAGAACTTGAAATCATCCATGTCTTGCCATTAAGCTACGGGAATTCAATACAGCAAAATCAAGGTTGAGTTATTATATCGAATTAATTCTCGTTGGAATTTTTAAAAATTTATATTTGCCAATCTTAGTTTCGTACCCGAGACGTAAACAAAATAATTTAAAAGTAATGATTGGATTTTCTAATCCGACATTATTTCTTAGGCAAGAAGTACAAGAAAAGGGACTCTTTTAGAATAGAACTTATGGTTACATTTAGCTATTTTAACAGTAAAACGATGAAACTTAATTGCCAATCTAGTAGTACACTGAAAATCATACGGTCAAGGTACCAAATAGATAAACTCATTAGAATAATTGCTATGAATATATTTATAGAAAATACACAGGTAAACCATGGCAGTGGAAAATGGCTGAAGCAGAGACGTTAGGTAAGGACATCCACTGGATTTTGTTGAGAATCATGAAATATATATTTTCTAATTTATAGCTCGATTTCTATTATTTATAATTTAGACAGAAGTTATAATAGTAATAAGATTAAATGAGGAATTTGCTTAGGGTCTCTTTACAATATGAAGTGGCTGATCGCCACATTTTACACGTATAGGATCCGCCTCCTCATCCGTCGTCTAACTTTTAATGTCTCCCATCTCGATTCGACGTCCATATCCCTAAGATGATTCTTGAGACCAGCATTCAATGTCATAGGCATCAGGTATATACGACAAATAATCTCTGTATCCCGGATTGGGTTAATAAGGTTTGCATTCCCTAAAACTTTCCTCTGTACAACTATGTGCCTTCTCAGTCCAGATGATGATCTGTAAACCTTATTGCAAATAAGATAGGTATAGTTGGCAAGACAACGAAGCAGATTGGGATAGTTGGCTTTTTCTGCTTGTCATCATGACTTACATAAACTGCTCTCGACATCATCATGCGCTACACACATTCATCATCAAACGGCCTGCATATCTCCTTTATAAAGTGCCTACGTTATGTAAGATTTAAAATCACTTCCTCCCATTGCTGCACATCCATGTGCAATGCATTCAAATTATCGTTCAAATTATCTTTAAACATCTTCCTAGGCTTGTAGACGTTTTCATGTTTTCAATTCCCCATGACAGTGTTACGATGGATAAATTGTCCTCTAAATAACGTAAAATAAAAAAATATCACTGACATCTCATTTTAACAGATATATTTACCAAAATTACACAAAAATATCTTAAAATACTAAAGAATAAATTAATTCAATAAAATCGCCATTGGCTTCAACCACAGACTCCAGACTACTTCAGAATCTCCTGCAACTCTTATGGACGGTCTTCTTGTTTAAGTTGGTGAATGTTGCCCTAATTCTTGCCTTCAGTTCATCTTTGGTGTTACAAGAAGTTTTGTTGGTCTCTCGCTCAACTGTCCCCCATACATAATAATCATTCTGGGGAATTAGTTGACCAGATGCAGGTATGATGTAGTCGCAGAAATTGTCTGACAGCCATGCCTGAGTTCTACTAGTTTGGCATGGTGCAGAGTCATGTTGCTAGACATGGGGTGTTTCAGCAGACACCCTCTTGAACCAGGGCAGCACTACCTCCTCAATGCACAATGTAGGCCTCCGTGTTGAGTCTGAGGGCCTCACCAACAGATTCGGGAGTTCTTTTCTTAACACGACGATCAGAGTGAGTTTTCTGAGTCGATGTAGATTCGTAATCACCATTAGACTCATCTATTTGCACTGTCCTCGGATTGACACCCAAACACTCTGAAATGTTTGTATTGGAGCTTCCGGCGCGAATGCTAAGCGGCACACTATGCCGTTTCCAAATATCTGGCTGAGTGAATTGCATCATGGTGCATTTTTCTCACAGACGGTGCCCAACTGACCCTATTATTCTGTGTAGTCGAGAAAATAAGAAACAAACAACACGCATGCGCGAAATTTAAAAAATATAAAATAGCGACAATTTACCCATCGAACTCTGTACATGTATATATATGACAACTCTCTACTCGTTAGACGAGCGTGACAACTTCTGATAGTAAGACTTATAACTGATTGTTCCTATGAATATGTACACGTCACCACCTTCTCATCGTCACCGAACTTCAAGAACACATGATTTTAACTGTCAGCAAATCTTCGTGCAAGTGTTTTTTAGGTCGAGTTCAATTTGTACAACACCACAACGACTCTCACCAGCGAAACCAAAAATCAACGAGCAAGATACCCTGGCTCAATAGAGCAGCGGGTTCAATATACGAGTTAGACTCCTCCTAGGGGTATGACGTAAACAATGACTACGGATCCCTCACTCACTGTAGACTTTCTGTAAACACGTCCACCAACCCGATTATTTTTACGTCCCAGAGCATACATACATACATAAAAGAAAATATGAATAGACTATTATGATATAATATGAACGGATATATAAGTGAACTTGAATTATGATATAAGCACACACACACATATATATATATATATATATATATATATATATATATATATATATATATATATATATATATATATATATATATATATATATATATATATAGAGAGAGAGAGAGAGAGAGAGAGAGAGAGAGAGAGAGAGAGAGGGCACGGTGGAGTTGAATGTAGCGGCTTGGATTAAGGAATCGCAGAGCCGAGTTCGAATTCCAGTCGAATCCATTACATTCACTTACTTGCTAATACCCTTGGGAAAGGTGTGAATCCTCTTCTTCTCACACCAGCTATGGGTAAATAGCAGGACAGACTGGGTTCTATAGCCTTGGATGAAATCTTCACCACTATAATCAAATCTCATGTGCCGTTGTCGGGCTGTCGGTTTCCTGGAAACTGATCTGCTTGACCCTCATACGGGAGAGTCGACTATATATATATATATATATATATATATATATATATATAAAAGTGAACATAGAAGACAACACTTAGAGGCGACAGTCTGTTTCATGCTATATGCAATCGTCAGGCCACATATGCTGTTATTTTTCTCGGCTATTTATATATATATATATACGGGTTAGTGGTGCATTGTGGGTATTCTATTATGGCGGTTATTTTACCGGAAGTCGTTTGTTTATTTATTTGGGTCAAATTATATTGCTTGTTTTTATTTTTTTGTTTCTTATTTTATATATATATATATATATATCAGTAGACTGATATATATGAAAATATATAAGATGATATGAAAGTATGATGTACTATGGGCTCATGTGAGTAGATATGAATAGACAGAGTAAGACAGATGGGTGTGAAATCATACGAAGAGAAACAGAAAGGTATTAATAACACTGATTCTCTGAAAAAGATCGTGTTGTTTGGACTGTGCAGTGAAAAGAGAATATACTAATTAGCCACGCTCTGATAGGTCTTCCCTACTTTAATCTCGACAATTCTATTGAGCAAGGCGTTTAGGCATCATTTGTGCGGCACTTCTGGTCGCCACTCATCCATTGACGCATCTGGCGACCTGTAGCGAGTGAGGGCATCCCAATCAAAAGAATTCCCCGTCCATTGGTAGCTTCATCTCAGTTTAACACCGCTTTTCATAATTCAGCCTACAAGCCAATGAAAATTAGCGCTTGGCAAAACAATTTAAAGACCAAAGACAAAATAAAATAGATTAATGATAATAATAATTACAACATATTCGCTTTCATAATTATTGTAAATATGCAATAATATGATACAATATTAAAATAATGGAAAACAGTTATGATAATGGAAATATTATCAGAAAACAACGAAAAAGATTTTGCACGTAGAAATTTACCCTAAATACAGTGTAACCCGGATATCAGAGAGTTGTCGGGACAGGAGAATAAGTCTCTTATATCCGAGTTTCTCTTATATCCGGGTCTCTCTTATATCAGGGTTTGGGCTATTTTATATACATTAACACAGGCTCTAATTTGGGACCAGAGAAAATCTCTCATATCCGGGTTTCTCTTATATCCGGGTCTCTTATATCCGGGTTACACTGTATATAAACGCATCCGTAACGAGCCACGTCATATTGAGACACCGGTTCCCGTAAAATCACCAACGTGAAGCAAAGTCGAACATGGTCAGTATCCTAATGGGTGACCGCTTGAGGTTACCATGTGCTATAAGTTTAAATTTTCGAATGGCTCGGAATTGTTAATCGCAGAGCCGAGTTCCAATTCCAGTTGGGTTTCGATATATTCACTTAAAGGTGAAAGTTGATGTAGGAGAGGTCGCCAATGCAAAAACTGGTTAGACAATGTCAAACAATGGACAGGTATGACTGTATCAGAATTGCTGTTGGTTGCGGTTGCTAGACCGTTGTAGTCAAGAGTTAGTGTGACATCTGCATTTGGATCCGCCCTACGATTACAAATCTTTGGCTCATCTCTCTGCATAGGTTAAATAAATTCAGTAAGAAAAACACATACTTCTCTTACCCGCTTTCTATTTTTATGTATTTACTGAATGTCCATATAGTGCTTGTTCACAGTAGCGGTTATAGATTATGCGAATGTCTTCTCCCCATGTGCCGAATATAACTACTTTGTGTAATATATGAAACTCTCTATGTAAATATTTCTGCTTTTGTCTGCACGCTCTGAAAGCATCCTGCTATGAAAATAGCATTTCTTGTTCTGGTGCCGTGTTATAGTGTCTCTAACAATATGTTTCCCTATTTACAGTCTAATTATTCAACGATCTCTGTTTAATAAAATCCTTATGATATGTGTAGTTATATCGTTCATCAAGACGATTGTAGAATGGGGTTGGATTCTTTGGGAGTACAAGAAGATATATTAACTGAGGTCTTCCGTTATTTCACCGCTGTTATATATTTCGTTTATCATTTCAGTAAGCTGAAATCGTTTAAGGCTGTCATCATCTCTATTGTTTATCGGGTCAGATTTCTTTGTTTCCCTTCATTTTACCTCAGATTATGTTACACCGTTTTAATGTCGTCTAGGTTTGATTCTTTTGTTGTCATGGAATAGCTCTCTGATGTAATGGTTTTATCTTTGAAGTATCTGTTTTTAATCTATTATGAGGGTTCATATTTTTTTTTCTCAGATTTTATACATCCTGTCAAATAATACGTTTTATCTTCTGCTATTTTTTTGATATTTGTTATGCCTGTCTTCTACGTCCTTAACGTCCTTCATATTGTGTTCTTATTTGGCTTTATCGGCTGTCTGATTTTAATCAGTTCAATAATTTCATCTGTCACCTCGTTCTTTTTTCTCTCATGCTCTGGGGGTGACATCTTTTTTGGTGGAATTGTGCACCAGAAAGCTAGGAAACAAGAAAACAAATGCAAAATGAAAAATATCGACTGGTTTTAAGAGACAAGAGACAGACGGAGGAATTGCGAATGGAATTAAATGGGTATGGCTGCGCAGAAGACACTTAAAGTGTGAAACAAAATCTCTCTCGATGTAGTCTAACTCCATTTGACTGTTATACATGACGTCACTGTGGAGTGATATGTATTTCAATTCTGCAAGAAATGTCAGTATGTAGCCAAAGAAATTTTGTATAGCACATTGACAATACATATATATTCATAACTAGCCTAAAAGCCACCCCTTCGCACAGATTTTAGACTAGCTCCTGTGGAGGGATTTTGGACCTTAGGCCTTTTACCTTCAGCCTCCTATGTAGTTATAAGTATTTAGAAATAATAAATTCATTTTATCTTTATTCGACACAAGCTTTCTTTTGTATACGCAACCGATCTCTGTAGTTTTACATTTATTTTGCGCGCAATTTTTATTTTCCTTTAAAATTACTATTCTTTATACTCTTTTCGTATAGTCAATCTTAAAAGACATTAGGTAATCCAAACTATGTAATGTTTCGAATACGTTACAGTATGCGTGTTAGAGTTAAAAAAAAACAACATATAAGCAACGTGCCATGTCTCGCTTAAGTCTTAATTACGGTTTAATTAAACGTTACCTATTATAAATGCGACGAAATGCGAAATTAAAGATAAACCTTTAATAAAGAATTGTTTTTTAAAACCTTTCTCTCTGTTCGATATTTAAATTTAACTTTAAATGAGTTATTTATTTAATTTGTAATCGCGTGTAACTGCAGTAGTTAACTACGTGTTACTTCAGATTGTTTGTGACTCGACGAGATCGCAAAACGGAAGGACGGACGGACACACGTACACTATGCTTTATTTATATAGATGACTAAGTATTTCACCAAAACTAAGCACAGCATGAAATTCGGATAGTTTCTCTATAATTTTGAACCTGATGTGCAATATCTTATTCAGAAATTGGGGGAAAAGAATAAAATATTCAAGATAGACCTCGATTGAATTCAACAAAAATTGTTTCGGTAAATTCTATCTGTATAAATATAACTTGACACACGCCCGTACGCGTATGTATATTTGCATGCGCATGCGTGCTTTGAAATCCAGTTGGCATGTGATAGATGGAAAACTTGTTTCGCTATACTATACGCTTGGGATTGCCCCACTCATTTAGTCTGATGTCTCATGTTAACCTTAGTAAAGTATCTATCTATCTATCTATCTATCTATCTATCTATCTATCTATCTCAGTCTGTTCCTTATCTATCTATCTATCTATCTATCTATCTAACTATCTATCTATCTATCTATCTATCTATCTATCTATCTATCTATCTATCTATCTATCTATCTCAGTCTGTTCCTTATCTATCTATCTATCTATCTATCTATCTATCTATCTATCTATCTCAGTCTGTTCCTTATCTATCTATCTATCTATCTATCTATCTATCTATCTATCTATCTATCTATCTATCTATCTCAGTCTGTTCTTTATCTATCTATCTATCTATCTATCTATCTATCTATCTATCTATCTATCTATCTATCTATCTATCTATCTATCTATCCCAGTCTGTTCCTTATCTATCTATCTATCTATCTATCTATCTATCTATCTATCTATCTCAGTCTGTTCCTTATCTATCTATCTATCTATCTATCTAAAGCAGGTCTGCGTAATTAAAGGATACTTTGCTCACTGAAAATTAACCACGGGCTCGCAAGAGTAAATGGGACAAATGCCCTAGTATATCCCAAAGGAGGAATGTCTTAATGAAGATCACATTTGTGCATCGTTTATTTCTTAATGATTAAGAAAGCCTCAATTGTTACTTTTTTTTATATTTTTACGTAAGAAAAGCTTAGATTTAGTTTTGATATTAGTTTGGTGCAAAAAAAATAATATGTTAATATGTGAGAAAACGACATTATTTTTGCACCAACCTAATACTTTGTCACATGCTTTCTTCGTCTTAGTTCCTGGTTATGGGATATACTTTTTAGATATTACAACATTTAATATTTTTAAAAGATTTCGCTCTTTAATAATGCTATTCTCATATTCTATCACACTCAGCGTGTCTCTGTTATATTGCTCCGGGTGAAATAATTAAAAAAAATATATAAAGCGGCCTTGGAAAAGATTACCTGCTTTTTCAGTCTTGTGTTTCTTCAACGACTAACATTAAAATATGAAGTCGGATTTTCTGATCTCATGCCCTCGATAACACCCACTTTCTTGAAACGGAGGTGGAGATGGCAGGATAATGCTGACTATCTACTTACAAATAGCCACCGATTTCCATGATTTACGCGGGAGTTTCAAAAGTGTTTCTTCATATCATCAGACTATTGCAAAGCTCAATTTGATTCTAATCTAGTCTGGATGAAACAAGTGAATAGTATTCTCAGAGTGAGTGAGATAGAAACGGACATATATATAGAGAATGAGGGTGAGAAAATCTGTCTTTTTTTGCTGAGAGAGAGAGAGAACAAGAGAAAGAGAAAAAGAGAGAGAAAAGTATTCTCAGAGTGAGTGAGACAGAAATGGACGTATATATAGAGAAGGAGGGTGAAAAAATTCTTTCTTTTTCCACTAAGAGAGAGAGAGAGAGAGTGAGAGAGAGAGAGAGTGAGAGAGAGAGAGAGTGAGAGAGAGAAAGAGAAATCGTATTCTCAGAGTGAGTGACCAGAAACGGGCGTATATAGAGAGAAGAAGGGTGAGAAATTTTTTTCTCTCTCTGCTGAGAGAGAGAGAGAGAAAGAGAGAGAATAGTATTCTCAGAGTGAGTGAGATAGAAACGGACGTATATATATAGAGAGAGAAAATTATTTCTTTTTCTGCTGTGTGTGTGAGAGAAAGAGAGAGAGATTGAAAGGGATTAGTTAGATACAGAGGCAGTGAAATATTGGTTGAATCAAGTCATGCTACCACAAAACTAATCAGTCACCGAATTTATTCTGATCAACACAAAACATTAATTATTTTGAACCCCCCTACGCGGGCCAATCGGAGTAGACATGTGAACCACATGCAGCCTACAGGCCGTAATTTGTGCATACCTGGTTGAAAGTTACCTCTGCAAAGATATGATTATCTCTAAAATGCATAATCAGGAACAAACTTGGTTTGGTTTGGCTTGTTTTACGGCATATCAACCTCAAATGAGTTATTTAATGCCGACAAGATTTTTATTGCTGGTAATAATATATTGCTGGTAATAATTTTGCCTCAAAAAAATTATTGCTGGTACTAAAACCTATTTTTACACTTTCATAGCATTTTGATCCCAGTTTAGGGGTTAACTATTTGCCCATAGTTGGGACCCTAACAAATGCTACCACTCAGGGTCAGGGTGGACCTGGGAACACCAGCAATTAAGAGTTGGTTCCACGCTCCTCAAAACCTCCTGATCAGAGACCTTGCTGTCGGACGTAGTTTATCGTCTTACGCTGGACACGGATGTAGTTTATTGTGATACCCAGGACGAGGTGAGAGAAGAAAAAAAAAGGAATGGTTGAAAAGAATGGTCAAAGAAAAAAAGCGGAAAATAAAACAAGAGAGAAGGATATTGAAGCAAGGATAAATATAATTAGAAGAAAAGGAACAAGAAACTTTCTAAAAGGAGGGGGAGTATGAGGCGGAAAAGGAAGTGAAAAAGGAAGAAGAAAAGAAGAATGAAGAAAATGAAGTGAACGTGGATGTAAAGAAGAAGGCTAACAAGTAGAAGATGAAAAAGAAGGAGAATTGTGTATGATAGAATATTCTCAAGAATAGAAACAATAATGATATAGTAGAAAAGTGTACAAAGGCGAATACCGAATTACCTACCCATATATATTAATATCGATATTTATATATAAATATATGATATTGGTCTTTTGTGAGTATGTGAACTCGGGTTAACATAAACGAAGAGTTTTCAAGGAAAAGACGTATAAATCTAAAAGGGATAATTGCAGATTATCATAATCATCGGTTCCATATATTATCCTCATCATTAGTTTTGTAATCGGCATGATTATTTACATTATCCCATCACTAGTGACATCGATCTGTCAGTCTAACAATTGGTCGGACATCGTAGCATAAGTTCACTATAGTCTCCAGGCTGAACGACTGCCATTTGAAAAGCCGATCGTATATAGTGGTGCTGATTAGCTAAAGGGGCCGTGCCTACCGGAGCTGGTGTATTCACTATCATTATTGATCCATGTCGCTTGCGTTTCGCCCAGTAGATTTCTCCTTTTTGCCGTTGCCGATCGTTCGACCAAACGAAAGAAAGAGGCATTGCTGTGAGAATGGTTAACATGTAAGAAAGAAGAAGGAATGAGTGGCAAATGGGGGGAGGGAGGAAGAAAGAAAGAAAGAAATTATAAACGAGAATACAATGAAAACAGATTATGACTTCAAAAAGAAGAACGGAAAGAACAACGGGGAAAGATAAAAAGTGAAAAATAGAAGAAAAATAGAGAGAGAGAGAGAGAGAGAGAGAGAGAGAGAGAGAGAGAGAGAGGGGTAGAGAAGAAAAAAGGATGAAGTAAAAGGTTAAGAAGAATGTAGTGAGGAAGAAAAGCGTATAGAAGAGAATTCAGATGAAGACGAAATAGATATGAAGATATAGCAGAAATAAGAACTAGAGAGAGAATGGTAGGAGGAGGAGGAGGAGGAGGAGGGGGAGAGAAAGAGAATGAAAGTAGAAAAAGGATGAAAAGTAAGGATGAAAAGTAAGGATGAAAAGTAAGGATGCACAAGTAAAAGGCAGAATAAAAGTAGAAAAGTGAATAAAAGAAAAAACTGAAAAAGCGACATTAGAAAAAGAGAGAGAAAGAGAGAGAGAGAGCGAGCGAACGAGAGAGAGAGAGAAAGTAGGAAAGTGAAAAAAGAAAGAGAGACAGAGAGAAAATAAATGCAGAAAGGAGATAAAAGAAAAAAAAGACAGAGAGAATGAAAGTAATAAAGTGAAAAAATCAAAAGAGAGTGAATGAAAGTAAAAGGCAAGACATAGATAGATAGACAGATAGACAGACAGATAGATAGATAGATAGATAGATAGATAGTAACAGATTGAAATCAGATAGATAGATAGATAGATAGATAGATAGATAGATAGATAGATAGATATGGAGAGAGAGAATGAAAGTAGAAAAGGGGAAATGCAAAAGAGATAGAGAGGGAAAGAAAGTAGAAACTGAATGAAATTAAAAGGTTAGACAGAGAGAGAGAGAGAGAGAGAGAGAGAGACTGGGAGAGAGAGTGAAAGTAGAAAAGTTATCAAAACAGAGATAGATGGAGAGAGAATGAGTGCAGAAAAAATTAAAAGAAAGAAAGTCAAGATAGTGAATAAAAATAGAACTGTGAAAATAGAAAAAGATAGAGAGATAAGGAAAGAAATAGATAGATAGATAGATAGATAGAGAGAGAGAGAGAGAGTGAAAGTAGAAAAGCGAAAAAGTAAAGAGAGGGAGATAATTAGAGAGAAGCTAAGTAGAAAAGTAAATATAAAAAAAAACAGAGAAAAAGAATGAAAATAGAGAAATAAAAATGTGACAATAGGAATCGAGCGGAAAATGAAAGATAAAAATAGCGACAGAGAAATTAAGACGCGAGAAAGAAAGGAAGAAAGAGAAATCAAAAGGGGACGATGAAGAAGACAGAGAGAGATATTGTTATTTATTAAGCTAAACAGTTTTGTCACAAGGTCACTAGTATGGGCCCTGAGTGAGGATCAAACTCACTACTAAATTGTACTGATGAACTAGAAAAGCTTGTTAACCATTACCCTGGCACTCTTGCTTGAGTGTCAGGCTAAGAAGTTCTTACAGAAGAGGTTGCAATCCAAAAGGAAGCATGAAAGATAAAATTGTGAACAAAATATAGAAAAGAAGGAGGAACGGACAGAAAAATAAATAGGAAAGATTAAGGAAAAGGGAGAGGAAAGGATAAAAAAAAAGGAGGAAGAGAAAAGAAAAAAGGAAAAAAAGGGGAAGAAAAGAAAAGGTGTGGTAAAAAGGGATAGAAAAAAAGGAAACATATCTTGCAAGAAAAATTAAAGAGAAGGAAAGAATTCAGAAAACAAATAGACAGACGTGCGAAGAAACGAATAAGACGAAAGATATAAAGAGGTAAGAAGAAATATGAGAAAAAGGCGGTTAATGTAAAAACGTAAATGGAGAAGCAAAGCTAAAAGAATTAAAAAAAAAAAAAAAAAACGAAAAGTGTTAGGGAGAAGATGGCGTTAAAAAGCAGATAAAGATATATTATGAAAGAAGGTATAAAGTAACTGCAATAAACAACAACAGCAACAACAACAACAAAAAACGACATAAAGAAATAGAGAAAATAAAATCATGTTTTTGTGTGTAAATAAAAAATAAATAAGTTTGCTTTGATTCAAGATTGTCCCTAACAAAAGCCGACGGTCTTTGTAACCGTAAAACACCTACTGCTTACCACCTGGTATTCTTTTCTAACTTTCTATTCTGACCACAAAGCAAGCAGTTAAGTATTTCCAACTTACCCGGGTCCACCCTCAGCGCTTGTGCTAACCGTATCTATATCTAGGCTAACATGGTTGGCTGAATGATGCTCTTATTAACAATCAGTGAAAGTGGGCCTAGTTGGGTGCGGGCAGGCGAACAAAATAAAGATATTTGTTGGGTAAGGGTAAACGTGTACGAAAGAGAGAGTAATGAAGAACCAGCCATAGCAGTTGTGGTGATGTCGAGACGATTGCTTCTGTTTGTATTGGGATGGCTGAGTCAGGGTTGGCGAGCCACTACCAATGCAATTGTTGGCTATTGTGTGTTGCCATTTTTCTTTTCTGTCCGCTTCAACAACAGACCGGATATGATTTTTGATGGGTGCCACCAGATAGGTCACTATCCTTTGGTTTATTTTGGAGGAGGAGCCTGGTGTTCAGTTTCAAACAAAATCTCCGAAAAGGAACAATGCAGATGCATATGTATATATGAGAATATGTGCGTTGCATTTTGAATACAGGCATTTGTCTACAGGTATATCTTTACGAATACGTGTGCGTCATTGTGTTTAGGTAAATAGGTATTTGTGCTTGTGGACTTATCAGAAATCCTTGGCTTCTATCTCTGAGTGAATTGCCGAAACATTAGAACTAATAATTCGTAGCTCCTTCTTTCATCCGAATAACGGCGGCTGCGTGAAGCGTTATGAAATTTACAATCCTAAAACAATATCTAAAACTAAGTTCTGGGTCATCGTTAACGCTATTGACGCCTATAGCAGATTGCGAACTCACATGACTTATTTATTTCCAAATTTTTCGATCTATTTAGACATATTTTACCAGCTATTGAACTTTGACAAAATGGGCAGGTTACAGCATTATATGATTTTTAGTCAACATCTTTTTCTTTAGAATGGATCCATGGAGATCTAATTTTTGATCGTTTAATACGTCCAAGAATATAACGGATTTTTCTTTAATTCTAGAAAAAGCAGTAGGCGGTATCGGTATATTTCCTAGTGTTGCTATTTTGATTTAAAGATCATTTAAACTATGTTTGTACATTCGACCGACAAAGTCTCTTTGACTAATTTTCATTGTATTTTTTTCAATTTTCGAACAAGTTGTTGCAAATCCACTAACACGATACACATTTATTCAAATGTCAAGGATAAAACTAACAAAACTTTTGTCTACAATGCTAATATTTTATTCTTGATTATGATTTAAAACAAAATCATGTACTCGTTGAATTTTATCTACAATTTCGATACAGTTATGCAGTAACTAAGTCGAAACCGGAAAAATACAATTAGATGAAACCGATACACCTTATCGGCTGAATTTAATAAAGTTAGCTCATACATACATACATATATATATATATATATATATATATATATATATATATATATATATATATATATATATATAGTGTTTTTCAAAAGAAAAAAAATAGTCACCCAGTATATCTCTGGAGGATAAAGCCTTTAAAACAAGCATTCTTTTTACTTAAAGTACTCAAACTTAAGAACTCTAGTAAAAATAGCAAACAAATAAAAACAATATATATATATATATATATATATATATATATATATATATATATATATATATGCCTTCATTCATCTTCCCACATAGCCTCAGACATGTGGGACTTCATCGAGTGCCCTTACGAAATAGTGCTACTCTAGGTCAAGAGAGTGGCTGTTCAAAAACGCTATCTCTGGCAACAGGACTCTGCCCCATGACACACAAGCAGGAGAAACTAATCCTAACTGACAGGCAATTTCTGAGCCCACATCACCCCTTACATCTGCCCACCTAACTCCCCAGACTGTAACTCCCTTAATTATTATGTGTGGAACGCAGTTGTGCGAGAGTCGAACAAAACTCCTTTTAACACCAAAGATGAACTGAAGGCAAGGATTATGGCAACATTCACCAACTTAATAAAGGAGACCGTCCAGAAGAGTTGTAGGAGATTCAGAAGTCGTTTTGAATTAGTGGCTGAAGGCAATGGTGATTTTATTGAATAAATTTGCTCTTTAGTATTTCAAGATATATTTGTTTAATTTTAGTAAATATACCTGTTAAAATGAGATGTCAGCATTATTATTTTTATTTCTTTGCGTAATTTAGACGACAATTTATGAATCGCACCCTGTATATATCCGGGGGATTTCGGTTATTCTTAATTAAGGAGGATAATCTAAAAAAAATCAATATGGAGCTTTTTTGTACAAGACAAATTGAATAAAAAAAGCTTAATATCAGTACTTCGTCAGTTGTCTTTAATAAAACTGATATGTACGAGGGATTGCTGTCTCTCTCCACACACACACACACAGACACACACACACACATATATATATATATATATATATATATATATATATATATATATATATATATATATATATATATATATATATATATATATATATATTAGTTTGGTGCAAACATAATGTCGTTTTCTCACATATGTTACTATGTGATAAAACGACATTATTTTTGCACCAACCTTGTATATATATATATATATATATATATATATATATATATATAAAGTAAATCTATTCAAACTCGGTGGTTGAAAAAATCTGGATAACACAAGTTCCAAATAAATTGGCACCAGAGAAAAATGAAAAAAAAAGAAAGCACTAGGAACCTCGAAACAGGATGAAAGAAATCGTCCAGTACCTTAAATTTCTGGTAAAAAGCCAGTTCACCCTGATGATCCTTGCTCATTAGGTTTTATTTTATTTATTTTACCCAAACACACACACACACACACACACGCGCACGCACACACACACACATATATATGCAAGCACTCGTATATATGTTATTATTCATATTAAATGTCTCTTTCTCTCTCCATATATATATATATATATATATATATATATATATATATATATATATATATATATATATTGTTAAACATTTGTTGACAAGTGTTGCATCACACCAGCGGACAGTTATATTAAAAAGTACTCGATACGGACGTGCAGTGCTCTTAAATATTATATATTGAAAAATAGGAAGATCAACCACTTACGCTACCATGGGTTCAACCATTGAGGTCTCGTCTGGTGGTAGTGGCTCATTCCCGCCTGTCGAGACTTCAGTGGTTTACACCATGGTAGCGTAAGGGGTTAATCTATCTATCTATCTATCTATATTATATATATACGTATGTGCGTGTGTGTTTGTGCGTGTCTGTGTTAGTGCGTGTGGGTAGTGTATCTATTTATACTTACATCGTACCATAGTTGCATATATATGAGCGAGCGTGAAGAAAATCGAAAAATACACAGACCTACCAACCTAGTGTCAAGCACACAAGTATGTAATCCGCGGTGTATATATGTAATGCTATGCACAGTTTTGGAATACAAAAGCCCTTTGACTGTTTATGTTTACGAGAAAGGATTTCCTGTGTTTGACGGTATGAATTGTCAGGTGCTTCAGTGATCAAATGAAAACATTTTCTTAGAAAGTGTTCTTTCTAATCGAAACAAACGCCTGTCTATTCAGCAAAGAATGTACGTACGGAAAGTATGTACTTACATGCGTGTAGACCAACAACCCTCCCCACCATATATATATATATATATATATATATATATATATATATATATATATATATATATATATATATATATATATATATACAGGGAGTAAATGAAGTAAATAAAGTAAATAAAGTATCCATCACATTTGAAGCTTCCAGTAATTTTTATTAACAAATCAAACAATAAAGAAAATTAAATTTATCAACAGGTGAACCAACATTGTTAATAGAACTTTGCAATCTTTCATAAAAATAAACAATCTTCGAATAATGTTTTTAAATAATTTAAGCTGTAGCTAACCTGCCTATTCTTAAATTAAATGGACGCTTCTACTTGCTGTATTGGCTAGCAAGCGTGTCTCGCTAGATCAATTCCCTGATTACTGAGTTCGATTCTCATGGAGGTGAGAAGGCTTCATACTTTCAGCTTTGTGCCATATGTTAGTTACGCTTACTAAATTCTTATTCTATAATTAAATCCAGAAATTTTTGCTTTTGTTTTTATTGTTGTAAACCGCTTCTGTAACCCGTTTATACACGATGCCAAATTCATCATCCCTATGCCTCAAGCATAATAAATTAAATAATATTTTTATATCATACTGAAAGTTCCAAAATCTTCGTTATCGTACAAAAATATGATTGTCTGTTGTATTAGGCTTGATATCCGGAACTGATTTAAACGATGTCCATCTCACTGTGCGTTATACATAAATTATTAATAGGGGTCAAAAAATAAAAAAAAGAATTCGAGATGTAATATCAGGATGTTTGATTCTCAAACCAGTGATCCCACCCTAGCAAACAGATGATAATTTTCTACAAAAAAAAAAAAAAATAAAAAAATAATAATAATCTAACGACACGTGAGTAAAGTGCATGGGCGCAAAGATCCTCCAGATGAGTGAGAAGTGGAATTGGAAGAGAATTTACGAGCAAAACATTCTGCTTTATCAACAGATGTTAACACGTCAAACTGAGTGAAGAGAGGAGCGATAGAAGACTTACTCTTATTTAACACACTATTACACAACCGCCAGTAGACACCAGAATCAAACGTATTAAAGTCGAGACGATGCTTTATTGTATCAGCAAAGACAGACTCTTGAAGGAAACGTTTACAGTTATTATGAGTATTAGACGTCTGTTGTGATTCCTCAGAAATCTAGCGGCTGAGCAGGTAGATATGAACCAAAGAGAAGGTTGTGGTTTCACCTAGTATTTCAAAGAAGGGACAAGTGCACCGATGCCAGCTTTAACCCCAAAAGAAATCTCTGTGGCACAATTTTTCATAGCAAGGTTAAGAATATCAATCCAAGATGTGTCTTGAAGAAAGTCCTGAAATCATTCGCAATAAGTAAGCTGATAACAGAAAGAAGTCTTTCGAATAGGATGCTCAAAATAAATGTTGACAGATATTGCATTGTGATCTGAATTGCCAAGAGGACAGTGATGTAATGATCGACCAGAGCTGGATGAGGTAAGGAACAAATCAAGTAAAGAAGCATGTTGTAAGGCGTACAAACTGAACAAGTGGGTACTCCACAAACTGTCGGAAACTTACTAGCAACATCAGATCCCGGCAACGCAACATACCAATATTTGATCGAGTGCTCACAAGTGACAAAAAGTGGATCTTGTATGACAATTCCAAGCGTTTCAGACATTGTTACCACGGGACTCACAACACAAATCATTATTTAATCGCCAGGGCGTACTGTTCATGACGATGGCAGGTGTGATCGGGCGCGGGTACAACAAATTTGCTGGGAGACACTCTGCCATCCAACTTACTTTCTGTACCGTGCATTAACACATTCCCAAATCTTCCATTGTCTGGACAAATACGTTCATTGGAAATCCTTCGCAAATAAGGCAAACTTGCGAGAGGCACTCACAGATTTCTTTGCATCCAAGACGCCTGATTTTTACCGCCAGGGTATTGTTCAGCTTAGGGCACATTGGCAAAAGGTTCTGGATGCCAATGGTGATTATTTTGAAGACTAACGGTTTGTCAAATATTTTGTAAATCAAGAAGAACAATGACATTTTGGGGTTACCTTGTGAATGAATAAATAAAAAAAATATAATTGCTGCCTTTCTTTTAAAACATTGTTGCTTTCTTAATCGCTAGTATTAGTTGGTAAAATACTTGGGATATCAATGTTTGTCTTAGTAAACAAAAAAAAGGAATATAAATTTGCAAGACAAGTAGATCAAGTAGTCATGTCTGTTATTACTTTATTTCGTACACTCTCCCATACACAAATTTTTATCTATCTATCTATCTATCTATCTATCTATCTATCTATCTATTTATCTATCTATCTATCTATTCCAACCTGTTCACATCTATCTATCTATCTATCTATCTATCTATCTATCTATCTATCTATCTATCTATCTATCTATCTATCTATCTATTCCAACTTATTCACATCTATCTATCTATCTATCTATCTATCTATCTATCTATCCCAACCTATTCACATCTATCTATCTATCTATTCCAACCTGTTCATATCTATCTATCTATCTATCTATCTATCTATCTATCTATCTATCTATCTATCTATCTATCTATCTATCTATCCCAACCTATTCACATCTATCTATCTATCTATTCCAACCTGTTCATATCTATCTATCTATCTATCTATCTATCTATCTATCTATCTATCTATCTATCCCAACCTATTCACATCTATCTATCTATCTATTCCAACCTGTTCATATCTATCTATCTATCTATCTATCTATCTATCTATCTATCTATCTATCTATCTATCTATCTATCTATCTATCTCAGTCTGTTCCTATCTATCTATCTATCTATCTATCTATCTATCTATTCGTGCATGTATGTATCTTTGTGCGCTTACACCTCAGTATTTCTGTTTAAATGCGTTCTGATTGATTGGAGTGTTATGTCCGCAGGTTCTGGTCAGCATCTGCACATTCGTCTTTCTTCTAAGGTTTCTTCTATTCTTCAGACCTTTTGCTTGTAGCTTCCATTAGGGCGTTTTTTTCCTTTCCTATGTCGAGTTGCTGGCCAGCAGCAAAGCGAAGACAATCAACTTACTCATCTCTCTCTCTATTTTTTTCGGTATATCATATCACTAGCAAATAACTGTGTGTCTTTGACGGACGGTAGTTTGGCTTTGAAGGGTGCCTCTTTTCGAACAGACTGCTTTGTTTCTAACTCATTGGCACTCCAGATAACGCACGTTCACATTTGTTTTCTCTCGTTAAGCAAAGCATCTACATTAAGTTAGGTGGAAATTCTCTGTTTGAGTTAAAAAGAAAATAACTGAAAAAATGTAACATTTAAAAAAAAAAAAGAAAAAAAAAAATTTTTAATGTTTTTTCTCATGCTGAACAGAACCTACCGAACACTACGATTTTGTCATAATGGGAAAATGATTAAGCATAAAATAAAGTCGAGCATAAAGGCCCTAAATTCAATGTATTCTGTAAAGACCTAATTTAAGGAAAAACCCATTTATCTTTATTTTTTTGTTTCATTCTCTTTTTCATTCTATCTCTATTGCGCAGTATAAAATTGTTTGGTTATATAGTAATGTAATATGAGTACAAGTCGTTTTTTTCTGGTGGATACCACTGAAAATACAAAAAAAAATTTCCGTTTTGTAGTTGAGAAAATATATTTTACTTAGACTGGAGAGAGAAAGAAGAATCAGTTTTCTTTTCTTTAAAATCTTCTGGGTTGAATAATGAACGCATTTTTATATTTATAATCAGCCGGATCAAATAAAAGGTAAGCTTTCTTATTTCAAAAGGTCCGGTGCGCACAAGTTACAAGCTGTTTTCATCTCAAATCGTCTTTTGCTTTTCGACCGCAGAAAACAGCAGGGAAGAACGACCGTGCGTGATTGTTCTCTAAACGCGAATGTTTCCTTCGTTTTGCAATTATTATGGTCGCATTATACATGCATCTTATGCTAAAAGCCACATCAGCATGACGTGTACTTATTCAAACACTGGATTCTAGACGTGTACTTATTGATCATGTTATCAGTGAAACGTAATGTCTTCTTTCAACTTACGCCATTTTACTGAATATAAGAAACGCATACTTATATACCGTCATAATTGACTATTCAGCGAAACCACATTTTTGAATATATTACGCATGTTTTTTTTTTTTAGGCAGAGACAGATCGATTTGAACAGCGTGCGTTAGATATATAGATTGATATGAATACCCGGAGATATCTCGTTCTCTTCCTATTTATCTAACTACCTACAATTTGTATATCGGTTCTATCCTCACTGGGTGCCAATTACTTTCGGCCATATGCCATATCTAAGCTAAGCTTAGAAAATCTTTACTTGGGCGCCTCATACTTGCGGCCTTGTGCCACATATAAACTTACGTTTAGAAAGATCACCATATCTATCTATCTATCTATCTATCTATCTATCTATCTATCTATCAGTCTTTCCTTATCTATCTATCTATCTATCTATCTATCTATCTATCTATCTATCTATCTATCTATCAGTCTTTCCTTATCTATCTATCTATCTATCTATCTATCTATCTATCTATCTATCAGTCTTTCCTTATCTATCTATCTATCTATCTATCTATCTATCTATCTATACACACATACACACACACTTAAAAGCTTAAAAAAAAGAATTCCAGCTGAGATCGGTTGTAAGTATCTATCTATCTATCTATCTATCTATCTCGAGTTGTCTGTTATTAAAACTTTCAGACTCAGACCGTTGCCAGGTTTTACATATATTAGGTTGGTGCAAAAATAATGACGTAATAATGTCGTTTTTTGACGTATTTTTTAACGTCAAAAAACGACATTAGTAAGTCATTATTTTTGCACCAACCTAATATTTGGAGAAGTACAAGTTGATAAGTACTCGGCCCGAAATCTGACCAAATGCTGAAACATCAGAATTTATTTTGGAATTCTTTCTTGGTCGGGCCGAATATATTCCAGTGCACTTTCGCATGTTGATTATCGACTAGCCTTCGTTGATAATATTATCCATTTTAGGTTTACATTAATTGAATTGCGACATAGCTTGTTATTTGCTTTATGTTAAGCAATCCATAAAGTCTATTTCTAAAATGAAGGAACCAGTTTCCCGAAATATATATCTTCGATTTCCATTTAATAATTACAGAATACATTTCAATTTCGAGTTTTCATTACGCTGCAAACATGCAACGGACATTTGTCCGTTCGGTCTCCATTTCGCAATGCAGCATGATAAATATAATCATCGAATATAAATCACTATGGAATTTCCGGTTCTATTTACGTGGCCACAATTTTGAACAACTTGGGCCACTCTTTATTATTTCCTAAGGTAATTTTTTAAAAACGTTCTACTTTTCGCCGCTTTCTTGTCTTGTTTGCGTTTCCTGTATATTCTATCGACTCTGGCGATTGCATTCATCATCGATGCGATGTGCAGGGTCCTGAGATGACAATATGGCTGTCCAAGAAAGTAGTTCCAAATAAAAGGTAAAAAAATTCCACAGTTAATATGGATTCAGAATAACATTAGGAGTTTAACATTTAAAGTTTTGAGAGCATCCATGAGGCATACATCAAAAATATTATATATATATATATATATATATATATATATATATATATATATATATATATATATATATATATATATATTTAGGCAGCATATCTTAATTCAAGCATATTAGGCTGAATAATTTAGACATACTATATCTATTTTGTTTAAATCCTCTCAAATTCACGGATTCAATTCAATTTTTTAGTGCTGTTACAAAACTGAGTAAGAAAGACGCCGTAGTTTTGATTATTTCTTTTATTTTCCCAAGTACTCTCAATCTTATCCAAGATCATCTTCAGAGGTGAATTGCGCAGATAAAAATTAATATAATTTATGAATTTTTTGTAAATGCGCTTGAAACAACCTCCATTATAGTCCATTTACGTTAAGTATATGTAAGGGAGGGGAGGTAATTCAGTTTAATTCATTTATTATTAATGTTTTAAAAATACTCTACCAGTAATTTAAAAAAAAATTAAATTATTTACAATTTGAGCATCCCAAAACATTGCTTTTATAGACATTTTAAAACATATACACATAAGTCATCACGATGACGACACCATCAATTACATAAAAAAATAACATAGATAAATTACATAAAAATAAACAAAATAATATAAAAAACAAGTAAAATAAATTAACCCAAGCAAATAATAAAGAAATCAAGAAACCACTCCTGTTAGAATAGACGAAATAGAACAAAAAAAAAAATAAATACATAAAATACAAGTAAAAATAATCAATCCAAATAAATAAAGTAAACAATAAACAATTTAACAAACCAATAAACGTTAGAATAGATTACAACAACCAATCCAAACATTGGGCGAGAAAATAACTATAACTGCTATATAACGATAAAAAATCGAAAACCGAATAGAGTAAATAAAAATATACAAAATAAAAAATAAACAGATAAATAATAAAAAAATAATCCTAATAAGTAAATAAATTAAGAAATCGCTCCTGCTAAAATAACCGTTAGAACTAATAAAAATAAACATAAATAAGCAAAAACAACTAAAAATAATCAATCCAAATAAATAAATAAAAATAATAAACAGAGTAAAAACTGTCCTCGCCAAAATAGCAATAGACTACGGCAATCAATCCAAAAAATAGAAGAATAAATAGCTTTATCATCACAAACCAAAACAAAATATTAAATAAGTGACCTAAAAAAATCCCCCCACCAAATTTTTGCTACGTTAATAAAACATCAAAAACCGAAAAGAATAAATGAATATAAAATAAAAAATGAAAACAAAAAAACAAAAACAAATAAAACAAATTGACCCAAATAAATAACTAAATAAATAAACAAGCCACTCCCGCCAAAATAACCGCCGGAACGGATTACCCACAATGCACCACTAACCCATATATATATAAATAGTCGAGAAAAATCTAGCACTCGCGGCCTGACGATTGCGTCTAGCATGAAACAGCCTGTCTCCTCTGAGTGTTGACTTAATGTTCACTTTTATATATATCGGTTCGGTTCGTCATCCGTCTCGGGATACGAAGGAGTAGCGCGTTGTTGGAGTGCGCTACGAGCCTGGGCAGGATGAATGCAGAACTAGGTCTGCTCAGACAACCTTAATAATGAACTACGACGTCTTTCTTAATCCGTTTTTAAATTGATCCGTGAATTTGAGGGGATTAAAAATAAATAAATAGACATACAGATTATTCAAACGAACACACACAAACATATATATATATATATATATATATATATATATATATATATATATATATGTTTCAGTAAATAACAATGAAAGTTCTTTGTTAATTACGTTTAGATTTATTTTTTTAGTTTCTGATTTATATATATATATATATATATATATATATATATATATATATATATATATTTGTATGTGTGTATTACTTATAGGCTGTATTTGAATAAGACAACCCCTTTTTATTTATTAAACGGTATACATTATATCTATTGGGATACTCATTCGAGAAATTTTAGGAAAGAAAATTTGTTTCCCCTCTAGGGATCGAATTTGCATCCACATTCTTGGGGGAAACCACCATTTCATTCAGTGTGCTTTACCGCTCAGTTATAGATAACGAAGCAGTAAGCATGGTCCTAGTTTCCCTCTTAAAAAAGCACATTCTCTTCACCCAGGTTATTTTCTTGAAAGTTGCATATCTGCTCAGATTTGTAACCGAATTTTAAAAAACTTACGAATTTGAAGCTTTAAAATATTTATTAACGGGCACAGATACATTTTCAATAACTTTTAATATGTTTTTAAAAATGTCAAATCAATTCTAGAAAGCATAAACTAGATTGTCAATTACGATCGAACGTTTAAGAAGTCCGGTGAAAATCGTGGTCTGACGCTGACACGTTGAAGATTTTATAACGTCGATTTGTCTCCCATATCAAGAGAGAAGTTATAAAAAATCGGTCGTTGTGAAGGTATGAAATTATATAGAGTTGTGTCAGTAAGAATGTGTTAAAAAACAAACAAATGGAAAACAGGTAAGAACGATCGTAAGGCTTCATTCAAAATATATCTTATATAAGATAATCACAAGGACAATCGAATGAAATGGACAACAAAAGATCGATTTTCAGCCGTTGATTCTACTAACCATGTCAGTCCCTATTAGTACACAGGCGATGGACCGTTTGAGGACTCATGGTACTGTAAGCATAAATCTCCTACAAACAGAAATGTTTGGGCTTTAAATAACCAACAACGGTTGATAAGCCGTAAAAACAAATCAAATCAAATCAAATTCTGTCTAGGAATGCCGTACTACCCTCGATAAGCCAAACGGATTAAGCAAATTTTGGATGGATAGAAAGGAGTGTAAGACAAGGATGTGTCTTCTCACCGGACTTATTCAACCTAACCAATGAGGCAGTTCTGATAGATTTAGAAGCTCTACGAGAATTCATTATTGGCAGGTAGAATATTAAAATAATAAACTATGCATATGACACTATACTGATAGCAGACACAAAAAGGAAAATACAATAAATCCGACACAAGCTAGTAAAGAAAAGCAAGAAGAAAGGACCAAACATCAATTGCAAGAAGGCAGAAAGCATGGTTGTAAGCAAAAGGAAGAGCCCGATATACAAATTCCAAGTTGGAGGTGCCAAAATTATACAAATGCAATAATTTAAATATATGAGAACTGCTTAAACAGAGAATGGTAAGTGCGACACTAAAATTTAAAGACGCAGTGGGAAAGCAAAAGATGCCTTCCAGAAGCTAAGCAAGGTATAAGTCAACATGAAAATTTCGTTCGAAAAGACTGTAGAACTATTACGCAGTATTAGTCCTTTAATTAAAAAGAGAGCATTTACTTGAATAAAATTGTACCATAACGTATAAACAGAAAATATATTAAATAATTGTCGGACTTAATCCATGCCATGTTATATATATATATATATATATATATATATATATATATATACAGAATTAATGAATTTTATATTTATTAACCCGACATATTTTTATTATTTAAACGTTATATTTAGTGGATACCCATATATGAGTAGACCCTCCGTTTATTTTAAAGAGTATTTTATTTAGTCTACCGGCATAAACATTTGAAAAATATTATATTATAATTATTTTAAAAAAATATGATTCCACAGGAAATTACCATCTTTCAAAAAATATGATTCTACAGAGGAATTACCATCTTTCAAATGCAGAAGCTAAAAAATTCCAATTCTATTATTAAAAATTAAATTAAATTAAAGTACCTAGTTGTGTTTCATTTTCAAGCGAATTTTGGAATAACTTATTTTGAAATTTACGGAGCTTTATAAGCACATACATTCATAATATCCATAGAAAATAATATTATATATATATATATATATATATATATATATATAGTGTTTTTCAAACGAAAAATGGTCACCCAGTATATTTCTGGAGGATAAAGCCTTTAAAACAAGCATTCTTTTCACTTTAAGTGCTCAAAATTAAGAACTTGAGTAAAAATAGCGAACAAATAAAAATAAATATTGAACATATCTTCTCCACTTGGAAGTTTTCCAAAATGATGTCCAGGGATTAGCGTTAGATAATAAAATTTGTCAATGACAATCACATGATTATTTATACAGGCGGAGAGAAAAAAAAAAACAATATAGGCGTAGGATTGATACTAGATCATGAATTCAAGAAATGCGTTCCGGGATGCTACCAATTATACGAAAGAATTGTGATAGTCAAGCTGAGAGGAAAACCTTGCAAAGTTGTTAGCATGATAGTATATGCACCGACAGCACAAAGTAAGGAAGAAGAAATCGAATCTTTCTACTTCATGCTAGACAATGCCAAGGCTCATTGCAAATCGCGAAGAAGTATTAGTTATCATGGGAGAACTGAACACCACAGTAGGCAGGGAGAGGGCAGGGGATACAGCCGGAAAATTCGGACTAGGAACCCTGCATCGAACGTGGAGAAAAATGAATCCAATGGTGCACGGCCAATGACCAGGTAATAGCCAACATACGGTTCCAAGAACATCTGAGACAATTATGCATATGGAAGAGCCCGGGACAAGAAACTAAAAACCAAATTGAGTACATAACTATGTACAAAATATTCAGGAATGCAATGGTTCACTGCAAAACCTAGCCAAGTGCTGACTGTGGGAGCGACCTTCGCCCTGTTATATGTAAACTAAGAGTGAAAATACGGAAGCTGAAGAAGCCTAACGCAGCACCCAAATTGCAATACAACCAACTCGTGAGCAACCCGTAACTGAAAGAAAAATAATATGAAAAGTGTAAAAAGAAGACACGAGGGACACAATGGAAATGGAAAATTGAAATGGGACGAACTAAGAAAAGCTTTAGTATTAGGTTGGTGCAAAAATAATGACGTAATAATGTCGTTTTTTGACGTTAAAAATACGTCAAAAAGCGACATTATTACGTCATTATTTTTGCACCAACCTAATAATATCAGCATACGATATCATCCCAAAGGAGGCAGAACGAAGAAGAAAAAACGAATGGATGACTGATGAGATTCTCGAAATGATGCAAAAAACCCCGGAAAACTTTGCCAAGATACGGAACGAAATAGAGAAAACTACACAACGATATAAGGACCAAATGCAGGCAGGCTAAAGAAAAGTGTCTAAATAAATAATATGCAGAAACAGAGAGATTGTGTGCCACCAACAAAGGGAATATGGATAACAAATAAGAGAACTAACAGGACAGAAGATATGCTCGTCATCAGGCTGCATAAAATCAAAGGGTAGAATTCTCATATTAACGCTGGAACGAATATACTGGAGAACTCTTCCACGACGAAAGAGAACAGCCGGCAAGACACAGAATTATCGACGGACCTGGAATTCTAAAATCCGAAGTAGAAGCTGAACTGTCGAAATTGAACAGAAACCAGTCGGCATGGCCAGACGGAATTGTAACAGAAATGCTGACAGCCTTAGATGATTTTGGCATCGACAAGATTACAGAAATAATAAATAAAATCTACAACTGTGGGGATATACAGGAAAATCTCAGTAGATCTATTTTCATAGCACCGCCTAAAAAAAAGCGCCAACGAATGTGAACTCCACCGAATAATCAGCCTAATGAGCTACAAAACTCATCTTTCGTATTCTGATGAATAGAGCAGGCAGCAGAATCAGGCCAGAGATAGGACAAGAACAGTACAGGTTCGTTAAAGACACCAGAACAAAGAACGCTATATTGATGCTCAGAATGTTACCAGAAAGAGAGATACAAAAAAGAAAACGGTCTGCATAAGGATAGAAAATGACTTTAGCAGATATACAAAAATAGAAAGGGGCGTAAGGCAAGGAGGTGTCTTCTCGCCGGACCTATTCAACCTATATAGCGAGGCAATTCTGAGAGAACTGGTAACCCAACCAGGATTTAGCATTGGTAGCCACAAACTTAACAACATAAGATACGCAAATGACACAGCGCTGATAGTAGACACGGAAAGAAAACTACAAAACCTCCAACAGAAGGTAGCGAAGGAGAGCGAGAAGAAGGGACTAAGCATAAATTACAAGAAGATTGCATGTCTTCAGCAGAGAAATAAGCCTGAAATAGTATTTAAAGCTCGGGAACACTAAAATCAATGCAGGTGCGGAAATTTAAATATCTGCGAAGTGTTTTGATAAAGAACGGTAAGTGAGAAGCTGATATCCGAAGACGGATTGGGATGGCCAAGGATGCATTCCAAAAGCTAGATAGAATGTTACAAGACAGGAGGATTTCGTTAGTAACAAAGAAACGAGTACTGAACTGCTACGTGATATCTGTCTTCCTTTATGGCAGCGAATGTTGGACTATCTCCTCAAAGATCAAGAAGAGACTCGAGGCAACGGAGGTATGGTTATACAGAAGAATGCTAAGGATACTATGGACCGAATATGTAAGCAACGACGCAAAAGGATGCAAAAAAGTTGGAAGCTTATAATTAACATCAGTAAGAGGCAGCTAAAATTTCTGGGACACGTAATGAGAAAAGATGGGTTTGGAGAATCTGATACTCACAGGGCGGATAGAGGGGAAGAGAGACAATGGAAATCAACGCGTGACACAGCTAGCGGGCTTAAGAAAGTTGGTGACAAAACAGTGTTTGGAAGCAGTAGCAAAAGGACAAAACATATTGAGAACTACAAGGGATGGAGGAAGTGGAGAGCCGTGATCGCCTACATCCTGAAGATAAAACAAGAAGAACTTACATGTTGGATTGTTTCTTTTGTTAATGTATGCACAGCGTATCCCGTGATTCCTTCTTCAGGTGCTATGTGTGATGTACACTCTAAGTATTTCACCCTCAGCAAGAGGATAATACCACTGGAACGCAGGGGGTTACAAAGAATGAATATGAAAGAAGATAAGAAGACTAAGAATGGGGTAGATTAACGAAAGGACAAACAATGAACAGGGTTAAAAAAGACAGATGGTGATTGACGTTGCATTTGAATTTTTGAAGAATGTATTTATCAGGGAAGCAAGGAAACGGAAACGAGTTCCACATGTGGAAAGTGCGGCAAAAATAATCTTGGCGTCCAACTAACGGTTGCATTTAGTTATTTTAACAACAAAACGGTGGAACCTTGATGCTAACCTAGTAGTACGTTTAAATTCATGTAGTCGGAGCCCCATAAAAAAGCTCGTCAGAACAGTTGCCATGAAAAAGCCACGTCACGTCTGTGAGAAAGAGACTGAAGTCGAGATGCTTGGTCAGGAGAGATTAAGTAACAGATCCTTCTTTTGATTTCGTCAAGAATCTTGAGATGTACAGCAGGAGCACCAGGCCAGATATGGCAACGGTATTCAATGCACGGACGAATAGTAAATATGTAAATGTGCAAGATGGACTCTGATGAGGAAAATTTTTCTGGCACGACACAGTGACCCAACTTTCCGTGCAGTAGACAAAATAATTGACGGCTAACTGTCACCCGCCAGTTTAAACATTCTTCTTCAGAATGCTATACCATTTTTCAGTCGGATTAAGGTCAGGCGAGCAAACTGGCCACTTCATCAAATGAATGTCTTTCAAATCCCTTTCATTCATCTATTCATTAATTTCATCCTCCAGCCACTCTCGAGTATAATGTCGCATTTCCAAAGGTGGTTGGCTTCTTGATCTATCTTAACACAATCTCGAATTCACTATGATCCTGCTACTTCAACATCATAAATATCGTCATATAACCTCCGCCTGGTTGACGTTTCAACCCGTGTAGGCTTGTCCGATAGTCTTCAAATTCTATGCGCCGTATCCCTTTGGCGTTGGCGATTATGATTCTCCACAACTTCCTGTTCTTTTGTATCTCTAATTAAAAAAAATGTCTTTTTGTTATCTCTCCTAAACTCTATCCTGTCATCTATTTACTCAAGCTCGCTAGGTATGTTATACATTAATTTTCCGCGGTTCTTTTTGTCTTCAATCTGTCCTGTGAGTATCAAATTTTTCAAGCCCTCTATTCTCATTATGTTTCGTAGAAGTTTCAACTGTCTCTTCCTGATGTTAAGCATAAGTGTCCTGTTATTTTTCATTTTCTATAAAACTTGCTCGCATGTTCGGTCCCTGTTATTCTCAGCATCCTCCTGTAGAACCAAAATTCTATTGCTTCACGTATGTTCTTCATCTGTGAAGAGATTCATCTGCCATATAGGAAGACTGATATTGCGTAACAGTTCAGTATTCTTTTAGTTGCCTCAAACACCCTGATGATGATACTTAAACGGTACCCTAATGATGACATTCTGCTAATGTCGAAAGTACTCGCAATAAAGGAATATATATCAACATGGTTATTTTATCTCTTCCTTTAATAAGGATATTAAGAAGCTTGTCTGTGCATATATATATATATATATATATATATATATATATATATATATATATATATATATATATATGTGTATGTCTGTGTGTACAGTGTGGACATAGGAAGGAAGCTGGTGTGAAGGTCACAGTGAAGCGTGAATCTGACAGTCACAACGCCGTGTTGATTCCTGTGTCTACACTGTTTATATCAACAAACGCAGCCTCCGTTATTGAACACGCTTCCGCCACTATGTATCAAATTCAGAACAATATATCTATATCCATATATATTTATTTTATATATATATATGTATATATATATATATATATATATATATGGAGATGTATGTATATATATAGATATATATGCGTGTGCGAACGCACGTGTGTGTATGTGTGTGCGTATGTGCATACCATGTGTGCATGCGGAAAGAGA
>OZ010572.1:71222583-71230083 GCA_963932145.1 Acanthosepion lycidas
GGTTGAGTGCTGGTGTCAACTGGAATGTCGTTAATGAAGATTAAAACAGCGTACGACCAAGGATGGAGCCCTGGAGACATCGCGTTAGTAAGAAAGTGGCCGTTCATTTTACGATCTAACAGGAACTACTGGATCAGCTCAAAAACGTACCCGGATATACCATGGTTTTCAGTTTGTGAAGGAGACCTGAATGCCAGACTCTGTCAAAGGCTTTGAGAGATATCCAATGCTACAGCCCGGGCTTCACCGTTTTTATCTAGAGCATGATAGACATATCACTCAACAGAGAATCAGTTCTAAATAGGAAGTTAGGCAAGGATACTCCAGATGAGTCGACAGTAGAATTTGAGGAGAATTTATAGGCATAGCATTCAGCTTTATCAGCAGAGGATAGCGCTTCAAATCGATGGAAGAGGGGGTGAATAGAGACCTTGCACATATTTAGTACCCTATTAAAGAGACCCGTTAGTCACGAGACTATTAGATTTTTTTTAAAGGCTACGCGGTGCCTCATTCTCTCAGCAAACACGGACTTAAGTTTTTCGAGGAATCGCTTACATTTGTTACAAGCAGTGGCAAATAGGCACCTGTTATGACGAGAGCTGTCACGCTGGTGGAGCCGGAAATAATACATACCTACACTCCCCATGGACATATACATATATATATATATATATATATATATATATATATATATATATATATATATAAAGAGAGAGGGAGAGCAGGATAGTTATGATTTATAGCATTATATATGAAATATATATAGAGAAAATATTTTATTTTTGTTCAGAATAAACGAACAAACAAACAAACAAACAAACAAACAAACGAATAATAATAAGGTAGCGACATATGTGCACTGGAAGATATGCAAGAAGCACAAAATCGAAACCACTGAGAGATGGTATGAGCACCAGCCAGGCATAGTTACCCAAAATAACGATGTAACTATCCTCTGGGACATGCCAATTCAAACTGACAGGGAAATAAAAGCCAACAGACCTGATATTATCATAAAAGACAATAAATTCAGGAAGTGTATGTTTATTGATATAGCAGCACTACCTGAGAGAAACACCTCCATGAAAATTATCGAGAAATTGTCTAAATACAAAGACATGAATATCGAAATCAACAGGATGTAGGGAAAGGAAAACTGAGACTGTACCAATAGTAATCGGAGCTCTGGGCCACATGAGAAAATGAATGCCAATTTTACTAACAGTGTTCTAGGTACCATCAGCATACAAGTTGTCTAGGAGATCGCCCTACTAGGAACATCTCATATACTAAGAAAAATGCTATCAATTAAATTACAATTCTCATGTAGGGCTCAAGGACGATAGTTTGGTCCCGGCTCTGAAGAATACAAAGCAGGAAACATGACATACACAAATAATAATAATCTAATGGGTCTTTATCTTGACTGGATGGGTTACCACTTACATCTTTTGCCTTGTTGAAGTAAAACAAGTCGCAATAAAGGTCTTTCCCAGTATGACAGATTTGCTTGTCAGTTGCTTGACGATAAGCAATTGGGATTGTTCCACTGTACATCTCTGTTCAGGACCGAGAGTCAAGAAGGACTTTTTAAATTTGAAAAATGAGATAGGAGACTTGGGAGTTACAATTAGTTACTTGAGTACATACTTAATCAAAGACCATCTGAAAGGACTTGGACCTGAAAGTATGCGATCTGAAGGTATTTTTAATTGAGCTCACCTGTAGGGTTATGTGCTGGTTTTATCAAAACCTGCCAGTATATCACGCACATGTGACTGTGTTTTATGTGTCTGATATAAACTTAACAGACCTGGTGTATATTGGGCATTGTATATGTCATGGGTCCTTACCTATACCTACAGAATGGACTCTTCCTAACACTATGTATACGTCTCTCAAGAGAGAGGGACGAATCGAGTCGAGCCGAGATCATCTTCAGTGGTTAACTGCTAAGACAAAAAATTAATGTAATTAGAAATATTAAATAAACAAAGAACATAATACTTCTTCAAATAATCTTAAACATATCAAGTTGCTATCAGTCAGTTAAATGCCATACGCGATACACGCTTTGGCGATCATGTATCTTTCGATGACTGACGAGGCAGATTTTTTTCTCGCAGTAGGCTACCATTTTACTGCGGTAGACTGGTTGCCAACCAACTTCCTGCTATTTAACCCAAAGCTGGCGGGAGAAGAGATAGATTCATACCCTTTCCCAAGGATATTTGTGCACAAGTGAATCTAACGAACTCTAATAGAATTCGAACTTGTTCTAGCACCAAGTCGATATACATTACACCACAACGCACAACATACTATATTAAATACATTCCAAATTACAAGATACTATATGAAATACACACCCCAAACTACAAACAAGATGAAAAAATCCTAATAAAAACTCATATAAATCCCAGTGATCCCAGGAAAAAATAAAACTGATTATACTAAATTTAATACAACCAACTTAACCGCAGTAACTCTTATCTTCCAACTAATTTTTTTGCAAAATACCAACCTTGTATATCAATTTAAATGTCTTTTGGGACATTGAATATCTGACAAAAAAAGTAAATATATATGTTGGTTTCACGACAACAACATTATCGAGGAGACTTACATAACGTATGTAAGCTTCATCTATATTTTTACAACATTTAAAGGAACAATCCTGTCCACATTCACGATTTAGAGAAATATTACTTGACAACACAAGTATACTCTACCCAGAAAATAAAAAAATTCTTAAAATTCTTGAATTTTTTTTATAAGAAAAATACAACCAAACACTAAATAAGATTAATTATGAGTATAACAACAATGTTTTAAAATGTCTATAACTACAAGGTATTTAAATACCTAAATTGTAATATAAGAAAATAAAATAAAAATATAACAAAAATGTTTTTAGAATACTCAAATTGCCTTAAAAAAAAAATACAAATATTAGGTTGGTGCAAAAATAATATCGTTTTTTGACGTTAAAAAATACGTCAAAAAACGATATTATTTTGCACCAACCTAATATAAATTAAGTTACCTCCCTTAGAAAATGTTAATTTTTGAATTAACAAAGCGCCTTTCAGAAAAATTGACATCTATCATTATCATTAATTTTTTGCCTTAGCAATTCAACCCTGAATATGATCTTGGATGAGATTCAAATTACCTGGGAAAATAAAATAAGCAAAACTACGGCAACTTCCTTAATGAGTTTAGTAACAACATTAAGAAATTGATCCGTGAAATTGAGAGGATTTACATAAAAATACACAGAGAGCAATGTATATATATATATATATATATATATATATATATATATATATATATATATATATATATATATATATATATATATATATATAACCTCGGAGATCGACTTATACATTAATATATATCAAGAGCTAATATTATTTTTGATAGATTTACCTAATAAACATACATACATATATATATATATATATATATATATATAATTACAGCGTCACCACCCCTTTTTGTGTACGTATAGTTATATCTACGTAAACATCACTTTAGTAAGATGAAGTACTAACGGCTGAAACGCGTCACACGAAAAAAAAACTTTTACACCTTCTTTAATTTTTATAATACAGTGTAACCCGGATATAAGAGTTGTCGGGACCGGCGGAAGTCTCTTATATCCGGGTTTGGTCTATTTTGTTTACATTAACACAGGCTCTAATTTGGGACTAGATGAAATCTCTCTTATATCCGTGTTTCTCTTATATCAGTGTCTCTTATATCCGGGTTACACTGTACATACATATTTGTCTGTAAATATATATATATATATATATATATATATATATATATATATATATATATATATTATCTGTGTGTGCAGATAGATAGACAGATAGATATCCATAGCAAGCGAGAGAAAGAGAGACAGAGAGAACGATAGCGAAAAAAGTGAGAGTGAATGAGTCATAGCGTAAAGGACAAATAGAGAGGAAGCAAATATGAAGATAAGAAAATATATGAAGAAATGATGGCCCGAACAATAAGATCGGGTTTTCTATATGTCCTGATTTATATCTCGACATGCTTTCACCGTCTGCCCGCCACATTCTCTCGTCAACAAAAGCGAATGGAATCACGGCAAGATTGAAATGGAAGCTAGCCTCACCAGCACACATTATCCCACTCTGACACCCTCAACTTAACGACGGGTGAGGAGGTATCTAAGTGTTTACGAGAGACGGCGGTGGACGCCAGGGTGTGGTCCCGAGGCTGTGGGTGGGAACATGTTGAGGGTTCATATAATAAAATCTGCAAAAAGATTAATGGATTGTTTGGAGGCGAAAATCGCAAACAGACAAGAAGTACGTGAAAATTGTTTAATGGAAGAGATGTTGAGAAGTTTTTTCTTCGTTATGTTCGAAATCGATGGCTCTGTCTGTAGAGTAAGCTATAGGGTATATATTTACCTAAACACCCAGGCACACACTTACACGCCTACACGTTATATGTGTGCAAACTGGAGAATGCTTATATATTTGAATACCATAAAATATACATGCCAACTAGAATATATGTATATATAAACGGACTATTCGATTACACAGAACGTTATACAAATACACACACATAAGCGCGCCCGCACACACACACACACACATATATATATATATATATATATATATATATATATATATATATATATATATATATATATAAATATATTAGGTTGGTGCAAAAATAATGACGTAGTAATGTCGTTTTTTGACGTTAAAATCACGTCAAAAAACGACATTATTACGTCATTATTTTTGCACCAACCTAATATATATGGATTATTTTCAGATAGAGTGTATATGTGCAGGGACAAAATGAATAAAAAGACAATAGGAGAAAAATATTCTTAGCCGATTCGTTTCGCCCTGTGAGGGACTTTATCAAGGCAATGTAGGATTTCTTTTCTTGCACGTGTTTATATACAAGAGCAAGGATGTCATTGGTTTATCAAGTCTTTTAAATTTGAGAACGTTCATGAATATTCACCAGGTGGTTGAAAAATCTGTCCAAACATTTTGAAGACACAAAATGCCAGAATTAAAAAAAAATATCTTGATTATTACTCGCTTACTTTTGCCTTACTAGACTTTCAATTATGGCACCTTGTGACGCTTCATTGTACTCTTCCTACCTTATATCAGTGGAAAACGTTAGTCCGAGAAGGCACTACCCAGAGGTTAGAATCAGCCATATTGATGGAAGGTAAAAAGGGTTCTCTCAAACGATTAAAAGAGAATAGTTTCATTTTGGATTTCTTCAAATTAACAAGCCACGCCTTGCCTCAATTCGAAATAGATTGAAGGTTATTTTTTAGATCAGCTGTCAATTTAAACTATCGAACTGATTTGACTTACTATTAAGACAGGTGTAAATAGTTCTCGAGATGATAACTAATGACATTAAGAAGGTCATTTATGAAAATTAAGAACAACGTAGTTCCAAGGATAGAAGCCTGGGGAACATCTGCATTTATGAAAAAAGATCTAGAAGAGTGGCCGTTCAAGATAACATTCATTTCGCCATTTGATAAGAAAGAGTTAATCAGTTCAAAAATCCGCCCAGAAATACTATAACCTTTCAACTTGTGAAGAAGAACATTATGCCAAACCCTGTCAAATGCCTTCGAGATATCCAATTCATAATACTTATCTAAAACTTGATAGACTCTTTCAGCAATATGGGTTAACACATGAACAGGACATAGAGAAGCGAAAGCTATACTGCTTATCTGAAAGTAGACCCTAGGAGGTGAGATACTTAAACAATTCAGTGTTCATTACAGCGTATAGTACTTTGTGAAAAAGTGGTAGAAAGCTAATAAGCCGATAGTTAGAAAGATCAGACGGTGTGCCTGATTTCTTAAAGACTAGAACTGCAAAAAGGGACAAGAAAGCAAGAAGCAGCAAGACATTTCTTGCAGAGCTTAGAAAGAGGGAGCCATTTCAGGAGCACACTTTGTAGGGACTATTGCAGGGATACCATCAAGTCCACATGCTTTGCGGTAATTTGTCTATTAAGCTTTAGAAAAGAACGGCGAAGTTCGGGCTGTGACTAGATATCTTATAGGCATTCGGCAAGGCTGGGTTACTATGAAGTCTCAAGGCCTACAGTGTCAAGGGACGAATATTTGGGTTAATCTAATCGTTCCTAGCAAATCATGTAATGAACGTCATGTTGAACGGACACGCTTCTCATACTAAAACTGTAACCAGGGTCTGCCAGTGCTCTACCTTTGGACAAAGCTGTTTCTGATCTTTGTCAACAACCTTACCGATGTCATGTGTTCCCAACTAAGTACTTATGCAGATGCCACAATTATTTAGTGCTGTTTTAGTCGCAAGTCCGAAAGATCCGAACAAAGTTAATTATAAATAAATGGTGTGTCTATTCGAACGCGTGTACTCAATAAATTACTATACTATTACTAATGCTACTTCTACTACTGCAACTAATAATAATAATAATAATAATAATAATAATAATATCCTTCTATTAGGATAGCTATCGGATCCCCGTTGCAGACTGCTGCTTTGGCCCATTTATGTTTCTTCAACACAGAGAATCAAAATGTGGTTTACACTGCAAATATGTCAAGCGGATTTTACTTACAGTTTCTGAGAGAGTGTACGTAAGCTATTGGTTAGCCAGTCCCCACAAACCTTCGACCATGACGACTTCTGAATTCCTGCTAGTACTACTATCGACGACTTGAGTCAAAACGTGGTATGTTTCTCAGGCACTTTCAAAATAAGTACTGAACGTTTTGACCGTATTCCCAATGCTGATGTCATCAGGAATAACCCCCGACATAAATCGACTGAAGTGTGTCTAAAAAGTTCATGTATAAAAATGATCGATACGTGCTTTTCCGTTTGACTGTTACAGATGACGTCAACTTTAACTGACTTAAATTCTAATCCCAGCAATGTAAAAACGACAGAATTTAATCAAATGCATTTTGCTCCACACACAGATCACTCACTGTAAAAGTCGAAAGTAATCGAATGTAAAAAATCAACTTCGGACAGAATATAAATAATTTTAATCCCATTGTAAAACACCTCAGTTGGAAATTGAAAGCACAATATAACAAGTTTAGTAGACAGACGTAGTCAGTGTTATTTAATAAAACCAGATTTTATGAATACTTGCTCTCTAAATACACCTTATATATCTATCTATATCTGGGCACCTCGAAGTGGTGTAATGGTTAGCAAGCTTGTCTCGCTAGAACAATTACGAATGAGCAGTGAGTACGATCCTCACTGGGTGCCCCTCACTTTCGGCCTTGTGCTACGCTTGGAAAATCACTGTGTGTATATATAAATATCTCTCTCTCTCTCTCTCTCTATATATATATATATATATATTGATATTGTGCTCTTGGGGCACTGTTCCGAGGTTATCTGAATACTTGGATGAGTATCGCTGAATGGCGGCACTATATCAAGT
>OZ010572.1:71232583-71325083 GCA_963932145.1 Acanthosepion lycidas
GAAGACATTACAGAGGATTCGGAAAGAGTTGGATGAGTCGAATGGTGATTACGAAGGTACGGCAGCTCAGAAAAATCAGTCTGATCGTTGTGTTAAGAAAAGAACACCAGAATCTGTTAGTGAGGGCCTCAGACTCAACACGGAGGCCTACATCGTGTCTAGAGGAGGTAGTGCTATCCTGGGTCAAGTGGATGGCTGCTGGCAAACCATATGTCTGGCAACAGGACTCTGCACATATCACATAAGCAGGAGAAGCCATTCATTGCTGTCGGACAATTTCTATGACCACATCGCCTCTTACATCTGGCCTCTTAACTCCCCAGACTGCGTACCCCTTGATTATTATGTGTGGGGCGCAGTTGAGCGTAGATGAACTGAATGCAAGGACTATGACAGCATTCACTAATTTAACTAAGCAGGCTCTCTAACATTTTAAGATATTTTTGTGTAATTTTGGTAAATATATCAGTTAAAATTAGATGTCAGATTTCGTTTTTGCGTAACTTAAACGATAACTTATTCATCGCACTCTGTACAGTACAGTAATTTTAGTGCCATTTTCAATAAACAATTCAAATTTTTAAAATTTTGTCTTATAATTTGCGCCAGGCATTATTAAGGTATTATTTACTCTCTTATACATTTCTTGTTTTTATTAATTATGATCTAACAAGTCTTTTTCATTGAGTAGCCTTTTTTGTAATCTTTTACATTTTTACACAGTTTCTTCTCATAGAATACAGTAAAAAAGATTGCATATTTTTGGCTATGGTGATTCATAATTAGAATTCTGGTTTGAACATATTTTCCATTCAATGTATCTAATACAAAAAATATAAACTTTATTTTCATTTATTCTTGAAATAGAAAAATTCTGAAGTCACTTTTTATACAGTTACGTCAATTCACTTTTTGTAGTCATATCATTTCACGTTTTATACAACCACATAAATTCACTTTTCATAGTCCTATCAATTCTCTTTTCATACAGTCATATTCATGTTTTATACAGTCATATTAATTTGTTTTTATACAGTCATATTAATATAATATATTAATTTATTTTTAGACAGTTATATCAATTCACTTTTCATACATTCCTATTAACTTTTTATACGGTCATATTAATTCATTTTTTATCCAGTCATATCAATTCACTTTTTATACGGTCATATAAATTCACCTTTCATGCAGTCATATTAACTTTTTATACAGTTATATTAATTCATTTTTATACAGTCCTGCCAATTCACTTTTATACGGTCATATCATTTCACTTTTTATGCAGTCATATTAATTCACATTTTTTACAGTAATATTAATTCATTTTTTATGCAACCATAGTGCTTCACTTTTTTATCCAGCCATATTAATTCACTTTTTATACAGTCATATTAATTCACTTTTTATGCAGTCATATTAATTCACTTTCTAGACAATCATATCAGTTCATTTTGTATGCAGTCATATTTATTCAAGTTTTGATTTCTGAACGTCCTTCTCCTCACCTTTATATCATTATATATCGATATTCTCTCAACTATTGTTACTATTTTTATCTTAATACAAAAGTAGTCATTTCTGGAAACCGAGTAGTGCAAATCTCTTCAAAACTTTAGCACACTCTTCCAAATTCATATTGACTACTTTCTTTTAATTTTCACTGATATCGTTGAGTTTTTTACACTCAGTGTATTTAGTGACTCTAGTCAAAGATCAATTTAATACACCAGAAAATTTTCTCTCTATTTTCGATGACTTTCATTTTCACTATTTTACCAAAGATCTTTTTTTCTACCAAAAAACAATTGTCGTTTGGAATAGACATGCTGGTGTGAATCTTTCAGCTTACAAAACATGTTTACCATTTCAATTCGATGTTGGCCCATTATTTCTCTACTCATCTCAATTTTTGAAGATTTTAGCATTTCTTATTTCTAATTTTCTGTTTGAATGTCTGTTTAGAACTCATTCAAGCGCGGCAATAAAGATTATCATCACTGTCATATTTCACGGGTTTTCAGCTTCTCTGCCAATGCCCTAGCATTTATTTAGCTTTTGACTCTCTTTTGGTTTCATTATGTAGCATGTTGGAAAAGCGAAATCAAAAAAATCTTTCGCCACTGTATACCATGGCGACATCAGATTTTCAAACCTGAACTGAATGATAGTTTGAATTTAAAAATGTTTCTCTTCATTATCATTTCTATTTACACTTAATGAGTTGTCATATTAGTGCTATGTTGAGATCAAATAACAGAGATTTTCCAGTGTTTGATACAGAAATCCAAAACGGCATAGGATTAGCTAAAGAAGCATTTCAGTAACCGAGAAAGCTATTAAGGCATCGGATAATATCAATAGAAACAAAGAAATGAGTGTTGGAATGGGATGTGGTGTCGACTTTCTTCTACGACACCGAAAGCGAAGCGAAATGTAACATAATTGAAATAGATATAATGTTAATGGTAAGATAGATCAGTCGTTCTCTTATAAGGAAACAGTTAGTGTTGATGGGGATTTCCTTCCTAGGCTTTTGCTTCAGATATTGTGGAAAGTCAACATCTTTATTATATCATTATTGTCTCTTCAAGTTACGTGGACTATCCAGTTGTCGCTGCTGTTGAAATCTTCAAGTGATATGGCTTTAAATATTTGGTAAGACACTTTGCTTGATTCCGTAGCCTCAGTCTATGATATATAATATCCGTTCCTATACCATTATTCGGCATCCATTAACCAAACATTTAGCGTTACTTTCGATTGAAAGTTTTAAAATTCTCGTTCCCTGTGACTTTTGGTTGTTTCTCGCGCTGAAGAAGAACCTCAGGACACTCGTTCTGAAGATACTGAGAAGATGAAGGAGGATGTGACACATTCACCTTGGATGATTCCCATGGGTCCTTCTGTAAATGGGTGGAGCGCTACAACGTGTCTTGAAGTCAGAGGTTCCTACATTGAAGGAGATTAGAGGTTTTAACTTCTTTGAAATTAATAAATGTCTCTCCTGAAAAAAAAAAATCTCAAAACCTCTGGAACGTACCTCTGATATTGAGCGCTTTCTAATAAGTACCGTGCATATAATATATATAAATAATTATATATATATATATATATATATATATATATATATATATATATACACACACACACTTTTCACACACACACACACACACATATATATATATATATATATATATATATATATATATATAAGTGATTGGAAATTTATCACGTTGTATACATACTATAAAGTTCCTTTTGAGTTCATTTGAAGTGAAATAAAAAGAACGTATTTATATTTCATTTAATTTGATTTTCCCCTTTATCCTCTTTCTCCTCATCTGTTACCACACCTCACTTCTATTTATTTTAAAAAAAGCTATAGTGTTCCTAATTTTTTATTTAAAAAAAAAAAAATAAAGCGCTAGGAAATCAACTGACCGAAATAACCTGTAGATAGCGAAAGGTTGAAACCAATGTAGCGGAATCGGCAAATTTTCTAATTACACACACACACGCACACACACACACGCACACACACACACACACACACACATATATATATATATATATATATATATATATATATATATAATGAAGATAAATTGTTTATAAAATAAAAATGGGGCCGCTTACGTATCGTACTATGTTTTAAAAGGGAGAGAGAGAGGGGGGATAGAGATGGAGTGAGAAAAAGAGAGAGAGAGCGAGAAAGAGAATTGAAAGGCAGAATGAAAGAAGTGAATGTCAATGAAGAGTAATTGGAATAGAGGAAGAAAGCGGGATAATGAATGAAATGGCTTGTAGAGAGAGAGGGTGTGTTAAAACAGATCGTAAAAGTAAACGAGGAAGAAGAAGGAGAAAAGAGAAAAAGAGATACGAAAATAGAGATAAGAAAATAGAGATAGTTTGATGAAAGAGACATATGGAACAAAGAAAGAAACAGAGAGGGACATGATATGGAAGAGAGAAGCAGAGATAGAAAGAAAGAATGAGTGAGAAGAAAGTGAAAGAAAGGCAGGGATTTAGAGGATAAAAAGAGTGTAAGAGAGAAAGAAAGGACGACAAAAGCAGAGGGTGAAAGAAAGAAAAAGGAAGAGATATGATGAGGAGAGAACGATTGTGTTAGAACAGAGAAAGAGAGTGAGAAGTCGCTGAAATGACAAAAGTGGGTGGTATGATGGCGAGATAGTGAAAGAAAAGAAAGCGATAGGGGGAAGTTAAATAGAGAGTTGAAAGAAAAATAGAAGGAGAAAAGGGTTCGAAAGAGAAAGACAAGACAGAAAGGGCTGGAGGAAGAAATAAAGTATGTAAATAACAAGAAAGAAAGTGAGAGCGTTAGTGTGAGAGCGGGGAGAAATGAATTATTAAACTATCAACTGAAAGTAACTGTTTTGTCGATGATAGCTTTTGCTATCTTATATTAATAGCGGCGCCATCTCCCGCGATTACAATCTCGAATGAATAAAGATTTCATGTAGCAAGTTGATCGTTACTATTCCTGTTTTCTTCCCCTTGAATCTGGTAGTAGCTAAAAGACAACCAACAAAGAAATGCTCCTAAGTTTCCTGTATAAAGAAACGATATATTAGTAAGCAGAAATGACACCGCTCCAATCTCACTAAAATTCGATAAACAAATGGCGAGATATTATTTGAGAGAAAACCGTAAATTGATTCATTAAAAAGAGTTAATTAATCAATTATGAAAAAAAGCTTATATTTTAATTTCAACACATGTTTTGTTATTATGTGCAGATAGTGAAATAGTTGCAAACAAGAACATCAGGAAGAGGCAGCTGAGGACACATAATGAGGTAAGAGGGCCTGGAGAATCTGATACTCACGGGTTGAATAGAAGGAAAGAGAGAAAGGGGAAGCAGCGCGTGAGATACCTGGGGAGCTTAAGTAGGTGGATGACAGAACGTTGTCTGGGGGAGGAATCAGAGGGAAGGAACTTGCTGAGAGCTGCAAGGTATGGAGGGAGGTGGAGGGCCATGATCGCCCAAGTCCTGAAAGGACATGGTATATAGAAAGAAAAAGAAGTGAAAAGGTTAGCGGCTCGAAGCGAAAAATCGTCGTCTTTGTTACTGTTGTGGATTCCGGGATGAAATCCGGTACCAATAAATAACAAACGCCAGCAAGGAATATATGAAAATAATGTATTAACGTAATAATACAAACTGGTAATGCAGGTTAGTAGTTCCAGGAATACGGGTTAGTAGCAAAATATATATACAGTCTTTGGTATTGAAGAATCGCGGAAGGACTTCTTACTGAGTCTACGTGCTCGCTCGCTGTGACTCTTTCTGGTTACATTCGTTCTGTCTGTCTGCCTGTTACCTTCACCCTCTGTTGCTCCCGTTTTGCTCTGATTCGGGTCTTCACGTAGCAGTAGTATATGCATATACTGGGTGAGTCCATTTGTGAAAAAGGAGAGGACCCCTCAACACCCCCTCCTTAGATCCCTTTCTGGGGGAGAGTTAATATATTTTCCTTTTTATGATCGATAATCAGAGGCTCTGTAAATTTTCTTTTCCTGCTAGTCCTTCTAATTTCTGTCTCTTCTTGTGGTCTTTGAATCTCAAAAGCTTCAAAGATCGCCTCCATCGAATCATCCTTTTCAGCGGGTGACGAGCTTGGCTCTTCAACTCGTCTTTTTTTGCATTTGGTCAATATGTTTTCTGTGGGTAAATTTTTCTCCTTGTATTGTGTACATCACGTTTCCTAGTCTGTTAATTATTTTTTTCAAAGCTCTCTTTACTTCTTTGTCGACTCTCTCTATGGTAGCAAACGACACGTCCCGTTTCTTTTTAAATATTGGTTGGACATTTTCTTTTAATTCAATTCTGGCTGCAAACTTGTTACATCGTCCCAACCCGCTCGAAACTACCTCGGGAAATTGATTATGTAATCCTTCCTTTAACTTTGTCGCTTCTGATGGTTCGCACTCTATCTTTTTACAAAAAGAGCTGATAGGTAAATCCCATACGTCGAACTTTTGCATCCAGTCTGTGCCCACCAGATTTTCTGTATTCTTCATTACGAATATTTTGAGTTTTCTTGTTTTCCCGTGAAATTTTACATTTAGGATTACTTCTCCTTCGAATTTTATACGCTTTCCTGTAACAGACTTAGCAATTTTTTTTGTGTGTAACATGGTTGGTTTATTAAGCTTTCTCCATGTTTGTAGGTTAATTATCGTCAGAAATCCAGTACCAATAAATAACAAACGCCAGGAATGAATATATGAAAATAATGTATTAACGTAATAATACAAACTGGTAAAGTAGGTTAGTAGTTCCAGGAATACGGGTTAGTAGCAAAATATCTATACAGTCTTTGACATTGAAGTACCGCTGTATGACTTCTTACTGAGTCTACGTGCTCGCTCACTGTGACTCTTGCTGGCTACGTTCGTTCTGTCTGTCTGTTACCTTCACCCTCGGTTGCTCTCGTCTCTCGGGTCTTCACGTAGCAGTAGTATATGTATATACTGGGTGAGTCCATTTATGTAAAAAGGGGTGGAATCCTTAACAGTTACATACACTATCACACAAATATTCTTGGGAAAGATATGAATCCATTTCTTTTTACCCCAGTTATGAGTTAAATAATAGGAAAGACAGAGATTTCTCACAGTGGTTGGTGTAGTCTAAGAGAATAAGAACTCGTTATACTCGAAGCTGTTGAAAGATGATTAAACATGGAGTGCAGTTACAACGTCTGTAAAGCAAAAACCTTATAGATTACAATAGATATGGATGAGCGCATCATAATCATCATCATCACGTCGATATTAAGAAGAGCTATAACAGTTACTGGACTTGAGAAACTGTTGTGACCAAGGAAATGGTTAAAGATATAACGAAACAAGTATTACAGGTATATAATATATTAAATAGTGAGTACAACAGAAGAGTATTACACGACTAGTGAGTGTGTGTTGTTTGATCTAGCATTCAATCTAATCGACTATTATATTTAACAGCCCCCGCCCACGAGGGATGTATGTGGCACAAAGCCGAGTTTACCGTGGGTTGTCCGAGCCCGTAACCTCGGCCAAAAAATTCCCTTAGAACCCGTGTAAACGGTATCAGGGACTGTCTACCTCCCCGGGCGAAACTTTGCCCTTCGACAAAGTCTCGTCCGAGTTCCTCTCTGCTCGAGGCAGAGGGTTCGACAGATGAACAATCAAATCGACTGTTAAATCTAACAGACGAGGGATGTATTTGGAACAAGGCCGAGTTTACCGTTGGTTCTCCGAGCCCGTAGTCACGGCCAAAATATTCCCTTAGTACCCGTATAAACTATAAACGGGCTCAGGGACTGTCTACCTCGGCAAAGGCTCGTCCAAATTCCTCTCTGCTCGAGCTAGAGAGTTCGACAGATGAACAATCTGGTCAACGGTTCACTCAAGACCTTCTCTCCTATTAATCTTATAGTAGGCGGAAGAGTCCAACATAGACTCTTTAGAGCGAAGACACCACAATAGAAAGGGAAGGGTTTATAAATTTCAAACGACAGTAGTAGTGGCTGCTCGGTCGATGAATGTCAAATATTTCCTTATGAGGAAACGGTTAATATGACCATTAACATTATCATTACTGAAGAGCAGTTATCCAGAATACTTCTGACACCCACGGGTATTGGACACACGGAAGGTCTATACGGACAGACACAATTTGTAGATTTCAAAGAAATCACAACATAAAATTACTCATTAAATACAGAGAGGTGATATTTCCATAATTACCAGAGACAATCCGAAAATAATACCTTTTATTTATTTTCAAGGAAACTACAACAGATATAAGGAGTATGGTGTAGAACAAAGCACACAATTTCACCTCATCAAAGTGAAAACGTTACCAAACTTTCCATATTAATTGAACACGAGTAGATAACACGAAACCCAATGGTAGTCCGACTCAATGACAATTAACTGCCTAGGATATGTCCATTGAAATCAACACATGTACAGGGTGGCCCGAAAATCTTGTCACCCCCTACATATAATTTTCTATTTCAACGCTCTGTGGGGGTATTATCAAGGAGAGAGTTTCACATGAAAGATACCAGAATACCCAGCTGTTGTATGACGTCGTTCAGAGAGCCTTTGCAACAATCAACAAAGAAAAGTTTCGTAAAATATCGCACAGGCCATTGCGCCACATCATTTTGTGCCACGAAAATGATGGTGTTCATACAGACCATCTCGATGTGTGACAGAGTCAGTGAAAGTGGATAGACTGAATCCAGTACACGTGCTTTATATTATTGGTGTATTACTTGTTCTTCTATTGTTCTCATTACTTTTTAGTAACGGATGACAAGACTTCCGGGCTATCCTGTAGAGTCCGGGAACTTTCTGATATTACTTCTTATTTATTATTTTATTTTCTAATGCATCTTGAAAATATTTACTGACATCATTTTGAAAATATTCCCCCGAGACTTTGGACGCTGAACACATTAAGACATTAGGCAAATCAAGATAAATATACAAAAGAATTAAATCTTTTTTTTATGATATTTGTAGATAGATTTCGAGGAAGATTAATATATTATTCTTTCTCCGTTTTTATTTCTTAATGTACAGAGTGAGGAAAAAATATTTTCCTAATTTCGAGCATACAGACGCCATTTTAGTATTTTGATTGCTGCGCCACCTATGATGAAAAAATTCTATTCATTCGTCAATGTAATGCTCCAGTATGCACGCTTATAACTCATACTATTTTCAGTTTTACATAATCCGCAAATGATAATCGACTTTATGCTCCTCCTATGCTTGTTTAGTATTACATCAACAGTGCCTCGTCGTGCAGCAATGGATAGCATGCTAGTCTCGCAATTCATTTCTACTGAGTAGTAAACACGTTGGGCGTATTATTAGGAAATACTGTGCCAAAACAAAGCTAACCATTTTTGGTAAAGTGCCATGTCTCTTCAGGACGCAGGCGATCATAGCTCTCCACATAATCACTTTTCTTTATTGTCTGTGAACTGTCATGACTTTCCGGAAAAGAGAAGAGAGTAGGTTTCTGTTGCCATCTTCATATTAATTTTTATTTTTTAATTCAGAGCAGTCCTTCTCTTAGTCTGCGCAACACCGAAAGCTAGAGAGCCCTGTCTCTCTTGATATTTAACTCATACGTGTGGGGAGAAGATCAAATCGATTAAACAGTATATGTCCGTTCATATGATTATATATTCACAGTGCTTGCGTATGTATGTGTGGAGCTGTGTTTAGGAAGATTACCAATCATTTCCACATTCAACGAGCTACATCTTTTGGCTACCTAAGTTAAACTTTGGAAAAAAAAAATGCAAAAAAAAAAGAAAAAGAAAAAATTCGTTGAGTGGGTTTAAAAGACATGACCTACTTTTATTCTCACCGCGTGTGTCAGAATTGTGGCCATGTGTAAAATTAAGCTAAATTTTGTAAATATGTAAATATATAGGAATTGGTAGCGAAGACAAAACAAATAAATAATAAATATTAATATACAATCATGTATTTGTATTTGTACGAATTTCTTTAAAACAGATTGCACAAATACACTCCACACACACACACACACACAGATGGTAAATAACTGAATGATTAAAACTATGTATCGCGCCAGAAAGTTTTTTGTCGCCTAGTCCATTCTTCAAATCTATAAATCAACCATTCATCCTTGCATGGAATACTGCTATCATATATGGCCTGGAGCCCCGACTGTTCGTCTCAAGGTCCTCGACAAAATCGAGAAACGAATATGCAATGTGAGCGGTCCTGATTTGGCATCTCGTCTACGGTCACTTTCTCACAGATGTGCCGTCGCTTCCTTCTGTCTTTTCTACAAGTACTTTCACAGTAAATGCTCCGACGAGCTACATTCACTAGTTTCCAGACTGCACGAATTTAAACGTGCTACTAGGCTGGCATCTCAGTCCCACCCTTTCACTGTTGAAATTATTAAATGTTACCGTCTCTTCTATTCCAATTGTTTCATGTCTTGCACTTCCCGCCTGTGGGACACTTTTCCTCTTACTTGCTTCCCTGATAGTTATAATCTTCAATTATTCAAATGCAATGTCAATCGACATCTTCAGATGCCTTGATGTAATTCCCCGTCCTCCTCTTCATCCTTTCCTCTATCATGCCTCTTTACTCTCGCTCCCACTCTTGTAACCCCTTGTGTGCTTGGGGCGAAATGCTTTAAAAAATAAAATAAAGATCTATGAGGAGAAAAATTTATAAAATAAAGATCTATGAGGATAAAATAATTAATTATTAAAATAATAATTAATTATTAAAATAATTAATTTATAAAATAAAGATCTATGAGGATGAAATAATTAATTATTAAAATAATAATTAATTATTAAAATAATTAATTTATAAAATAAAGATCTATGAGGATAAAATAATTAATTATTAAAATAATAATTAATTATTAAAATAATTAATTATTAATTTATAAAGTAAAGATCTATGAGGATAAAAATTAAATGTAGGACGCTTCGTCATTCAAAAGAACTTCATCTAAATAAAATTATATCAGCCTTACTGTGAATGGTTCTAACAGAAAATGGTAAGTGTAGCATTGAAATCCGAAGACACATTAGGATAGTCAAAGATGCATTTCAAAATCTAAGCGTCAGAAAAAACAAAAAAAAACAAAAAACAAAAAAAAAAACTCATTAGAAACAAAGAAAAGGGCACTGAACTGTTTACGTGATTACTGGCAGGGAATATTGGGCAATCTCCTCCAAGATAAAGAAGAAACTTGAAACAAAGAAAAAATGGCTTCTACAAAAGAATGCCGTGGACAAAAAAGACAACAATATGAGCAACGACGAAATTTTAGAGAAAATGGAAGCAAAAAGTAACTTCTACTTAACACCCGGAAGAAAGAGTTGAAATTTTTGGGACGCATAATGAGGAAGGAAAGCTTGTAAAATCTTATAAGGTTCCTCAAAGGACGAAACGCGTCGGCTAATATAAGTTTTCCATTGTCTTTATTCATACACTCCTTTTACATATATACTCGTATATGCGCGCATTTATGAAATGAGATAAATGTATCCTTCTATACACATTGTATATATCAAAAGAAAGACACGCTGAAATTTCTGGGACACATAATAAGAAAAGAAGGCTGAGAGAACTTAACCCCCACAGGATATAATGAATGCAAAGAGAAACCAGCAAAAACAGCGAGTAACTCACTTAACGAGCTTGTGTGAATGGGTGACAGAACACGGCCAAAAAAGGAAGGTACAAGGCAAAAAAAAGAAAACCCAAAACAAAAAAAAACAAAAAAAAATAAAAAAACAAACCAAAACAAAAGTTGTGGTAAGACATGATGTATTGAAAGAGCTTGGTACATAATAAAAAGAATACAAGATTGTATATCAGTCTGTATATTTCCAGTTTGTATTTAATTAAACATACATGTAACCGTACATATATACATACATAAATGTGACTGTCTGGGTATCCGTGTGTGTATTATACCTGCATTGGCTTAGATCTTTGGTCGAGATCTATCTGTCAGGCTATCTCAAAAAGAATTTATCTATCTATCGGTCGATCGAATTGTAAACCTATTTAAAATTAGTCTATCTATCTATCTATCTATCTATCTATCTATCTATCTATCTATCTTTTTACTTATATCAGCCTATTTCAGAATTAGACTATCTAATTAAAAATAATCTATCTATCTATCTATCTATCTATCTATCTATCTATCTATCTATCTATCTATCTATCTATCTATCTATCCCAGTCTAATTCAAAAATTGTCTCTCTATCTCTATCTCTCAATCTAATTCAAAAATAGTTTATCTATCTATCTATCTATCTATCTATCTATCTATCTATCTATCTATCTATCTATCTCTGAATTCATATTGATACTTCAAATGCACACATCTTTATATATATTCGTATATATATATATTCGAAAACATCACACACACACACAAATATATATATATATATATATATATATATATATATATATATATATATATATATATATATATATATATATATATTCAGATATATATGTACAATCAATTACTTTAATGGTCCTCCAAAGTAAATAGCGTGTTTCCGCCAGAATCACAGTCAGGGAAGTTACATTGCCCGCCGGCTCGTTTCGCGCCTTTTCTAAACGGAATGAATATTGTATTTGCCCGTCCTCTTTTAACCAAAACTGCACACTCCCTCAACGTACTGCACCGTGCCTCATCCAACCTCTACTAATTACACTGTAGAGATATGAAAAGATCACAATTTGGAAACCCATGGACCACCATTAACCATTTTGAAGGCTCGATGTGCAATACTTACACCGTTGTAAAAGATGCATTTCTCTCGGACCCCCAGTTGGTCCAATGGAAACCCCTAGGGCCGAAACTATCTGAAGTTTAGAGGTCACTAAAAAGTAATGTTGGTGGGAGGAGTATGGGGCGGCTATATGTTCATATTGGAACTCAAAGCATCCAACATATATATATATATATATATATATATATATATATATATATATATATATATATATGTATATATATATATGTATATATATATATATATATATATATATATATATATATATATATATATATATGTATGTACGTATGTATTGCGATGAGTATACGAATATGTATGCATATGCTGATGCCATTATATATAGATATACATGAGATGTGGAGAAAGGATGAAACTTTAGATTTTCAGGAGAACATGAGAAGCAAACAAAATCTCTTAAAATAACGAACATATCACAAATGAATAACAAAATAAATGGACAAATAAAAGACAAGTCTATATGAATAAATGGATGTGTTTCTTGCATGCGTATTGAATTTTTTAAAGCGAAAATATATTACTTCGGCTGGTTATTGTTGAGTGGATTAAAACCCTGCGGAATTCGTAATAGCTAATTTCATGTCGATAACTTTCATTATGAAGACATAATGAAAGTGCGTTGAGTTAATAAAGATGTAAATAAGAAAAAAGTAATTACTTGAGTTATGTAATACACAACGTAAAATTATTTCCGAAACGCTTACGTCTGAAATGAAATCTGTTTTTTTTTTATATATAAATGAACTTGATCAGAGTTACTAGTTTGTGTGAATTTTATGTATTTTATTTATTAAATATTTCTTATCACATTTTTAAATATCAAAGGATTTCATTTCAACGACATTTACTAAGTGATATGAAATAAATATAAACAATTCTACAGAATGGCCTAATCTATATATTTAAATAGTAAGCTTACTTTATCCACAAGATTGGAAGGTTTACTTAAGATCGAACCGACTATGCAGTAGTAATTTGTAGTAAAGTAGGTACTCAGAAGAATTAAATTTTGTTATATAATAGTTTAGTTTTGATAGTTAAGGGCTTCAGCATTGGGGCATTCTTGAAGTTCGATTAAACGATATTATAGAACATATATGTGAGACGAGCTTCGTAATATATATATATAATTAAATTATTTTAAAACATTTTTATGTTTATACATTCTTTTTTTTACATTCTTTTTTTTATAGATACAAATATTTGTATCTATATAAAAAAATTAAAAAAATAAATATATATATATATATATATATATATATATATATATATATATATATATATATAAGAACAATATTGGTGAAAAAGCTATGACAAAGTAAAGAAGTTCTCTTGAAAGAAAACTTTCTCCAATCATTCATTTTTCCCTATATATATATATATATATATATATATATATATATATATATATATGTATATATATATATATATATATATATATATATGTATATGTATATGTATATATATATATATATATATATATATATATATATATATATATATATAAAAGTGAACATAGAAGTCAACACTTAGAGGCGGCAGTCTGTTTAATGCTATATGTAATCGTCAGGCCTGACGATTGCATATAGCATGAAACAGACTGTCGCCTCTAAGTGTTGACTTCTATGTTCACTTTTATATTTACACACGCTCTATCTCTGATATTGAGCACTTTATTCCATAAATATAGCACACCTTAAGACTATATTTCTTTATATATATATATATATATATATATATATATATATATATATATATATATATATATATATATATGTATGTATACAACATTAAAAAAAATCTGACAATGTACTGAGGTTAAGTTTTTATTCAATTTTTTCTTGTATTCTTACAATTTTCAACTTTTCTGGAGGTAAATTTTATAGGAATTGTCAAATGTTTTGTATATACGTTTAGTCCTTATCAAAGAGGATTTTATTTTTTTTCATTTATCTATAGATATAAGGATGATTTATTTTTCATATAATTTAAACATATTATGGCTTTGTTAATAGCTGATATTATTGAGTGTTAATTTTTGTTTTTTATGAATAATGTTATTACTTTTACCTTGTCAGTCGTTTAAAAGAGGGATGACCGGATGCTGACTTCAATGTTCACTTTTATATTTACATACGCTTTATCCCTGATATTGAGCAATTTAATCCATAAATATAACATACCTTAAAAGTATATATATATATATATATATATATATATATATATATATATATATATCGTTATACGTTTTACCAGTTTGTGACTGGAGGGGATGATTCTGAGGGGGATAAAAATCCAGGGAGAACTAGACTGTAGATTACAGAGCATTATAATAATAATAATAAGAAGACTTTAATTAAGTAATGATCGCTTAGTTTTAGTTGCATATATTACCGACGATTCTGGAAACTTGATGTTTTTTTTAATTATTCATCTTCTTTTCAGTTACTTTTTATTGCGACTACCGAGACCGTCAAGCAAAAAATGAGGCTCGACAAAAAAGAGCAGACTTGAATTTGATATTGTTGAATACTCTCTGGGTATAAAATGCACCAAAGAAAAAAAGTAAAATGCAACGCAAAATCTTAGTTAAAAGCTATTCTTGTTTGGAAGTAAATTTAAAGTGAAATGCCTTCCCCTTCAGGTCAGTTGCGGATAGACACGGACTTCAGTTTAAAAATTTATATGATTTAAAAATGTCGAGTTTTGATAATGTTAAGATAATTGCTATAGGTATTAAAATTATTGCATAAACAGTTTGATTAAGAAAACCTTTGAAAGCTTTACTTCTTTAGAGTCTAACATCGAATATATATATATATATATATATATATATATATATATATATATATATATATATATATATTAGGTTGGTGCAAAAATAATGACGTAATAATGTCGTTTTTTAACGTATTTTTTAACGTCAAAAAACGACATCATTACGTCATTATTTTTGCACCAACCTAATATATATATATATATATATATATATATATATATATATATATATTCATACGAACACAAAGAATACGGCAAAATTCACACCAATGATAATTGCATAAAAAAGAAAAAAAATCAAGAATTATAAGCAGTCAATTGCAGATACCCCCTGAAGAGTGGACGGACAGGTCAGTCTACGAAACTCGGGATGCTGAAGGCAACATCAATCAGCTAAGTGACAAACTTTTACTTTTTATACAGTTAATCTTTTTTTCATCTTTTTTTTATAGGTGGATCAAAAACGATTTAAAATAATGGAAGCCTTAATAATAAAAAGAAAAAAAAAATCAACACTTAATAATATTAACAATGAACACGGCCACAAAGTTCTAACTGTGTTCGGAAAATAAAACATATCTATAACACTAAAAACATACACATAACGCACACTCAATTAAACTGAAAAAATAAAATCATCATTGATAATGGCTAAAAGTATAGCCGAAAGCGCTCGGAATTATAGAACATTTAGACAGTTTCTAAAAAACTCTGGGCTTAAAAAAGAAAACACTTGTTCGAACGCAAAAAAAATTAAATAAAATGTTTACCTTGTCTGTCGCTTTTAATGAAACACACACACACACACACATATATATATATATATATATATATATATATATATATATATATATATATATATATATATATATATATATATATATATATATATATATATCTTCGTAATGTGTTGTCTAATTGCACTTTGTTTGGATAAATGGCGTAGCAAGTGAGTGTTGTTGTGGCTAGATGATTTTATTAATTTTCTCTTAATCATTCCGAATTTGATTTTATGACTTTTGTCTTCTCAATTCGCATCCGTGAGACATTTCAATACAGGAATACGGAAAATTTTGATAAATAAGAATGATAATTTTTATTTGATTTCCATAATTATCAATACCTTTTTATAACGAACTTTGCATTCACCTCGAAAAATAAGAGAAGGTCTTATTGACACCAATCACTGTTAATATGTTTTTAGTGGACTTCGATAAGGATTTTGCCAAATTGCATTTGTAACCATTCTTCAATACAGAATCGTTCGAAAAATTCCAGATTCTTTGTCGCAATGGCACAAAGTTTTAGATTCAATTAAAATCAGACGTTTCCTTTCGTATTCCATTTTTAAGGAGGAAAGTTCACACGGCTCAAGAGCCACTCAAGGGGAAGGGTTTCTAAATGTTGTTGTAAGGGCGTACAAGAAAAGAGAAAGAGGTGCGTTTACTGAAGATAGGTAGGATAGATAACGGGTGATTCTAGAATTGAAGTGGTTAAGATTGTACTGATCGGGGTAGCATTCTCTCGGGTGTATGGAAGAGTTATGACGACGATGAGTTCTGGTTGTTATGATGACTTTTCAGATGGTTTACATAAACTTCGACCGACAACATCATTTTCTCTCTCTCTCTTTCCATCTCTCTCTCGCTCACACACATACATTCTCTCACACACACATACACTCACATACACATACAGCGCATTATTTGTCAAGTCCGAATCTGGATGCCTCTTTGGAAATCACGCTTGATCTGTCCATGGCTCCTCAAAGGAGTTGCATCCCTTCCAAATAAAGTCCCTCCACTCTGTACGATTTAATGTCAGTTCTTTCCAGTGCTGCATATCCATGGGAAATGCATTCAGTTTATCCTTAAATCACTTGCTAGACATGTGTTTAGGACACTTTGCTGTCGTCAGTTCCCCGTAGAAAAGTTGTTTGGGAATTCTGTTATCTTCTATTCATGCGACATGTTTTGCCAATCGCATCTGATTGAAGATTGTTATTGTTTCAGTGCTGTTGCATTCAGATTTTTGGAGAACAACAGTGCCCGGAATCAAAGAGTTTCATTCTATTTTAAGGATGCATCTCAGGCATATTTTGGTGGAATCATGCAAGCCATTTTATATGCCTCCGTTATGTTTTCCATGTTTCAGAGTAAAGCGGGGGCGTTAAAAAACGCCCGTGTATACACGGTTCTAGAATCTTTGAATACTGGACATTTGCGTCCCGGACAATTGCGCACCAGAAAATTACGTCCCTGCATATTTGCATCCCTAGGCAAATGCGTCCATGGATAATTATTTACCTCTGATAATTTTTTGAAGCTTTTAAAGACAATTACCATAAATTTTGAAAACTTTTAAAAATCATAAATTCTTAAAACACGAATAGAAGGAAATTCAAAGTTTATTTTTGCTTAAACTGCAATGGCAGATTAACAGTATTGCAGGTTCGCTCGACACATCGCCAGAATGTTTTTGTTTCATCGGTGTTTTGTTAGTGGTAGTTGTAATTTTCCTCGTTCAAAAATATTATTCCACGTGTTTGATTTTGGGAACTTAGCGATGGGTTCCAAATAAAAAATATAATCTATAAAATCCGGAATCTATTAGATGTTTGTGCTACGCACTTTTGGAATGAACTGAAACTGCTAGCTTAATTTCTTGCTTTAAAAAAAGTTTCTCTCTTTTTTATTTATGGTAAATATCTATATTAACCAACTCTTATCAGAGGTACGCAATTATCTAGGGGCACCTTTGCTCAGGGGCGCAATTTTCTGGTATGCAATTGTCCGGGACACAAATCTCCAGTACGCAACTGTTCGTCCACCGTGTACACACTTTATTCAGTCGCTTTTTTGTTTATTAGGCCAAACTCGCCTTTGCAACACTTGCCTTCTGAATGTGTGAAAAAATCTCAGCATCTAGGGAACCGTCCATTGATATATTATTTCCAAGATATAGGAAAGTATCGACAACCTCCAGCCTGATATTTTTTACAAGTATTGTTGGCTCTTTGTAGGGCACACCTGATGAACATCAGCGACAGAGAAGCGATCTATTATGAGTTGCAAATATTCCACAGAAGGCTCTACAAATTCTGCATCATCAACATACAGCAAATGTCAGATCAAGCACTCGAAATTCTTGGATTTGATGTTGGACTTTCTGCGATTGAACAATTTCCCATGTGTTCTAAATCTCAAGGAGACTTTCCGCCTCACAATTCTCGAAGCAAGTGATAAGAGCACAGAAAAGTAGACTTAGAAAAGTGTTAGTGCAAGAATGCCCGCCGCCATCTTGCTTTAACCCATTAACCAAGGCAATCTCATCTGAAAGCGAGCCGTTGGGACGAGTCTTCATATCAGTATGTATCTTGGACGCATCAAGATGTTTGGGAAATTTCACCTCATTCATCCAATTTTTTTTTTCGAAGACGAGGCTTCAATTTCCGCAGTCTGTGATCTGTGACCAACCAGCATTGCATAGGACATGAACATTGCAGACATTTCCAATATGTGTTCTCTTAGTTCTCTGGGATGAGACTGGGTAACCGTGCTCTTCTCTTTTTGAAAAAAGAAGGTATTACCGATTGTAAAATCAAGCCGAGAACAGAATTCAAGTTGATACAATCAAGTGTTCATCTTTCTAATACCATAGAGTCAATAGCTTCGTCCACCGCAAGGAAAGTTGGCTCCCTGTGCCGTGCCAGGAAATTTTTCCTTCAAATCTACAAATCAACCATTCGCTCTTGCATGGAGTATTGCTGCCATATATGGTCTGGAGACCCTTCTGTTTGTCTCAAGGTTCTTGATAAAATCCAGAGACGGATATGCAATGTAATTGGCCCTGATCTGGCATCTCGTTTGCAGTCACTCTCTCACAGACGTAACATCGCCTCCCTCTGTCTTTTTTTATAAATACTTTCATAGTAACTGCTCCGATGAGCTGCTTTTCGCTGGTCCCCAGACTTCATGAATTTAAGCGTTCAATTAGACTGGCATCTCTCTCTCACCCTTTCACTGTCAAAACTGTTAAATGTAGCCGTTTCTTCTACTCCAATAGCTTCATGTCTCGCACTTCTCACCTGTGGAACTCCCTCCCCTTTTCCTGTTTCTCTGATAGCTATAATCTGCAACTATTCAAATGTAATGTCAATTGACGTCTCCAGATGCCTTGATCTATCCCCTATCCTTCTCTTCATCCTTCGTCTATCACTCTTATTTGCTCTCGCTCCAACTATCTGTAACCCCTTGCGTGCTAGTGGCTTCCCGCCTTGCTTAGGGTAAAAGGCTTAAAGAGAATATAAAAAAAATAGGTTCTAGAGCCTTCCAGGTGTCATGTTATTTTCTTACTCTTGTATTAGATTCTCCAAAGACTAATAGTTCCTCTTCTTTTGGGATTGATCTTATAGCATCTCTGAAAGTCGCATAAGACATAATGTTTTCTTCATTGGCCACCTGCTAAGGGAACGCGAAATTTCTTTATCCGATCATTGATGCTACATAGAGTTTTTCGTAAAAACAAAAACAAAAAATACCTACTTCAGATACTGAAAATTTCGTGGAGAAAAAGAATATCAAATACCGTCATGCTGCAGAGCGGAAAAAATTTCGAGCAGCAAGTTCAAGATTAAGATGAGTTGGTCATTTATTACGCTTCGAGGACAGCGGAGTTTCAAAACAAACACTGTACTGTGAACTGGTGGAAGTCAAATGTCTGCAGTGTAATCCGAACAAAAGCTATGAAAACTACCTCAAGTACACACTTCAGAACGTCAACACAGAAACCAGAATTTGGGAAAATTTTGCATCTGAAATGTCTACTTGGAAAACACTGCTGGCAACCGGTATTAACGACTTTGAGAACGACAGGATTGAATATGCAGAGCTAAAACGGTCTGCTCCAGACATAGTGAACATAAACTCTTTTCCAGGAAAAGGTATGAAAGCGACTGTTGGCGTATTTGACTTTCAAAGTGTGGCTTAATAAGTAACACACGTTGCCGCAACGATAACACAATCTATCACTGTGATGTCTATCATGCAACTTGCAATCTATGTAACAAAATGTGCAGCTCAGCGAGTGGATTACCCCACACAATATTCCTATACTAATGTTACAAGTGGCAAGAAATTTAGCAAAAAGCTATGTGTTAAAGGAGAGAAGTTATTTTCTGAACTATTGAGTCACTAAAGACAACATTAGCCGCAAGGAAATCAATAATGAAGTCATAGAAGCGAGTAGCTGAACATTAATAATTAATACTATCTATCTATCTATCTATCTATCTATCTATCTATGCTTGTCGGTTTATCTATCTATCTATCTATCTATCTATCTATCTATCTATCTATCTATCTATCTATCTACCTATCTTTTCGACAAGTCATTGTGCGTCAAACCTGGTCTGTACCTCGATGGGTGACTGTTTGGGATTACCAGGTGCTGCAAGCTTCGATGTGCAGGCGGTGAATGGATAATGGCTAGGAATTGTTAATCAGGAAGTCGAGTTACAATTCCTGTTGGGTTAGTTATATTCACTTACGCGTAAATACCTTTGGTATGAATCCGCTTCTTCCCCCCTGCTATGGGTTAATTGTATCATTAAACCATTATTATTCCTCTCCAAGAAATAAAACAAACCAAAAAGACTTACAATCTGAAAATATTTACTGGCTTTAAATAAACTCCACAGATTGGATAAGCCGTAGAAAACGAATAAATAAAAAAAATAAAACCAGTCATCGTGACCGAGCGTTTGAGCGAACTGATGTTGTTTTCAAACTATTGATAACGCGAGATTCTGTGTTCTCTCCCAAGAACTTTAACTAAGGTCTACTCGGAGTCGCCAGCTATTATTATTTCACTGGTATTAGGTTGGTGCAAAAATAATGACGTAATAATGTCGTTTTTTGACGTTAAAAAATACGTCAAAAAACGACATTATTACGTCATTATTTTTGCACCAACCTAATATCTCTCTCTCTATTACAGTCATATTCTTATCTATCTATCTATCTATCTATCTATCTATTTGACGAAACACGTTCGAATTTGAATTGATTAAGTAGTAGCAAGTGTCAGGAGACATTTTGACCATAAAGCATCCTTATTATATTTTGCGATATCGCCGACTATAATTGAATATTGGGACATAGACATTTTTGCACTGACAAATATCGAATTTTTCATTTACACGCACATAAATTTCAAACACATTCTAACTCATTGAGTTCAGGGACAATGCCACATTATTTCTGTTTACTTTTTACTTCTTTCTCTCTTACTCTCTCTTTTTCTCTGCCCTTTCTCCCATTCCCAAAGAAAATGTTAAATTGCTAATGGACAAATCGGGGAAACATATTAACAAGCTTAATCACGTCGAAAGCAGTAAAAAGAAACAAAAGAAAACATAGCGGTGGAAGGAGACAGATATAAAAATAAAATGGCGATTTGGGAGGTAATTTACAAAATGTCCATGGAAAAATCTACACTTGACGAGGTAATAGAGCAGTCGGCTCGTTACAACTGCTAATGAAAGCAATTAATCAATTGATTAATTAAGCCGGGAACAGAAAAGGGACAAGGAAATGAAGGAGAAACAAAGAATCGAAGAAAAAATAATGGAAGACAAGAAAAGAGAAAAGGCGGGAAATTTCATATGCGTATTGCCGGAGGGATAAAAGAGCAAAGCTTTGCGAGGTGGATATGGAGAAAGGATTTCTGTTAAGAATACGCATGCGTGAATTTGCATGTTTTGGCGTAAAATGGATTTGAGTATGCTGATGTTAACTTTCTCCTTTTTTTTTTTTTCGGAGTGAGTGCAAATTCGTATTTGCATATAAAAAGTAAGTATTAAAATGATATTTAGGTATGAGCACGTGCGTGCGCGTGTGTGATGTAATGTCTATGTATGTAATCGTCTACGCACTGGGGCCTATGTGGTAGCCTGCATTTCTATTCATATGAGGTTCAGAATATAAATTGCTGTATGTGTTTATGATGTGGGTCGATACTTCCGGTGCTTAGTATTGGAAAATTATAATTAACATCAGGAAGAGGCAGCGGAAATTTGTTGCGCGTAATGAGGGTTTGGAAAATCTGATACTCACAGGACAGATTGAGGGAAAAAGCGACAGAGGAAAACAGTGCGTGATATACTTGATTGGCTTGAGCAAATTGATGGTAGAACAGAATTTGGAATAAATAACAAAAAAAAGAAAAAAAACTTTTAAGAGCTACAAGGGACAGAAAGATGTGGAGGACCGTGATCGCCTACATCCTGAAGGGATACAGTGCATCAAAAAAGAAGCGTAGATTGATACAAAGTAAGTTATTTACTGGCTTAGGTTGGCTGAGCGAAAGGGTATAACAGAGAGGATGAAATTACTAGCAAAGGCTTGCGAGACCAACATTCGTAACAGGGCTGGACGATTTTCCACTGTTGAATAATGTACATCAATGATTGTCACTAAAAAGAAATTTGAAGTATAAAAGGGGCAGCGAAGATAACTAAGTCTCAATTAAAAATAAATAATTTTAATAAAAAGGAGTTGTTTAATCTGGAGCATTCTGAAAAATCAAATTTAAGATTGTTTCATTATTTGGAAGAGTTATCAATCGGGTGTCAAGAGTGGATTTTTTTCTCAATATTCAATAAATGGACGTATTAATAAAAGATAAGGTCGGAAAAATCATTAAACGTATCAAAAAGTGCGAAATTCATAAACAGAGTGGTTTTAATATACCTTGGCGTGTTCGGAAAAGTTCCTAAAAAAACAGACACCTCGCCATCTATTAGACACCTAAGAGTCTATATGTAAGGCTTTATTTATTTATAACTTGGGATATTTTGAAAATTGTATCGAACTACGCAGACATTTTTAAATATTTACTTACACAATAAACACTGACATCATTATGCAGCAGAGCAAACGCGTGTTTTCTTTGATTATGTGTAAAATCTTTTCTGGGCGTGAGCGATCATGGATCTTCATAACCACCGATCTATTGTTGCTCTAATTAACTTCTGGCACATTTTAAACCCTCCGTCTCCAGGCTTACGGCCACATCACGCCGAAACATTGGTTCCCGTACGATCACCGGAGTTAAGAAAAGTCGACGCTGATCAGTACTTACATGGTCGACCGCTTGGGAACTTCAGGCGGATATGAGGGTAGTTGAATGGATAATGGCTCGAAATTGTTAATCAGAGATCCGAGTTCCAATACCCGTTGGGTTCGTTGTATTAATTTATGCACAAAACCCCTAGAGGTGGGGTAGGAATCCACCTCTTCTCCTACAGCTATGGATTAATTAGTAAAACATTATTATATCCCAAAAAGAAGAAATTCTTACAATTTAAAAATCTGGCTTTAAATAACTTGCACGAATCGATCAATCAATCTGTACACTGTTTACATTATTCGGACTATTGTCCTCCAATTTGCCGCCATATTTATTACAACATTTAGGACGTTGTACGCTACGGCCTTCTTCAGATGGTTGGAATGTCGAACTGAACCCTTTATCTCGCTCACTGGGGTAGACTGTTCTAGTTCCGCGTGCCATGTTTAATGGATGTCAGTTATCAGTTATCTCCTGTTAATCCCCCTCTCCAAGTTCTCCACTGCCTTAAACCGGGTATTGAACCACCTGAAGAAGGCCGGAGCGTACAAAGGGTCGAAACGTTGTAATAAATATGGCGACAAAGATGAGGACAATAGTCCAAATAATGTAAATAGGGGAGAAAATAAATCATCTCAGAAATATTGAGAGATACAATCAATCTGTGTCATCTGTTCACATTTGTTACCTAGATTAATCGCTGTTTCTTGCCTCCTACATGAAACTTGAGTGCTACATTATACTATTAGCCCTTTAGAATAATTTTATATATAACCGATGCCGCCTATCCAATAACTATTAGGATAATACAATAAACTGTAAATGCTTGACCTTGCCACTCATAATGCTCACTGAAAAGCATTTATAAATAATTGAGCCACACACGTGTCTAGTAGATTATATATATATATATATATATATATATATATATATATATATATATATATATATATATATATATATATATATATATATATATATATATATATATATATATATATATATATATATATATATATATATATATATATATATATATATATAGGGAGTAATATATATATATATAGGGAGTAATGGATAGCGGCTTGGATTGAGGAATCGCAGAGCCGAGTTCGAATTCCAGTCAAATCCATTACATTCACTTACGTGCTAATACCCTTGGAAAAGGTATGAATCCTCCTCTTCTCCTTCCAGCTATGGGTAAAATAGCAGGACAGACATAGTTCTATAGCCTTGGATGGCAACTGGCCTAGGAGAAGGACGACTCTGAATTCAAAACCTGCAGTTTGGGTACCTTGTAGCACGTCGTACACCAGGTCTCTGTATTCGGCCCTTCAAACAGAGATAAATACGATATATATATATATATATATATATATATATATATATATATATATATATATATATATATATATATATATATATATATATATATGGTGGACTCTCCCGTTGTATTCGTTGTATGAGGATCAAGCAGCTCAGTTCCTAGGAATCAACGGCCCGACATCAGCACATATGCTTTGATTATAGTTGTGAAGGCTTTGTGCAGAACCATCCACACTTTTTGAAGGGCCGAATACAGAGACCTGGTGCACTACGTGCCACAAGGTCAGCAAACGACCATTCGCAGGTTTTGAATTCAGAGCTGTCTTTCTCCTAGACCAGTTGCCACCCAACGCTATAGAACCCAGTACGTCCTGCTATTTACCCATAGCTGGAGGGAGAAGAAGAGGATTAATACCTTTCCCAAGGGTATTAGCATGTAAGTGAATGTAATGGAATTTAAACTCTCTGATTCCTCAATCCGGGCCTACCATATATATATATATATATATATATATATATATATATATATATATATATATATAAGCAAATAAACATTATTTTTAGTGTATACCCATATTTGTGTAGACGTTCCGTTTTTATTAAAGGTATATTTATTCATTTTCATTTACTTAATATTCGAAAAATCTTATTAAAGAAAAACTGTGACCTTTGGTAGGATTCGAAGCTGCGCACTCTCTTATGTCAGAGGGCGCGTTCTTCTTTAATAAGCTTTCCCAAATATTCAGACCGGTAAATGAAAATAAATAAACTGTTTAAGAAATAAACGGGGCGTATACTCAAATATGAGTATCCATTAAAAATAATCTTTAAGTGTTAAAATCTGTCAGATTAATAAATAAAAAAATCTTCTTCCTAAATACACAGACATATATATACGCGCATGAGCACACACACACACGCTCACATACACACATATACATACACACATATATATATATATATATATATATATATATATATATATATATATATATATATATATATATATATATATATCAGTAGTCATTCCAACAGGCGTAACGTCGGAAGCCTGTTGCTAACTATTTCACAGATGACCTTCATTCTTTTGTGCCTACAGCTCAGACTTTTATAGGTAGGACACTTACACAAAATCAAATCAGCCTAAATTCCCCTGTGTTTCAAATGCAAGAAGAAAATTCTACTCGTTTTTTTTCTAACAAGCTCCACTTTGTGGTACACACGCCGAAGTGGATACTGAAAAGTCCAGTCTTAATCTCTTTAAATCTCGAGTCAATCGATATCTATCCTCCTGATCCATATAATCTTCACTTTCTAGCATCCCCACTTTCCTGCATATAACGCACCCCATTCATACTTCTGTTTACAAAATAAAATCTTTACATTTATCTTCACACAGCCCCTATAAACGATGCAACGCGTTGGAAAAAGAAATGTTTTCATTTATCTTTATTGATATTGTCTTTTTACAGATACAGTTGATTTATATCTGAATTTTTATACATACACTACTTATCAGCGATCGATTCAAAGTTTGTTCAGTAAATTACACGAAACTCTGAGTCAAACTACAATGTTTTTCTACAATATATATATAATATTTTCTGTTTATACGTCTTTCTTTATAGATACAATTTACTTTAAGTAAATGCACTGTTTTTAATTAAACAGCGTTAATTACATTTACCGGCCTGAATGTTCGTGAAATTTCGTAGAAAATATACGTTGTCCAACAGAAATCAAACCTGTATTACTATACGGAAACCGTTATTTGATCTTACGTGATATATCATTAAGCTTCAGAGAAGCGTCTGCTTGGCAAAGATACGATCGGTCGAGAAAAATCATCGAAGATAATGTGTCTTAAAACAGTAATTTGAACTTTGCTAACCAGACGCTTTTTTCCGTAGCTATATGGTATATTACGTCAGATCAAACATCAATATCCATGACGTTTGGAGTAGTAGGAAATAATATCAGATAAAAATCCATCAATTCTTTTGAAATATATATATATATATATATATATATATATGTAAGTAAGTAAACCTAAAGAGCCAGACAAACCTACCTAGGTTTCACCTACGCGGATCGTCAGGGTGAACTAGGCTAAAGAGGTGCTATAAGAACAGTGAATATAAAGCCTACCACACAAAAACATGACCATGTGACCAAAAATATAAAAAAAAACCCCAAAAAACAGTAACACAACAACAAGGGGGTGCGGTTAAACATATTTATTCCAAACATAAAAAAAACATATCACCTCTTTCGCCAGTTCACCCTGACGATCGGCATAGGTGAAACCTAGGTAGGTTTGTCTGGCTCTTTAGGTTAACTTAATTAGTTTGGTCTATTTAGCGTATTAAGCACTTTGCTTAGTTATTTTTACTTTAATCGCGTCGGAATTTTTTTTTTTTGACTCTAAAGTTTGATTCGAGATGATTGTTTCCGGTGGAAACATATGTTCCTTGTTCTTTCTTTTTTTTACCCCTTTTTTTCCCTTGTGTATTGTTCATTTACAAGTTAAAACACCTAAGGTTTTGCCAGACGAGTATAGTTGCTTATATTTATAAGATTATTATTATTAGTATATATATATATATATATATATATATATATATATATATATATGGTCTGAAGATTGAACGGAAGATAAAAACAGTTTGTTGTCACTCACTGATTTTACTCATAAATATTGGTTACCTTAAAACTATCAAACCTTAGTACAAGGGTAAAGAAAAACGGGTAAAACATCAGACAATTACTGAAACATCCTGTAGAATAGACCTGAACAATTACGTAATTCCAGATTCGAAGTGATGAATATAACATCAATTAGCTAAGTGGCATATTTTATTTATGTTAATTTTATATATATATATATATATATATATATATATATATATATATATATATATATATATATAAACACATAAACACAAACACACAGACTCACACAGACATATATATATATATATATATATATATATATATAATTTATTCGAAAATTATAACATAAATTTGTCATAAAATCACTAAAAAAATAGCCATTTTTTTTCAACACTTTGGTGTCTTATCAAGTGATATTCAACACCATCACTTGATAAGACACCAGAAGTGTTGAAACGAAATGGCTGTTTTTGTAGTGATTTTACAATATATTTTTGTTATAATTTTCGAAATAATTATATTTGCTCTACTCTGTATTGAGCACTAATTTAAGAATAGTATTGGAATTTATATCGTATGCACTAATCCTATACTTGGATATATATATATATATATATATATATATATATATATATATATATATATATATATATATATATATATATATGTATATATATATGTGTGTGTGTATGTGGGTTTGTGTGTGAAAACAAATTTCGGATATAGTATATCTTATAGACTGAATTTCATATATATATATATATATATATATATATATATATATATATATATATATATATATATATATATATATGTGTGTGTGTGTGTGTGTGTGTGTATGTGGGTTTGTGTGTGAAAACAAATTTCGGATATAGTATATCTTATAGACTGAATTTCATATATATATATATATATATATATATATATATATATATATAATTACGCATTGAGGTTAACTCCTAGTAACGACAGTCGGTTTCATGCTTACATTCAGACTTGCTTAACACAAACTTCAGACCTGAAGATTGCGTTTAAGCATTAAACAGATTGCCGTAGCTGGGCGTTAACCTCAATGTCCAATTTACATTTACACACTCTCTGTCCCTGATATTGAGCAATTTAACCCATAGCTATAGCATAAAACTATATTTTCATCATTGACCAAAATAATTTTCCATTTGAAATTATTTCATCATTCAAGCTGTATTTTATTTTGAACCCAAATCCATTATCACTTAATTTATTTTAAAAAGGTTTACGCTCATTATATATATTACAATAATTTGGATATTTCTTATAATTTTTATTCCATCTTACTGACCGATGGGAATGAAACACTTTTCCGTATTACATGTGGATGCAAAGCTGTTTACGAATGCGCGCATCGCAAGGATATGTGTCATACCAACTATCTTCTGATGTGCATGAATGAAATACTTGATGGCCACAGATTCTAATTAAATTACGACAAAAAATAATTAATGAGCTAATAATTGATTAATTTGTAATTAAAGATTTCACGTCGACTGGCCGTATTAGGTTGTTTTATTTATGGATAATGTCTAATTTTCCCCAAACGTTCAAATACTTCATTTTAATTTACATATTGCTCATTAAAGTAATTATAAAGCATGTATAATAAAATCAATAAGATTTTAAATCTTTTCTCATTGATTCAATCGTAATCAAAATGCCATATGATCGAAAAGAATTGTCTCCCTTTAGGAAAAATGTATTTACGGCTTTTAATGCATCGTTTATTCTTTTTATATTAATTAATATGAATCTTTTTTTTTTACAATATGCTTTTACAATGTGCAGCTTTTAAAAATAAGAAATAGCTTTTATTAAATTAGAATTAGCAGAAACAAAATTGCCAATATAGATAATTTCAAAAGATATAGGTTAATTCTATATTTTTATTGGCTAACGTATATTATTGAGTGATTTACCTAACGAGTCTACAGCTACGAAGAATAAAAAAAAATATGGTGGTATATGATTGCCCACGTCCTGAAGGAACACGACGCATAGAAGAAGAAAAACACACCATACGAAAAATACGTATATTATTTATTTTATGTGTTTAACTATTTAAAAAATTCTGTCCCTACACTAAAAAATGGAATCGATTATATTGAATTAATTACAAAGTCTACTACTAGGAAAGTTGGTTCACTGTATCGTGCAAGACAGTTTATCTCGCTATAATTTATCTTACACTTTTATAAGTTTACCATTTATCCACGCATTTAATATGACTACTGAACCTCCTTCGCTGCTTCTGCTGTGTATTTAGAGATTCATGATAAAATCATAAAGAAGAATTTACAATATTATCGTCCATAACTTGGCATCTCGGCTTCAGTCACTGTCTCTACTGTAGCTTTCCGGTACATTTTCTATAAATATGCCGGTGGTGATTATTCCGAGGAGCTCTCTCTTTAGTACTTCATCTTTAGGAATTAAGGGTAATACTAGATTGGCAATTAGGTCTCATCTTTTTAAAGTTGAAATGGCTAGATATAACTATAAGTTCTATATTAACTATTTCTTCTCTTCCACTTCTTGCTTGTGAAATTCTCTTCCGGATTCTTGCTTTCCAGTCAACATTTTCTCTTTAAAACTATTAATGCAATGTCAATCGTTATCTTCTGGCTTCTGAAATTCTGTTTTGTTTTTGCTCTCTTGGCTTTATTGGCTTGACTGGGATGAAATGATAAACAATAAATATTGCATAAAAAATGTAAACAGCTCTTTTGGATGACGTCTGTTATGGCACATTTTCAAGATATTGTAATATCGGCTTTTCAACCGGATTTATAGAGACGTTATTTATTAAGCGTAGCTTGGTTTTGACAGAAGGCGACAAGTATAATCCCCAGTGAGAATATCATGGATTATTCAGTAGTAATAATCTGCAAGATCATTCACCTAACAATGACTACACAATGATGTATCAAAACGGCTCTATAGAGGGCATATTGTGTCTTTTAAATCACGTTTTATACCTTTAAAAATCAAGTTAATACCATTTCCTAATTACTGATTGGACTCTAAGCTTTCTCCTTTTACAATGAACCGTGACTCTATCAACGAGGCTCCCTGAGTTGGGACTCAAGCTCACTCTAGAACTGAAGTAGAACTTATATATACGATGCATAGCTAAGGATAGTGGGAAAATGATCGTTCCTTTGTATCACACCAGAAAGTATCCGGTTCTTTTCTCACTCTTTATTTTCACAAGAGTCAGATTGGATCAGAAAATAGAATATCGTTGCCATATCTGGACTCGAGCTGCCCAATCCTCGGTGTTCAAATTCGTTTACGCGGCCTTGTAGGCGATGATCTATTTTCATTTCTACAACCTCTTTCCTCACAGTTGTAAATTTGTCGTTATTCTATCGCTATTTCCATGGCAAATGATAAGACGAGTTTTACACTTTTTTGTTCTACCAGTTCAGACCTTAACAGTTAAGACTCGATGTTATGTCGACGGTGCCGAATCATACATAATTCCTGTATATTCTATTTGTGAGGAGGAAGTTACACTCAAACAGATTTTCCAGAGAACTGTTGCTTTGCAGAACAGACTCCTGCGTAGTTGATTCCCTGAATATTAGAATATTAACCTATTCAGGTCATGGTTAAAAGCGATCCTTATCCGCATAATCTTCATTTCTTTCTACCTCCACTTACATTTATGTTACACTCTTCATTCAGTAAACCTGTAATATGAACCATTTACTGGGCGAACATTAGAATTTTTGAAAAGTTTGACATACTTTGTACGCAAGGATTTTAGCAAAATGACTGAACTTATTTAAAAGTTAAAAAAAAAATTATTTTCTTCGAAATCCAACTTAAAGTGACTAACTATTTTGAAGAAATCACACAGAAAAAGAATTAATTTAACAATTACAATTACTTAAACTTAAAATATCTAATATTTTCTAATATGATTACAGTTTTTAAGCAAGTATATTGCAAGAGAAAATGCTAAAAAATATAATTAGACTGAATGCACAAGTTATTAAAATACATGTATTTAAACACATTCCTATAAAATACTTTTGATAGGAAGAAAATTAGAAGTCCTGTTATTAGTACAGCTAAATTATGATAAAATTCAAAGTTGAACAGTGCTTTTGACTGATACAAAAACCTTGTTCATTGTTTCGAAAAAAGTTTAATGGTAAATAAATTGAATCTAGAAAAAAAAATCGTTAATATTTAACGATTTTTTTTTCTAGATTCAATTTATTTAGTGAAAGATAACAAGTTGGAATTGTTACAAAATGTGACTTATCAACTCGACGAAAGTAAGCGAAAAGCATTACATTCACCGTTTTTGGTGTTAATCCATGAGTCAAAGTAGAAAAAAAAAAGCCCAGTTAATTCAAGCGACTTTTCAACAGTAAGATAGAAAAATCGTTGATACGTAGTGTATATTAAATACTAAACCTATATACTTGGTATCCGAGAGGAACTTGAATTTAATTCTATTTAATTCTGATGAATGTAAGAGTTATTAGTTTCAGGATTAAAAAGCCATGGAAATGATATTAGTGAGATTACATATAGAAAACATTTGGCATTCACTGACCGAGCAGCAAGTTCTAATGTCAATTGAATGTTCAAAAAATCTTTCTCTTAAAACATTTTTTTCGGATAACAGATTTTCTCTCGTCTACTAAATGTTCACGTTCTCTTTAGTATTGAGGGCGGTTTCCTTCCTAACATTTTGTTTTTGGTAGTGTGGGAAGTCAACATCTTGATTGTCATTATTTTGTCTTTCGAGTTGCCATTTTATTAGCTGCCGGTGTTGGAAGTCTACAAATGATGCTGTTTCAGTTATTTCGTACATATATTTCTTTGTTTGTGATTCTGTAGCGCCAGTCTACGAGATCCGTCAACAAAGGACAGTCCTTTTTAAGGCATACAGTGGTCATTCGCTTGAAGGCATTTTTTTAAAAATATTGATCTGAGTCAATGGCTGTATACAGCTGATAGTAGAAATATTTCTGAATGATTTGGACTCTAAGCATGGCATTTGTCTAGATTTGACAATATGTACAAAAAAAGAACAAAAAAAAAAAACGATCCCCCCCCCCAAAAAAAATAAAACCCTCCTGGTTGCAATAGCTGCAAGTATAAATAACATCACGTTTGACGACAAGAGGCGTAAGTTGAATACTAATAATAGACCGGGAAAAGGTTCACAGTTTGTATAACTTACATCAGAGCCGTATCACAAAGAATACAAATAAGTTAACATCGAGATAATCAGATACTAGATATCCCTGAGTCTGGTCAACGGTATGAGTACAGTATACCTTGGTTAGTAGATTACGGCTCCAAATTTCGAGAAGAAGGACGAAGAATATAACGGCCACAGCATGGGGACAATAACAACCAGTATAGGGGCAACAGACCGAATAAATCAGCTTATCTGGTCTAGTGCTCCGAATATATATCCCGAGATTCTCGAGAAACTCCAAAGAAGGGTCTGTAATATTAACGGTCCTAACCTGGCATCTCGATTTCATTCACTTTCCAACCACCATGCTGTGACTTCCATCTGTCTTTTCTATAAACATTTTCATAGTAGTTCTTCAAATGAGCTCTCCTCTTCGGTACCTTTGTCATGGATTAAACGTACTGCTAGATTGTCTATTAGGTCCTATCGTTTTACTGCTGAAATAGCAAGATGCAACCGTAAGTTCTATTCTAATAATTTATTTTCTCGCACTTCTCGCTTGTGGGTCTATCTTCAGGTTTCTTGCTTCCGAGTCACCTAAAATCTCCAATAATTTAAATGAAACGTCAATGGCCGTCTCTTGTATCCCTGAATCGTTCTTTTATTGTACTTTCTCTGCACTAAAATCTTCTCATTCTCTTCCACTTTCAGTAGCCTCCTTGCGTCTTAGTGGCATTATCACCTTGGTTGGGTCAAGTTTGCAAAAAAAGATGACACGATTCCTCTGTTCTGTAAAATGGTCTATTAGAAAGATACTTTGGATGTCATATGAAAATGTATATAAACGTGAAATTGTTTACCACAACTCTGGACTATAAAAAGATGTCATTCTTAATGGAGACTATACGATCACTTTGGAAATCATGGCACGTTTGGAGGGACATAGACTGAAAATTAGGAAGAAGAAACATTCATGTTGGCAGTAATAAGACACAAGCTTCTATGAAAAGGCTTTTCGACGAGATAGTTGAGTATAGATTTGGTAGACTTCTAACAAAATCCAAAAGGAGAATTAATATCACGACAAAATTTAACCTCCGACTCACATTCGGGACCTTATAGCAAGAAACTTGTACAAAGGTTTAAGGATTGCATAGGGCCTGACATATTTTTAAGTTCTTATACCATTTTAAAAATGTCTGATGCATTATGGCAAAGTGTTCAAGTCTACTTAGTGCTTAGTCATAAATTAATTTCTGTCCAAGAAGGGATCACTGGAAAATGATTAGACCCCTTAAATGGGACTGTGTCCCACCAGAAGTTTCAGAAATATGTCCATATATTCATTAACTATAAAAAGTAGTTTAAACATATTTTTTTTATTTTGTGGCCAGTAATATTCGAAACATTTTTCGAAAAAAATCGAATTTCCATATTCAAGAGACGAGCTACAACACTATCAAATGTGTTTCCAGTAGGTTGAAAATTATTATTATATTTTTCATTTGGTTTCGTTTCAGTTATGCTTGCTTTATTATTCAAGTTGACGGTATTTTGTATCTTAATTTTAGCAGTGGCCGAATGGTTAGAACGTTGGTTTTCCGCTTATGAGTCGGATTTCCAATATCACTATGATCGATTTGTCAAAGAGATAACCTCTTGATGATATCAACCTGAGGAGACGATCCTAGTATGCAGAAAATGTCCGAAAAAACACATCACGGGTTTTCCCTGGACTTTCGCGTGAAATGTGGTAGATGAAACGGTTTGGGAGCCGTCTCTGGGGTTGTACTGACACGAAGTCACAAATAATCATCACGAAGGGTTTGAACATACTGGCTTTGTTCAGACTGGTTATCATACCAGATTGTGTCTTCTTAGAAACTATAACTAAGGGATGCGCATCTTACTTAAAGTATAAACTACAAGTTTTCTCTGTGGTTGTCTAAAAAGCACAAATATATCTCATCAGGCGTTTACAACAGGGATTAGGTAACCACCTTATTAGACAGACGTACTCGAAAAGGATCAGCCAACTATTTATACTGCGAAATGTCTTATGATGGACAGAATAATGTACGGTTTAGCTTTCTATGTTATGGATGAAACAAAAGATTGTTCAAATTTTTCAGAGACGAAAATAAAGAAAGCAGACTCTACAATTGTTCAGAAAAATATTTTGTTCATATAAATCCATAGTATCATTATTCAGGCATCAAATTATTTTTCTGGTTTTTCTCACGACACAGGTGAGCTAAGATGTGTATTCCAGCATAAAAGAAACGATTCCAGTTTCGATTAGATTAATATCAGATATATAGATATTTCCAACATTTCGTGACCGCTAACTAGATAAGAGATGTCGGAGAGAGCGGAACATGAGGAACTTCTCATCCCAGTTTGCCGAGCGTCTGCTACATCGCACTCTCGATAAAATACAGTGCGCTACTAGTAGACTTGCTTTCTCAAAAAAAAAAAAAAAAATCAAAAACAAAAATAACAAACATTTTTCTTCAATGTGTCATTGAAACGAGCCACTTGATCTCTCTAGTGTCCGGCAAGAACAGTTTGTTCAGGTTCCAATATTTTCTTTTAATGTCATTAAATGCGCCTGCAGAATATTGTCATCAGCAGATTACATTTAATTTCAAAGGTTGGGGCTCCCCATCCAAAAATCACGTTTTTTTCGTTGTGGATTCTCGAAATGTGCACAAATATCATAGAAGTGAATACTTTTGTGCAAAAATAAAATACAAGTGTTTAGACGCTAACTGATACTAATTTTCGTCCATTCACAATAGGCACGTCTTCAAATGCAACGGAGAGCGCAGTAAACTTCAAAGATCTTCATCACACTATGAGAAAAACAGTGTGCAATTCAGTGTAGAGTAATGGTTAGCAGTTTTGTCTTGCTAGATTAATTGTGACTGAGTAGTGAGTTCGATCTTCACTGGGTGCTCCATATTTTCGGCCTTGTGCCACATCTAAGCTACATTTAATAAATCCCTATGGGAAAGAATGCATTGAATACTAAAAGATATAGGTATAAGATGAATTAAATTACATTGGTTTTGCATTAGACTTTCACAAAAGTGTTAAAAGAAACAGGTCATGTTATTTTGAAGAGGACACACATACACATATACACATACACATATACAAACATCCAGTGGCGACAGTCAGCTTCATGACAAACGCAATTGTCAGGCCATGTGCGTTGTTTTTGCACGACTATTTTATATACAGGTCAATTCCAGTGTGGGTAATCTATTGTATTGCATTTTGGGTAATCTATTGTATTGCATTGTGGGTAATCTATTGTATTATTCTAACGGTTATTTTGGTGGGCGGTAACGGTTGTGTTTCAAATTATTCTATGCGCTATTGAGTGGAAATGATTGTGGATCCGAATGCATTTTTTGGGGAGCTATTTATAGTGTTGTTAGCTAGTTATATATATATATATATATATATATATATATATATATATATATATATATATATATGTATATATATATATATATATATATATATATATATATATATATATATATATAATCGAGCCAAAAAAAACAACGGACTTGACTTGACGGCTAGTTTTATTAAGAGTTTTTGAGTGAGCAAGCCAGTAGATCTAATACATGCAATTTAAAAACAAAACAAAAAACAAACAAAAAACAGGTAGCCTATGCAAAAACTTTAAAATAATTTTAAAAAGCTTAAAGTAATATATATATATATATATATATATATATATATATATATATATATATATATATATATATATATATATATATATATATATATACACACACGCACACACACATATACATATATACACACATACATACATTTTTCTAGACGATTAATATATTTATTTTAATCCGGCATTTTTATTGCTTCATACGTTATTACATATTTTTATCATTATTTTTTTATTATTCGGCTTACGGCCGCATCACATTGAAGCATCAATTCCTGTACGATCACAGAAGTTAAGCAACGTCGAGCCTGGTCAATATCTAGATGGGTAACCGCTTGGTAATACCAGGTGTTGTAAGCGTGTGGGTGGTGTAATGGATAAAGGCTCAGAATTGTTAATCGGCGAGCCAAGTTCCAATTCTTGTTGGGTTCGTTCTATTCACTTACGTGCAAATAACCCAGGTACTGTCCAGGTTTGATGTTGCTTAAATACGGGATTCGTACGGGAGTTGGATTTTCAACGTGTTATGGCCGCAAGCCAGATATTCTAGACTGGCGCTACAGAATCAGAAACGAAGAAAGGTAACAAATAGCAAAGCCAGCATTACTTGAAAACTTCCATCAATCGCAACCACTAAGGTGTAAAGCACATATATCGAAACGTGTCAATAATCAGATAATCAAGACGTTGACTTTCCACACTATATTAAACAAAAGGTTAGGAAGGAAACTCCCATCAACAGATAATAAAGTGTGAGAACAGTGGAGTTGAGAAATTATTTTTCACCTGAAAAAATGTTTTAAGAGGAATATAAATTTCACAGTAACGATAACATTGAATATCGAATGTTTACTGGGTTGAAACGTCTGATATCACCATTATCATTATCGTGTATATATAAACATAAACTTCCTCATCAGCTTCAAATACTTGAAATGCTTATTGTCTTCCTGTCAGATGAGTAAGTAAGCTATTTATTATACAAAAAGAAATTAAAGGGTTCCCTTGTTCTAACATCCAGGATTTGAGGTCAAGGAAATTTCGTTTTGGGTTTACCATTAATCATCTATCTCTTGATATTACTAAATTAAGCTTAGTATGGCACAAAGTTAAGTGATGAGAATAAAGGTTTTCAAGCGAGACGGATGTACGTGCTTTGAAAATAAGCATTCGTAACCATCACTTTTTACTAGTGTTAGTGAGAAATACAGAGGTAAATCATTATTAGTCATTTCTTTTTTTTAAGTATTGTCTGAGAAATTATAAATCTGCCGATCGTACCATTAAAAGATTTATTCGTTCAGATGCTGTTTATTTATTCTTGACTTTGGTATGTATCTCCTCTTACTAGTAAACAACAAAAACTGCTTTCATTGATAATGTTCTGAAGAGGATGTAAATAAACAGTAAAATACCAACATGATTAATTATGATTGCTGTTTGTTAATCAAATACTGATTGATGTTTATCAATCAAATATTGATCTCTTGTAGGTATGGATTTTGAAATTATTTTCATTCTTGAAATCTAAGACCTACTCTAATCTAAAAATGCTACATTTCTTCAGGAATTATGTAGGCTTACGGCCGTATCACGTTGAAACACCGGTTTCCGTACGAACACGCAAGTTAAGCAACGACGAGCCTGGTCAGTAACTTGGTGGTGTAACTTTGGATGTGCGTGTGGTGTAATGGATAATGACTCAGAAATGTTAATCGGAGTTCGAGTTCCAATTCCAGTTGGGTTCGTTATATTCCCTTACGCACAAATACGCTTTGGAAAGGTATGAATCCACCTCATCCGCCATCTATAGGTTAAATAGTAATATCTGTATCATTAAAACCATTATTATCTCCCTTAAAATTCATAGAACCTAAAAATATTATCTGGGTTTAAATAATCTACACGGGGTTGATAAAACGCAAAAATAAATCAATCACTCAGGAAGTAGGAGGGCATGATTCTTTACATATTTCTTTACGTGATTATCCGGAAATTGTCAAAGACTGTAGTTCTTTATTTGTTACCTTTTTTGCGATTTGGAACTCAGATGTGTTTTTCTCTAAGACTGATAGCCATTCATCTCAAGGCCACTCAGGCTGTTTAACCATTTATGGTAGGTGAGCAATTGGATTCATGCCTTCCCCAAGTGCATTATACCGACAGTTGATGCAACAGACTATCCCAAAATTTGAACTCGGCTCTCCACGTTCACATCTCGTGCCAATATCATTAGACTACCGCCACATCCCTAAGGTACACGTCTATTTCTATAATACAAATACAACGAAATGCTGACGTATTGAAAAATTCAGTGTATATACATACACACGAATGGACAAACTAACATACATCCATCTTTACATACATACACCTGCATGCAGAAAGTTGTGTACACTTATATATGTGATATTAGTCAAAATTATACACATACACACACATGTAAACACTGAGATTCGTACAGCAATATGTACCCCGTGACGCGTCTAAATGCTTTTAAAATCGTTTCTTCTCGTCTTGCATCTTTGGCAAGGCCATCATCGGTCAGTTATGATTGATGAGAATACGATTATTACCCTTCCCGGCATGCACCATACCAGAAAACAAAGCAAAATTTTCGCCACCCAGTCAATACTTGTTCTCTCAAAACCCAAACTGAAAGCAATTCAAAGCCCAATCGTCTGCTTTCCACCCCGTCCCCGAAGCTAGACGAAAAATGACAAGTAAAAGAAAAAGAAACAAACCAAAAAAAAGAAGAAAAAAAGAAAAGAAAATGAAGAAAGAACAAAGAAAAACTAAGTAAGAGAACTAATAAAGAGTAACCTGTGCAAAAACAAAGGGAAAAAAAAGAAGGACACCATAATAAAAACGAACGGAAGATTTGATCAAGAAAAGCAATAGAAGATGAGGGAGTGGGGAAAGAAAGAAAAATGGCGAAAATCGGTGGATAGAAGGTAAGACGTGAAAAAAAATAGGACGATATAACAAAAGGTGGTAAATCTAAAAAAAAAAAAAACAACCGCAGAAGAATGCAGCGAAAACTAAAAAAAAGTTGGATGAGGGTAAGAAAGAAAGAAAATGCGTAAAAAAAGCTGCAAAAAACAAGGAAAGAAACATTTGAAATAGAAGAAGCAAGACACAGTGAAGAAATCAAAGTAAATGGGAGAGAAACAGACGTAAAACAAATAAAACATAGGGAAGAAATAACGTCAATTTCTACTAAGTTGTAACAGAAATAAACTCTTAAAAAGAAGAATGATTGAAGAACAGTAGAGTAGCCATGTTTAGAATAAAATGTAAATGAAAGAGAATGAAAGAGAATGCCAAAAAAGAGAAGAAAACGAAAAAAAAAGAAAATAAAAGAAGAAGAAAACGTAAAAATCTAAAGACAGTATGGCGTGGGGGAAAAAATTAAGTGAATGATAAGAAAATAAGAAAAAAGAAAATGCGATGAAAGCAGAAAAAAGCAATTGAGAACGGTAAAGAAAGGAAGAAAATAAAAGGTAAAATTAAAAAAGGTAGACAGAAAGGAAGGAGTAAATGTTTAAAAAAGGAAAAAAAAAACAATAAGTAGGAAAGAAAAGAGATAACGTGAGAATAAAAGAGAAAAGAAAAAAGGAAAAAGAAAGTTAAAGTAAATAAAATAAAAATAAAAATGATCTGAATAGAGTTGAAACCAAAAAAAAAAAAGAAAAAAAGAGACTTCCCTAATAGAAGTGAATGTAAACGAATTAAAAGAAAAGAACTCTTTAAGAAAAGAAGGAAGAAAGGAAAGAATTAATGAAAATAGCAAGGCGTATCCACAAAAGTTTCGAGCATGAGGAATGGGGTGAGCTAAACATGATAGAGTTTGATTGGAGTTTCGATTCTTTGAAAGCGTTTGTTGCTTGAATGAAAAGACTCACCAGACTGGAAAAGCAAAAGCTAGCCTTGTTCGTTTCTAGTTACGGCCACTGTGAATAATTCACGGTATGTAATGATTGCCAGCTGTAAACACATGTACATACACCCCCCCCATATATATGTGTGTGTGTGTCTGTGTATGTTTGTGTGTGCATATCTATGAAGATCATTACATCCATCTAGAAACCTGCACTGCAGTAGTACTTGAGTATTCTTCGTCTATGTGTCTTCAGGACGAGGCTGGTTATGGCTCTCTACAACTTCGAATCCCTTGTAGCTCTTAGCAATGTCTATCCCTTTGTCAAGACTCTTGTCACAGCACCACCAGTTAGGTGGTTGGTTCGCTACTTTACACTATCTTATTCTCTTTTGATCTGTCCTTTCTGGACGAGGGTAGCCATGGGTCTCTCCAATTACTTATTTCTTGTAGCCCTTAGCAACGTCTGTTTGTCAAGATTCTTACGACTGTTCCACCATTTATATACATAATCACATCAGGTAGCCCCACTGTCCTATTTTCCTTTGATATGTCCCTGTGAGTGTCAAATTCTTCATTCCCTCCTTCCACATTATGTGTTCAATTCTTATTGTAATTGTCATTGAGCATAATGGATGATAATTTACAAAGCATGTGTACCTATAGCATTAACGATACTGGCATTATCTCTCTCTCGTCTGTGGAGATGACAAAGAAATAAAAACTAACCCGGAATTTTAATTCCGTGGTGTTTAGTCCGATGATGTCCTAAAGGACGAAATGTATCACAGGAAAAATAATTTTCAACTTTGTCAAATACTTTCCTAAATTTCTTTGTGGACAGTGATGTCTATACCGAGCGGCGACTGTTTGTTTCATGTTTGAAAGCAATTATCAGGCCATTACGTTCAAGTATGAAACAAACTGTCGACGTTCGGTAGTTGATCTCATTAATCACTTTTATATTTAAATACTTTCTATCCCTGATATTGAGCACTTAACCATAAATATAGCATACCTCAACACAAAAAAAAAAAAAAAAATCCTTAGTTTACATTGTTATGATAAGGCACTGTATATCGAAATTCGGAATCGTTCAAATTCAACAATCGTTGAAGCCACGCTTGTTGATCTATAGCTATGTTGGTTTGCCCACGACTTCCGTGTGCTCGTGAACCGACTCCCTCAACGTGCTTTATTCGGTTAATTGGAGTCAGCCGAAAGGGCTGCTGGTGGTTAGTACAAGCGATAAAGAGATCTCATCACGCCCATCCTGACGACATGTAATATATTTCCTAGCCAATCAGGAAAGTTGGCAGTTGACTGGGCCAATTGTCGAAGTGTCTGCAAGGACGCCGTTCAAATCATAGAAGAAAGCTTTGTCTAGCTAGCAGAGGAGCGCCGTCGAAGACGTCACAGTGTCTTTCCTCTGATGAAACCCGGGATCTTTTCGGGTGCCCTACTTACAGAAAAGTGTATCATTTCCGTGTTGGTCTAATCAGCTATGCACAGTCATCTTGAAGGGATTCGACTTTATCTGAAAAGACAATCTACATCGGCCACGTAGGCAATGTTTTATCTCTACTGAATGAATGCTATGCTTTTTTTTAAAACCTGGACTTTAATAAAGTTTTACATTAATAAATTAAATATTTCTAGCATTAGAGGGAACGTTTAATGATTAAACAGACAATCTGGTCATTTTTTGTTGTCTAAATTTTTAAAATATTTGTCAGCATATATTGTGGATATTGCGTGTTGAATATAAAAATAAACTGGATTTTCTTTCGTCAGAAATATTAGGTTGGTGCAAAAATAATGACGTAACAATGTCGTTTTTCGACGTTAAAAACTACGTCAAAAAACGACATTGTTACGTCATTATTTTTGCACCAACCTAATATATTACTTGAATATCTTACTCGAGCTAGATTGTTTAATTATAATAAAAAATAAACGACACAAAATACGAAAATAGTTAAAAGGTGCAAAAAGGGAAAACAGTCACAGTAGGTGACATTATAAAATTAAGCAAAAAATAATAATAAAATTGAGGTGACTGGTTATCGTTCCTCATTCATCAGAACTGGATTGAGGAATGACAACCGACAGAAAAAGAATCAGGTAAAATAAAAGTATTACTTATATAGCGAATCGGGTTATTGTAGGCATAACGGTTGTGTTAATAAATCGTCGGGGTACTTCAGGCAAGTAGAATGAAGCATTCTAATTCTGTAACGTAATGACAGAGCAAGTAATAAACTTTAATCGAAGATGTTTATGTCAAGCACCAAAAAGAAAAGAAATAAAATTTATTGATAAATTTTCAAATAGATTAAAGATTATGAATTTAAGCTCAGTACTAAATTGGCGACGAGATTTCATCATTTTAAATTTTAAATTGTTTCATGTAACTTCAAGTTTTATGCTAACAGTTTCTTTTCTCGCACTTTCCTGCTTGTGGAACTCCAGTCTTTTCAGTCAAGTTTCTTATTCAAAAATTTGAGCGCATTTTCAATCGTTATTTTTTGTCTTAAATTATGTTCTGTTATTTTTCTTTCTAGTTAATAACGTTTTTATTTCCTCATATTCTTTCACACTCAGTAACCCCTTGCGTCTTAGTGGCTTTGTTGCCTTGTTTGGAGTGAAATGATTAAGAAAAGAAAAAAATACATCAGCTTCCAAGCAGAATTCTAATTCTGTGACATAATGACAGATCAAGTTAGTTTTTAGTTATATGCCATGCGTGATACATGACTAACGAGGCAGATTTTTTTCCTGCAGTAGGTTGCCATTTCTTTCTGCGGTAGACCATTTGCCATCCAAGGCCGGTCTGTCCCGCTATTTATCCATAGCTGGAGGGAGAAGAAGAGGATTCATATCTTTCTCAATAAGTGAATGGATTTGATTGGAATTTGAATTCGATTTTCTTCTATCCGAGCCGCTATCCATTACTCCACCGTGCTTCCTAAACTTTAATCAAGCACCAAAACGAAAAAAAAAAAAATATAGATAAATGTTCAAATATATTAACGTAACTCTAAAAAAGATCAATGTTCGGCGATAGTTATATAAGTAATGTTATAGTGATTTACTAAACATAGTTTAGTTGTAGCACAATGCTGATATTAAGGAACACTCAGTGTAGAAGATCGATCTCACTTCTCAGCCGTAATTGATCTCGCGAGACAAGTTTGCAAACCGTTACACCATCTCGAGGCGCCAAAAATATAGCGATTTACTAAGCGTAGCTTAGATGTGGCACAAGGCTGAAAGTATGGAGCACTTAAATGAGGATCGAACCGACTAATCAGTCGTAATTGATCTAGAGATACAAGATACGCGTTTTTAAGTAGACGTCCCTTTTTTTAACAGCGAAATTAATTCCTACCGGTGTAGAGATTAATAAGGAAAAATTGCTTTTGGACAGAAATCGAAAACTCCTTTTATTATGACTTCTGATCACTCGGCCGGTAGATATTAATTTCACTCTTTAAAAAGAAAAAAAAAATACCGATTTCAACACATTTATCTACTAAATACAGCATTTATAATAATAAAAATAATTCCGTGTTAAAAAAAACAAAAAACTCCATTAATTGCTGACAGTTATATGAGTCATCTTAGAAAAACGAGGTTGTCTTAGCTGCAAAACTAACACATCCTAGAGGTCAGTGTTTACAGCCAGGAGGGTTTGCTTTCTATTAAAGAAAAATAAAGTTTATGTACTTTAATGCTTTACACACGCACGCATAGGCTTAGAAATATATCTTTACATTTTTTTTTTCGTATTTTGGGCTCGATAGTAGACTAAAAGAATTATTTTTTTATGTAGATAGCTTTTGTTTTGGATAATGTTACACAAAATAAGGAGAAAAGAAAGACATTATCTTAATCCGCACTACAAAGTAGTGCGTCGTGTTTTATTACTATAACGAACAAAACAATAAGAATGGTTGTCTGATGTTGGATAATTGGAGAAATCGAAAGAATTTAGGCAACTATGAATAGGAGGGAAAAGGCATTAAGAATGGAGAATAAGAGTGTGTGTGAGAGAGAGAGAGAGAGAAGTAGAAGAAGAAGAAATAAGATGGAATAAAGGGAAAACCGAGGGAAGAGTAGGAATATGATAAGGAGAGAAGGACTAACAGAAAGACAATATTGTCAAGAATCAAATGGGGTGGGGGGAAAGCATCATAGAGAAGAAAAATAGTAGATAAGCCACGGAGGAGAATAATGATGAGAGGGAAAGGAGAAAAGGCGGGAGGAACAAAAGGGGTGGAGAAGAATGATGATAGAGAGGGAAAGGTGGGAGAAAAAAAGGTGTGAAGGAGAATGATGACAGAGAAGGACACGGTGTGAGGAATAAAATTGACAGGAGAATGTGAATAGAGAGGGAAATGAAGCGAATTATATAGAAATGAAAGGGATGTAAGAGAATGCTGAGAGAGAGGTAGAGGAGGAGAAGGCAGAAGAAATAAAAAAGGTTTGCAGGAAAATAACGATAGATTAAGTAGGACAAGGTGGAAGAAATAAAAAAGATGCAGGAGAATGAAACTTTGAGGAGAAGGCAGAATAAATGAAAAGAACAGACGAGAATTAGGTTAGCGAGGGAAAGGAAATGAAAACGGGAAAAATAAAACGGATGCTTGAGAATGCTGAAAGAAGAAGGGGCAAGGAAACGGATGAATAAAAGGCCGGATGGGATTGAATGTAAAGAGGGAAAGAAAGACAAGGCGGAAGAATAAAAGGGACGGAGGAGAATGACAATAGAGAGTGTAAAGGGAATAAGGCAGAAGAAATGATAGGTGTGGAGGAGAAGGATAAAGAGGGAAAGGATGAATTATAAAAAATAATATGGGTGGCGAAGTATGATGATAGAGAAGAAGGAAGCAAAGACGAGAGAAATAAAAGTAATGGAGGAAAATGGTGTGTGTGAGAGAGAGAGAGAGAGAGAGAGAGAGAGAGAGAGAGAGAGAAAGAGAAAGAGAGGGAGGGAAAAGAGAAGAAAGTGGTAGGGATAGAGGAGAGTTCAAGCAAACTGACGACTCAATTGTAAGAAATAAAAAAAAAAATAAAACGTTGCATGTATTGAAGTAGATAAATGTTTGGGTAAATTGCAAATCCCGAGCTCGTCTTCTGCGTTCACTTGTGAAAGCCATGGAACTATCTTTTCCCTTTCTCAGCTCAAGAGAAAATAACAGAGTAGGTTGGGATATCTAGCCATAAGTGGCAACCAATCTAAGAGAAGGAAAATGTTGAATTTCAAACCTAGTATAAGGTAACAGGAAGACCCACTATCATCTTTCTCAAGAATTTATTCGTGGTTAATACAGAAGTTGTGGAGAGTTATAATCGCTTATGTCCTAAAGGGACATGATATTGAAAAGAAAAAATACAGTTAGTGTAACGGTTATCGACGTGGAAAGTTGTAATCGGCGGGCCGAGTTCAAATTTCAGTCAAGTCTATTGTATTTATTTTCACACTATGGCACCTGTAAAGACAAATCCATCTCTTCTCCCACCAGCTTCGGTTTAAATAGAAGGGTAGACTAGGCGTTGGGGAGGCTAGAAAACCAGTCTATAAATCTTGAAAAAGTCTTCTTTCAAGTTAAAACCGTAGAGAAGGCAATAAGAAACCACCCCACTCTATTTCCCTATGTCAGCTCGTCCACGAGCAACCTTTGTAAACCCCTTTTCTGCGTGTTTTTTTTCTCCTCACAGATCGAACCTGTCTCGGTACCTGGGACCCGCTTAGACATGATGTTCCTGGCCAAGTTCTCCAACATGATTCCTGGGTAAGCGTCATGGTTTAATTTCGAGTGGTATGCCTCTATTTTTCTTCCAATTCTGGATTGGTTCATCAAGGGTGCTGGAAGTAAACGCTTCTGGGGACTGGTGTTATCCGCCTGATCCGAACCTTAGACTAACTCCTTAAGAGGTTATCTTGGAAGCAGACGCATAAGTATCAGGGCTACTGTATTGCCATTTTGTGAATAGAATCTGAACACTGCTGCAGTTTCAGGTGGGGTCTCTCGATGCCATGATGAAATATACAGTTATGGTTTTGATTTTTGGGGATTAATCCGTGATTCTTTTTTTTTTTTTTGCTACATACACCACTTGGTAGTGTTGCTCTCTCGTTACCTCGTTTCCTCAAGTCGCCATACCATGAATAAAGATAAAATACACGTTAGAACCAGAACCAGACCATCCATACAGAAAGTAGACCTCAATTTCTCCATCCCTATCACTAGCATAAAGAGTTTACCATCGAACTATCCAGAGGTTAAACTACATCTCCAAGAGATCAAACTTGATCTCTTGTTCAGATACAAAACTAGTATCAACCATTCTATTTCGGTCCTTGACTTCATAATCCTGTTCTACCTACCCCTACACATAAAATATCGATCATTAAATCGACACGGCTATGGCATTGGGGTCTATATCAAGGACGGGTTCGCTTGCGGTAAAGACCCCAAAAACGTGGACCCTGACTTTCCATTCATGGTTCCCTCATTCATGACATGCCCTTTGTCTTCACTTTCTATCGCTCTCAGGATGGTATTGCAATGGATGACAGAATAGTGATTGATGACACACTCTCTGGTCATTCCTCAGTTACTGGGCACATTTGTGGAGATTTAAGCATTAATCACAAGGAATTGCTAGTCCATGCAAACAGAACCGATGAAGAAGGAGAATATTGTCTTGACTTCTCTATCGCTTATGAGCTGACCCAGATTGTTGATAAGTCTAGTTGCTTTGCTGATATTGGTTATCCTGCTAACACTTTAGACCGAGTCTTCCTTACCTGCCTTGATCAATATTCCAGTGAGTGTTACTTCCCTTGGGTACCTCAAACCGTTCATTAATCTACGTCAAGGTTGATGCTAAATCAGATTCTTCCTCAGATGTGACATTTTATAGGACAATCTACCAATATTTCAAAGCTGATTGGGACAGCTTCAAATCTCCCATTGCAGAAATACCTTTCTCTGCTTTCTTCAAAAATAGATCGCTCAGAACAGCCTCTCTCATTTCCGAATTTATCCGCGTTGACAAAAATAGTTTTATCCCAGATAAAAATACTAACAAACCCAAAATAGCCAGCTTTCGTTCACGCCAGAATGTTCTGTAACATGCATGATACACACTTACGCGATCATGTATCTTTCGATATATGACTGACGAGGTAGATTTTTTCTGAAATAGACCAGTTGCCATCCAAAGCTATAGAATTCGGTCTATCCTGCTACTTACCCATAGCTGGGGGGAGAAGATGATGATTAACGCATAAGTGATGTAATGGATTTGACTAGGAATTCGAACTCGGCTCTCCGATTACTGCAATCCGAGCCGCTATCCATTACTCCACCGTAGCCAACCGTAACCGTGCTACTTCTTTAGCAGAGATATTAGTGTATCAAAATAAGAACTACGCGCAACCAGTCTTGTACTGGTTGCGCATAGTTTTTATTTTGTCATGGAAAAGCAAAAAAAAAGCAGTTACATGAAGTCAGTCGAAGCCAAAATGAAAAAAAAATAAAATGTTTTTTTTTTGGAAATCGCAATTTTTGTTCGAGGCAGACAGTCATAGCCCTCTGTTATAAATAAATGATGTTACAACATCCTCGTTAGATAAGACTAAACTGTTTGCAATAAACTTTGTCTTTATCTCTACGTTAGACGACAATAGCAATTCCTTACGTGACTTACCCCCCCCCCCTTTACCCCCCAAGCTTTGTGCTATCTCTATCTTGGCACAGGAGTCTTCATCTTATCAAAAGCCCGGACTCTTCGAAATCTACTGGTTTGGATAAAATCCCTGTAGTTGTTTTCAAGAACTTTGGCCCCAAACTATCTCCAATCTTGGCAAAGCTGGTTAACCGCCTTTAAGACGATTAAGTTAAAGAAAATTAATGTTTCCAAATCCCATGGAAGGGTCTCGTGTATTCCCTGTATAAAAGAATGCAGATGAATCCTTGTCCCCATCACTAACCCTAACCTCTACACCCTTCTTAGTGTCAGCAGGAAACTGTTTTGAAACTATCAACAAGAAGAAAGTTGCTCCTTACCCTAATAGAAACAAACCTCAGGAGTAACAGAAAGTATGTTTTTTACTCCTGTAGATTCACTTCTAATATCTCTATCTATAAAACGCAGGATGTATGTGTGTGTGTGTGTAACGAATGCACGGCCGCAATTTTCGAAGGATGTGCATCAAAATTTACATGCACATGCTCCAAGATAGCGGAAAGGCCAAGACCGACTTTGCATTTCCCAACTCACATGGATAGTGGAAATAATCGATTTTTTCATGCTTCTACGGCAGTTTTCATGTAGTTTGCGGCCATTTTGTACTGGCCAGAGTGAGAGCCTATAGCTGGCTGCCACGAATAGTGGGAAAAATTTAAATCTGCATGGCACTTTACTCCAATTGGCTCATTCGCTTGCTTAAACTCAACGTTGATCCTGGTTCCACAGAACTGGGTTGGGTGTGAAAAAGTATTTGTTGTTAACATTCTTTTTTCATTCGGTTTTTCCACTTATGAGTCCTTTTTTAAAGCTGATCATTTTGTGTTCATTTTGTTTAGTTCTTTTTTCATAACAGATTTAATGTTTAGTATAGAGCTTAGAAAAAGTTCGCAGTGTGAGATAGACAAGAAGTAAGGCATGTAGCAACATCAGCACGGCAAAGGGCACTCCTTTAAAGGTAAGGAAGGGCAAAAATATTTTAAGTCAAGTGATAGCGATTGCTGCATGAGTCGTACTATTTTTGAATCAAGCACGGGCAACGCCTGGCCATGCTGCTAGTCTTACATATAATTACGCATATAATCAGTGAAGCGTTTGAAATTACGAATTGGAATCTCTGATAGAATCTTCCCGGTTATCAATTCTTTCTTATCAGGTAGGTCTATGGAGGTCGGTGTTAATAGTCACTCCTCTGATGTATATGAGATCAATTTTGGCACCCACCTAGGCTCTCTTCTTGCTCATACCCTCTTTCTGCTTTATATTAGCGATCTGCCTAATCTGTCTAGGAACATCCTTAGATGCAATTTATACTTACTAAAGTATAAATGCATATGATACCGCGGTATTTTGGTAATTGTGCCTCAACTTCCTCAGGGGTCTGAAGATGGTCGGAGAACACAGGGACCGAAACGATGTGATAACAACAACAAAGATCGGAGGCATTTCTCCGAATGTAAAAATTTGTAAATAAGGATATGTTTAGTAAATGCCTCGGGGTATAGGGTGTAAAAGACCGTGTCTTCTAGCAGACATACATATACGCGCATGGGCAGTGGACATGTACACATCCACGTAAAGTGATCATTAGAACAGAGAAATTTAAAGCATTAAAATAATGGAACGAACGGATCACGAGAGGCAGGCGTCCATAAGTGATCAGAGATTAAAGAAGAGAAAAGGGAGATAACTCAGTTTGACATGTTGTCTTCGATCTCGGGAACAAAACCAGGTCGCAGTAATTTGAAAATGGCGCTAGCTTGATTATTTCTTCCACTTTTCCTCTAAATGAATTCAGCAGATGATCGTGTGGAGTGAGGGAACAAATTGACAAAGAAGCTCCTTTTCAAGAAAAATATCTGGGATAGCAAAGAAGTCAAAAATAGAAAAAAAAAATCCTGGTTGAACGGGAAGAATAAATTTTGATGATAATTCGTTGAAATGTAGTGTAATAAAATAAAAGCTAATAAAAATTAGTAATTTTTTAAAATACAGGAAGTAAAAAAAATAAATTAAAAAAGAACATCATTTGCACAAAACAAGTAAATGCTAAACAATTTTTAAAAAAGTTGGCCAAAATTTAAATCATTTTTCTAAATCACTGATTAATTAAAAAGAATAATTTTCTAAAACGTTAATATCAATTAAAACAATTTTCATTTTCAAAAATATTTTTTTGTTTCAGAAAGAGGAATTGTAAAATTTCCGATAATGAACAATTTTAATTCTTTTTTCTTCTTCTTTTAGTTTAATCTGGAAATGAATTTTACAATAATTACAAAAATTTTAATGTCCTTTTGTTCATTTGCCTTTAGTTGTCAAGAAGATTGGAGAGCGGAGATTATCTAAGAAAAATGTGAAAAGCTGAATGATTTTAAAGTTGTGAGTGAGTGTTTTAGTGGCAAGAAAAATTACGTGGCAAAATTCTTCTGCCTGAATTTCTTGAGTGAGGACATATCATTATTTACATGATTTACATTCAGACTAATATCCTCCTCTTTGTTGTTATTATCCATACGTTTCGGTCGTTCTTCTCTCTGACTCTCTGTCGTTGTCTGTCGATCCGGGGTAACCTTTAGCTAATTTCGAAATGAACCATTTATTTAATTTCTTCAGTAGGCCTAGCGTAGAAATATATACGATATGGGGGCCATTAATAAAGAACGAAGGAGCAGCGATTGAAAGCTTTCAGCGGCAGAATTAGCAGTAAGAAAACAGAAGCGTCGAGGAAGGAGGTGAAGCGTAACAGTGATGTATGTAGATAGTATTTTTGCTTTCAAACTTCTTGTTCATGTGAAAACAACAATTTTCTGTTTTCAACTTAACTTTTTTAAGAAATCAAGTGGTTTGACATCCTGACAATTAATCTCGTCTCTCTTCTTGAATGAGATATGTTAAAAATAGACAAGTGAAGTGGTGAGCTTGTATCCGTCCATCAGACAATACCTACCCATTGTATTAAAAGAAGTAGAGTACATTTTAATGACAGCAGTTAGGATTGAAGAAATCAAGCTATTTCTAATGAACTTGAATAGTATACTATATCGAGTAGGTACATTTCTTTATTTTAGGCGCATCCTTTAGCTAACAAACATACACTGTGCAAAAAGATGTCAAATTTGTTTATATATAAATGCGATAATGGTGTTTCTATTTTTTCAGGGTGACTGCGTCTTAGTTTTTAAACAAGAGAAATTATATTTTTAAAGTATAAGTTTTCGCACATTCTAATTTAAAAGAGGAGATTGAATTATTCCAGATTTATCTATGGCGCTATGGAAGGGGCTGAAACCCCTCATCTTTCCCTGGAACTGACAACTAAACAGAAGATTACATTGGGTATTTAAAATTAAAACAAAAAATGTGTATCGATCATGGACAAACCTGACCCAATAAAACGTAGTGTCAAAAGAAACCCATGACACCGGTTTTTTTTAAGTACTTTAACTCTTCGGCAATATTTATCGTTTTAAAAAGGATGATTAGAATTGGAATTAAATCATGATGAATGAGAATTTATACAATTTTTGGTTCTTCAGAATTTACAAAAAATAAATAAACAATATTTATTTATTAAATTACTTATTTGCAAGAATAATTTTATATGTACAACATTCTAAAATTAATATAATTAGAATTAATGCAATGCAATATTTATCATTTATAAACAATAAATGTGAAAGTAATTTTTTATTCATAATTTTATAACAATCAATTGGTAATTAGCCGATGTTTTGTTTACCATTCAAATATATAACACAATAAATAAATAATGTAAATAAACAATCTAATAAATAAATAGTGTTTATTAATTTTTGTCAATTCTCAAGAACAAAGAAAATGTATGAAATCAATTTCATATATTAAGGCTTTATTACAATTCTAATCATCACTTTTTAAAACAATACAATTTACTGAAGAGTGAAGGTAGTTAAAAAAATCTGTGCCATGCGAAAAACCGTCCTTTTGACACTTCGTTTTATTACTGACACGTTAATCCATGTTTGCCAAATGTTTTTTATAGGACATCTAAAAAAATGTTCATATTATAAGAGAATCAGATAAAAAAAAACATAGAATCAAGAATCTTGAAAACTTAATAGCTGATATAACACTCTCTTTAAAATCACATTTCACCCATAGTACGATTGAGCGTCCCATATATATTAGATGAAACATTTCTTTCAGTGCCACGTCCCTTTATGATGATTATAATTTTCTACAGATTCTTTTATTTTTATTTTAATATCAATAAATTGACATGACTTCTTGGGAAAACAAATAGAGTGGGCTCTTGTTTTCTTCTCCGGAATTTTGAATTTAGAATAATCATTCTCTGCGACTGGCTGCCATCAAAGGCTAGAGAGCACAGCTTATCCTGGTATTTGAAATATAGCTGTAAAGAGAAAAAATAGTTTCATGCCATTTTAAGTGTAATAAAAGGAAGAGAAGGTAAAACACGAGGCTGGGATTTAACTCAGCTCGCTTATTCTGCTTTCGACACCGGTAACCATTACGTTAATCGCACATCTAGATAAGATATCATAAAAAAAAATATTTCCTTCATTAAAAGATTTTTGACTACATTCTTCTAATATTTCTTGTTTGGGAATCTCGTTGATTCTTGAAATACAAAGTATCGTAATTTCTCGAAAGTAATACACTTTTTTTTTGTACTGTAAATTACAGGTGCGTATTATAAATAGGTTTAAACAAAAAATATTTTTCGTTATTGATTTATAATAATAAATACGTAATTGTTATTCTAAAATAAGAAAGATATTATCCCAATTTTCATTTTAAATCTAACAATAATATTTGTAACATTTTTTGTTAATAAATTTAGGTTTATCAGTAACCACATTTTTTATTTGGTGAAAAAATAAAAAAAAATATCTATAAAAAGGCCAATTTCGAAGAAAAAAGGATATCAAGTTAACAATTTATTGAAAATTTTATCATCATCATCATCATCATCACTTTCTGTTATAGAATCAATATCTAAATTGTCATTAAACAAATTATCATTCTCAATATTATCTTCGTCCAGTTCAAAATTATTTTTGGCCTCTTCATTCTCTTGCCAAAGGATGTCATCTTCAGAGCCATCCATGACTGTTGTGAGAGAGCACTTCTTGAAACCTCTCTTTATAACATCCTCGCTGACGGAATCTCCATTTTTATAAACATGTTATATTTAACGGGAAGACCGCATGGTAATTTTCAACATTATTTTAGCCGCATAGCTTAGATTTTATTCTTAATGTCAAGGTCGACAATATGTCTTCGTAATTATTTTTTCTTTTTTTTTTGACAAAATTTATAGATGCGTCTTATACAATACGGATAGATATATTTCCCAATTTTTATAGAAATTACGGTATATACCATGCTTCTTGAAACATAAATTATATACTATGCTTCTTGAAATATAAGGTCTTTATTAAGGTGCTTCTATTATTCCATATATTTTCGATCGGTTGTTTTCTGTTTAAAGACAAAGTTTCGCCCAATATATAATTTACATTCTGTCAGGTATATATTGTATGCGGTCTTAAGACTTCGCTTAGCTATTAAGTATAGAAGAGAGAATAAAAGAAATTGAGCATAGAACAGGCTGTAATAGACATAGTTTCTAGATGATAATGAGGTGGCGGGTGGGAGGGCTATGCTGTTGACATAGGCATTCATATTTGAGGTAAGAATGGTCGTGAAAAGAAAATCAGTATCCAAGAGATGGTACTCAAGATAAACTTACCCAAAACTATAATATGGAATTCGAATGAAAGCAACGTGGCACCTTCCCTGAATCCATAATAAAAATTCAGGATGCGGAATCACTAAATACTAAACAGTAAAGATACCTGCATGGATCAGCTATAACAAATTTATTATAGGAGACATGGGAATCATACTTATTATAAAACCCAGTTTGTGTGTGTGTGTGTGTGTGTGTGTGTGTGCCTGTCTTGTCTGTACGTTTATATATGGGATCGGATTTCCTAAATTTTTCAACCGATTTCAACAAAACTTCACAGGACTACGTAAAATTGTGGTGGTTCTGACAGCGTCAAAAATTGGAAAAACACAATTGTTTTTGCTCGAAATCAATTTGAAAACACGATTAAGAGGCATCACGAGAATGAAGGGGGGATAACTCATATCGAGTTATACTTATTATAAAACCCAGGTTGTTTGTGTGTGTGTGTTCGTTTATATATGGGATCGGATTTCCTACATTTTTCAACCGATTTCAACAAAACTTCACTTTTTTTTTTTTGGCAGGTAGTGTTTCTTATTGTCTTGCACACTTTTTTTTTCTTTATTTTTACATTCAGAATGCTTTAAAAATTCCATTTACAAGACAATTGTTTATAATAAAATTCTATTCAATCGGTAGGCACATAACGATTGAAAACAATGTTTTTGTTTGAGTTTGGGTTTGACCAATTCGTGAAAAAAAAAAAAAAAACTAATTAAGACATGCGTGTCCGTCAACCTTAAACAATAATATTTGCCAATTTTATTTTTCAGTCTTTATGATGGTCGATACCTGATGTGTCTCTTACTGTTACATCGCCGGGCAACGCCGGGCTCTACTGCTAGTTTAAGATAAAATAGAATGTACCAGAGGTATTAGGTTGGTGCAAAAATAATGACGTAATAATGTCGTTTTTTGACGTTAAAAAATACGTCAAAAAACGACATTATTACGTCATTATTTTTGCACCAACCTAATAGTTTCGCCCCAAACCGCAAATTGCTACAAAGCCAAAACCTGAACTTGAAAACTTAAATAGCCTTGTCAAATCGAAACTTTGATATGGATATCATACCTGGCGTCAAACCTTTTCAGAAATATCTAAAGCTGTTAGCTGTATACAACCGCTTCATAAGAGCAATGGTGAAAAAGGCTTTGAGCGTATAAAGCTTGAGGGCCTTGGCAAAGTTCATCCTTCTGTGAACATTGTGGACTGTCGCTAGAGAATCTCAAATAAATAACTGTATCACATAACAGAAACCATATCACTTGAAGACTACCAAAATAGCAACAACTAAAATGGATAACGCATGTGAAAATAATCACATACTCAAGATGGTAACTATCCACACTACTTTAAATCGAAGGTTAGAAAGGTAACCTCTATCAATGGTGGAAAGAGCAATAACAACTACTGGACTTGAGAAAACTGTTTTTCTAAAAAAATAAAGATTCTATAAATTTCTTCTGGCCGCAGTACTGAATGCCAAATGTTTCCTTATAGGAAAACAGCTAATATTACAAATACTATTAGTAATAGGAGCCACGTAGGAGAGAGACTCGGATGGAGGAATCAGAGAGCCGAGTTCGAATTTCAGTCGAATCCATTACGTGATGATACCCTTGGGAAAAGTATGAATACTCTTCTTCACCCCATCCCCCGGATATGGGTAAATAGTAGGACAGACCATATTCTATAGCCTTGGATGACAACTGGTCTACCGCAGAAAAAATGGCAACCTACTGCGGAAAAAAAATCTGCTTCGTCAGTCACTTATCGAAAGATACATGATCGCTTAAGCGTGTATCACGCATGGCACATAACTGACTGATTAGTAATGGCAATTCCTTCCGTTGTCAAAATAAGGATATTTTAATATTAATTCGTAAGAATGTCCTCCTAATACAAAATTTACATTATTCTTTTCCTTTTATTCTTGAAGAAAAAGGAAATTGAAAAAGCATACCTTCCTCCTTCTCTTAGCAACTTTGTAAAGCTCGCAGCAATTAGAAATAAGGCTAAGTCCTCTTTATAACGATGGCGCTTAGCTGAGTTTCACGTCATACAATTATGGTCAGCAAGCTGTTCATTGAAACGCAACCCAACGGTACAGAGTAATACAAGTAGAGTGTCCCAAAGCTTTTACATTGCATTTTTTTTTATCTCCTTGCTCAGAGGAAACGGTTCGGAATTTCGTATTACATATCATTATTAATGTGTTCGGTTCTCACTTAATGTCACGTCTTGTACCCAGACTAACTTTTCGAGACTAACCATAAATTTCCAGAAATATATGAATGTATAAGTGAGAAGATCTATTTAAAGAACCTGTAAACATATAGTTGGGTCGGCGAATTTGTGTCCCTGTGAAATATTGACAGTAATAAATTGACAAAGCCAAAGATTTCGTTGTATTTTCTGATCTTATACGCTTCTACGGATTCGTAAGTCATGATTTGCCGGCATCTTTAACGGACTCGTTATATCGCCAAATTAATTGATAAAGCAATAAACTTATAAAGAAAATAAAAATTAGTCTTCCAAAACGATAAGTTTTGTACTTCGTGCAACTTGAAGCGAAGTGAAGATAGCGACATATTGAATGATGACGCTTTTTTAATCAGATAAATTAAAGAAACCAAACGTGAAACGCATTTTCGATTTCCAAGATTTAAACTAGTCACGTTCTTTTAGAAAAATTACATCAGTTTCTTTCACGTGCTTTTTTGACACTTTTCGCAACTGCCTGTTATGTTGGGCATGTTATGTCTGTATCCCGAATTTAATCAACTGTAAGTTAGATTTATAATCGATTACAATCATAAATTCAAATTTATAAAAAAAAAAGTGTGTGTGTGTGTGTGCGTGGCGGGGGTGGGTGAGAAGAAACTAAAAGTAAAACGGAATGTATTTTTGAGTTAAATTTCTAATCCCATATTACAATTAAAACAGAGGCGCTGGTGCGCGTAGACACAGATACGTGCATGTAGAGACACACATTAAGATATGCATATGAGTATACGTGGATTATTTTAGATTTTCTGATACAAAGACAGAGGTTCACACACACACACACATATATATATATATATATATATATATATATATATATATATATATATATATATATATATATATATATATATATATATATATATATGTAGATATATTTATATTTATGTATATATGTTTATACATACATACATACATATATGTATATAAAATATATACATAGATACATATATAATATATATGTATATATGTATGTATGTATATATATATATATATATATATATATATATATATATATATATAGTTGTATTGATGTGAATTGTGAAACCCAGTGTCACAAACTCACATCAATGCAACTAACTATGTTAGCTCTTTAACTGATATTGAGCGTTTTCCAAGAATTACCGCAGAAATTACACACACACACACATGTGTGTGTGTGTGTTTATATATATATATATATATATATATATATAAAAGAACGTTTTATTTTAATATATTCCACACGGGTAAAATATAGGAAAAATAAGTTGAAAATTCTTTAAGAATATTTATTTAGCGTAAGTAATTATCGTTTTTAGTTGTCACTTTATCCGACACATTCCATCATAGTAGTTAACACTAAGACTATTATTACAAATACACATAAATTTAAATCTTGTACATATATAATATAGTACATTTTTAAGAACTCTCAAAAATATTTGAAAGAATAACTGTAAAATTCAAGATAAACTATACATATATATATATGTAAGTTGATGTTAGTTTTCACATTCTGTTCATCGCTCAATTTTGCTTCTAAAAGTTATATATATATATATTCATGCAGCATATTTTCATTCAAACTGGTTCGGTTAAATAATTTAGACATACTATATCTGTTTTTCTTGTTTTTTTTTTTTTTTTTTTTAATACCAAAATTTTGTATACCCTCCAAATTTTCTTTCATATAATTCTTATTTTACCAAGTACTTTCAGTCTCATCTGAGACCATCTTTAGGGGGTTAAATTTTGTGTATATGTATCCGTATTTCTGTATATTCAAAACATTTTTACTTTTCAATTTACGCCTTGTTATCCTTCTATATCTATTTAAAATTCACCAGGATTTTTCTCGATGCAAGGGAGGTAACTTTTGTATTTTACTATCCATTTATTATTAATATTTTTTGTTTTTACTTTTACGCACATACACACAAAACACGCATACACACGCACACACACGCACACACACACACACATATATATATATATATATAACTTTGCTGCTATATATTTAAGAACTTTATTGCTATACACATAGTTCACTTTATTTATTTTGGGCTTTAATTCTATTACATAGAGGGAGCGTATACACATACACAGGTAATTTAACCCCATGGAGATTGTCTCAGATGAAACTGAAAGTACTTGGGAAAATAAAAATTATTTGAAAGAAAATTTTGGTATTTTATCTAATCAATATTTTACGGCTACCAAGAAATTGATCCGTGAACTTGAACGGATTAAAACAAAAATAAACAGACATAGTATTCCTAAATTAATGAACCAAACCTGTCTGAATATATATATATTAGGTTGGTGCAAAAATAATGACGTAATAATGTCGTTTTTTGATGTATTTTTTAACGTAAAAAACGACATTATTACGTCATTATTTTTGCACCAACCTAATATATATATATATATATATATATATATATATATATGTATGCGCAGGCCCACGTGTTTATGTGTATGTATGGGGAAAATAATGATAAAGTGGGAAAAACATTTGAGTGACGGATTTTGTCCTTTACGACTCTATCGGAGTAAATTGATGTCTACGCTGATGCGACTACAAATGAGCACAAAGTCGGGGGTCATTTTGAGATTCTTTTAATAACTTAAATTCATTTAGTGTTCACTTAGTTATTTTATTTTATTTTATCATTTAGTGTACCCACAAAAAATAATGTCGGATGAAAAATTCTTTCAAAAATTGTGGTTGTTTCGGGTACGAAACTGAAGATAGCAGATATAGACTTCGAAGTGTCCCAACATGTGATGTGCTAAGCTGAAGTTGAAGTTCTAACGTATCTTTCTATATGTATGTATGTATGTATGGATGGATGGGTGTATTTGAAGAGGAATTTCTTCATATATATATATATATATATATATATATATATATATGTGTGTGTGTGTGTGTGTGCGTGCGTGTGTGTGTGTATAGTTTACCTTGACTTTCACAGTTAATATTAGACATATTTTTGAGAGTTCTTAAATTAAAAAATTATATTATATATGTATACAAACAAACACTCATATATATATATATATATATATATATATATATATATGAAGAAATTTATATATATATAATTTCACACTAAGCAATAAGGTCACTAAGAAGCAGGGGTTTAAAGAGTGTGAAAGAATATAAGAAAATGATAAACATTGTTAAAGAGAGAAAACAATAGAAGAGCAAGAATCAATGTGACTGACGATAACGATTGATATTTCATTTAAATTTTTGAAGATCAAATTCGACTGGAAAGCAAGAAGTCACAAGAGAGTTATAAGTGCGAGAAAAGAAACTGTTAGCATAGAAAACACACACAAATGTATATATATATATATATATATATATATATATATATATATATATATATATATGTGTGTGTGTGTGTATGTGTGTGTGTATGTGTGTGTAAGAATCAGTACGTAAGAATCATCTGTTTCCATCTAAATTTAAAGTATTCCTAATTAAGAAGTGCGTAACCCGTGTTTGTGTGTGTGTGTGCGTGTGTGTGCGTATGTGTGTGTGTGTGTTCATCTGTGCGTGTGCTTAGTCGTGCGCATGCGTCCATAGTGTATCGGGTCTGGAGATTTGCCAGTGAATAGCTAGCGATCAGCAACGTGCTTTCGGCGATAAAATCCGATAGGAAAATGACGAAATAGCTTGAAGCTGGTTCGCTTTTCGAATTGCATCTAACCCGTTCCCCGACCATCAGGTGATGGATGTGGCATCGCTGACCCGCGATTCCAACCAATTCCACTTCTCTTCACCAAGTGACAGCCGTAGGCCCGCGAGACCGAAATTTGTAAACTTAATGCAAAGACAGAGAAAACGGGGAAGGCGTTAGTCGCGGGAGGCGCTGTAGAATTAGAAGGTAGACAAGGTGGTGGGCAAGGAATGACGCGAGGGTACGGGACTGAACGAGCCTGGGTGGTTGTGGAGTGCTCTGGGTTTTAAACGCCCTGTTTCTTGTAGCGGCGACGAGATTTCATTAAGAAATAAATTGTGCACAGCAATCACGGAGTTCGCGAAGTGTGACGTCATAGCCTAGTGATCTGGATGGGAGCATGAACGAACGGACAAACCAGGTGGTGAATAAGGAGCCGAATGAATGATCAGAGGATTGCGGGAAATGAAAGATTTGTTGGGTAAGCGCATGAGGAGAGCGTCTTTTCCCCATACATTCGCTCGTTTGTATCCGCCATTTGATCATTATTATCAATTTTTTCCTCTAGTCTTTATTTCATCCTATTCATTTATTTTTTTTTATCCCAACAACCAGATCATTATTCTTCGATAGTTAAGTGAACAATATGAATAAGATCCCAGAGAATTTTGCCTTACGATGACGGTGCCTTGAGCATTAAGCAACAAGAACGCAACTTGTTGGTTCCTTTCAACTTACCCACTTCATTGTATTCTTTCCTTCTCCAATTTTCACTCCTTCTTCTTGTTCTTCATTGGCCGTGTTCCTGCAGGACATAGGCGATCATGATTCTCCACAATTTCCTATCCTTCCTAGCTCTTAATAAATTTTGTTTTTTTGTTATTTGTCCTAAACCTCGTTCCGCCATCGATTTATTGAAGCTCATTAAATAGGTTATGCCTTTGTTTTCTTTTGTTTTCATCTGTCCCTCTTGCCTTCAATCTGTCCTGTGAATATCAGATTTTCCACGACCTCTTTCCTCATTAAGTGTCCTAGAAATTTCAACTGTCTCTTCCTGTTGTTAAGTATAAGTTTCCTTTTTTTGCTTCGATCTTCTCTACAACTTCGTCGTTACTCACATGTTCAGCCCATGGTATCCTCAGGATCCTGCTGTAGAACCATATTTCTGTTACTTAATGTCTGTTCTTTATCTTTGAGATGATTGTCCAGCATTGACGACCATATGGGAGGATTGATATCATGTTATCGTTCAGTACAGTGTTCTGTATCTTAATAATCTGCATCGCTTTTGGAATGCATCTTTGGTTATCCAAATGCGCCTTCGGATTTCAGTGTCACTGTTTCCGTCCTCTGTTAAAACACTTCCCTGCTTTATTAACGCTTATTTATATTACTAGCATTTTTTTAAAGTGTAATATCAATTCAGGAGGTAGGCGATCATGAATACTCCTATTTATCTTTGCAATAAAGCAGGAGTTTCGATTACTTAGCATTTATTAACTCCGATATTTAGTCAGTTACTAGTCAGTGAATGCGAGCCCCTAGCCCTTATCAACTATATGGACCTTATATTCTCTGGGATATGTAAAGGACAACTCGAGAAATCCCGAAACTCCCTTGAGCGGTCGTTTGTATAACAGCCTGTGTCACAAGTCATTCAAACTGGATGCATATGTGAGGTCACATACTTCTGCATTCGCCAACTCGCAACAACCCCAGATTCAGCTCTGCAATCGGCTGCCTTTGAAGGTTTGGTGTGAAATTTTAGTGCAATGTCTATTTCAGAATAAGACCGCATCTTTATTGTTCACGAATTTCCTTGCACTCTTGAAAAATAGTAGAATAGTCACCAGTTGTTTTCTTAACGGTTTGGGATTCTGAATTTTCCTGTTTGATTAAGACGGATTATATATAAGGGTGTTTCATTAAGACGGATTATATATAAGGGTGTTTCATTAAGACGGATTATATATAAGGGTGTTTCATTAAGATGGATCAAAGTCAGCAGTAAATAAATCAGTGTTATTGGTGAAAATTTATTCATTTCTATAGTGGATCATGTTATTTAAATCACGGCAATTATGTGTGAAAAATAATATCGTCCAAATGTCTGCCAAATGTGAAAGAAAAAGAAAAAAATCACTAGACGCTTAAACTTAATTCACATTTAAAATCGGTCCAAGTTATTGGAACAACTTTTATTAGGCTGGATGCCAACCAAGGCTGGAGAGCACAGTCTACCTTTCTATATAACCCCTAAAAGACGGATTCATGACTTTCCCAAGGGCATTGTGCAGAAGTGAACGAAACAAATTAGCTCAGAATTTGAACTTGGCTCCCCGATAACACTCTCGGTGCCGTTATCTCAATATAGATGAAACTGGAGTAGAAGACAATAGGAATAAAATATCAATGTATCATTTGCGAAATTTGTTCACTAACAATAACCATTATTACTAATTTCTTTTTCTAAATTAATCTACATATAATTTCATGTTGTAATCTATTGGAAGACACACGCTATCATTATATGACTTCATTCCTTTCTCTTCAGATGCTTACCGTTTCGGGGTAACAAGCCAGTATCAGATAATGATATAGTTTTCATTTTTATGTTGCCAGAACTCTTGATACGCCGCTATCTTTGTTTACATGTACTATCGTCTTCATCTTTGTTGCCATATTTATCACAAGGTTTAGGCCGTGGTACGCTTCTTGAGAACATCTGTGTATGGATTTCTGGGGCTTATAAACTTAATATTTCAGCAACCATTTTTACCAGTGCTCATATTGCAATTTTTGCTGGTATCATTTCATTTTTTTATCAGAGCTTATATTGCAATTTTAAGGACACATGGCACAGTAGATACAGTGACAGGATCCAAACAGTGTGAGTTCAATACCTGGTTAAGGCAGTGGAGAACTTGGAGAGGTGATTTAACAGGAGATAACTGATAACTGACATCCATTAGACATGGCACGTGGAACAAGAACAGTCTACCCCAGTGAGCGAAATAAAGGGTTCGGTTCGACATTCCAACCACCTGAAGCAGGCCGGAGCGTACAACGGCCGAAACGTTGTGATAAATATGGCAACAAAGATGAGGAAGATTGTCCGAGCAATGTAAATAAAGATTAAGTTGGATTAGTGATAATATTATTTGTACAGGGTGACCCCACCAAAAACGAGAATTTTTGAAGTGCGTATTGCCAGACATGAGCAAGTGCAACACTGCGAGACAGTGACCTTGAGCAAGTAAACATTTCGCCATTTAGAATTCAAAATGAAATTCACAGTATCCCAGCTGAGATGTTGCAGCAGTCAACGAGGAATCTCAACAGCAGATTTCAAGAATGCATTCATACAGGAGGACGCCATCTACAGGACGTAATTTAAAAAAAAATGAAAATTCCATCATTGTTTCTTAAATGGCATATTTTAAGGTTTTAATTACTATGAATAAAATATTTTTCTTCCATCACTCTTGGTTTTATTGGATTGTAAAAAGTTCCCATTTTTTTGGGTCACCCTATATTTCTTAGATGAAGTATTTTTTATTATTATTTCTTTCTGACGACTACTTATGTTGTACTATTTATGTGTTTTGTTATCGGCAAGTCGCTAAATAAATACTTGGCAAGTCTCGGACTATTTTTTTCTTTTTCCTCGTAAAGGTTGTTTGCAGATGGGCAGTTGTCTTCCCTATTGAGCCATGAAAACAATTGCTGACATAATTTGAAATCTAACCTCCATATAGTTTCCTTTCTTTTCTCCGAACGCTAACTTTAATGTTGAAATGCACGAGTTATTATTGTGGGGGCCAAGACGGATTTCTCGCAGAAACGAGATGCCCGTGTGAGTCTCGTCTTTGTTATATGAGACTGAATACAAACTACAGACGTTAGAAATAAAAAGAGATCACTATCTCAATCTTCAAACAACGGTGTTAATAATGATAGATATTCACATAGACGATAAAAAACTGCTAAGAATGCGGATCTTAGACAAAAGATAAAAACAAATCTATGAAGAGAAGACAATTGTATGTATGTATGTATGTGCGTGTGTATGTATGTATGTGCGTGTGTGTGAGGAAGAAAGAGACAATTAAATAGAGTGAGAGGAAAGTAAGATAACAACAGAGAGAAAAAAGGTTAATGGAAATATTTGAAAGATCATCAAGATAGGAACTTGGTTATCTATTTATCTAACTCGTCTATTCATATCTATCTATCTATCTATCTATCTATCTATTTGTTCTATCTATATATCTCAAGTCTATTAATATCTATCTCACGTCTGTATATCTCTCAGTATAATCGTATTATCTATGTCTCTGTTCATCTTCTATCTCATTCTGTATATATATATATATATATATATATATATATATATATATATATATATATATACAGATAGATAGATAGGACAAAAATTAAGTGCTGTGATGGAAAAGCTTCAGTAAAATGATTGAAAAATATAAATAGAAAATATTGTCTGCAAACGTTTCCAGCATTTAAAAAAAACTAAAAAAAATTTCAATTTTGTTTTCAGGTTTAAAAAATGCACGAAAACAAAAAAGACCTGAAACATTTTCTCACACCTTATATATATATATATATATATATATATATAATCATTTTAAACGTTATTTTTAATGGATACTCATATCTGAGAAGTCGCACCGTTTATTTATCAAACAGTATCGTTATATATTTTCCTCTCTCTCTCTCTCTCTCTCTCTCTCTCTATATATATATATATATATATATATATATATATATATATATATATATATATATAAATCAACCACGGTGACGCTCACCATAACCTAGCGGCTAATCAAACGAACGATTACACTGATACAAGCCTGTATGCGAATGGCATTATATATATATATATATATATATATATATATATATATATATATATATATATATATATTGTTTTTGACCGGTATCACCCCTATGCAAGGCGGTAAAGTCGCTAAAACACAAGGAGTTACAGGATGTGGAAGAATTAGGAACAAAAAATTAAAGAGAAAAGAGTAATCAGGATGACAGTAGATAGTAATTGACATTGCATCTACATTTTTTGCAGATTAAATTTGGCAGGAAAGCATGGAGCCGGAAGGTAGTTTCACAAGCGAGAAATGTGAGACAAGAAACTGATCGCGTAGAATTTACGGCCACATTTAACCAGTTCAATTGATGAGACCTTTACGCCCGCTTAAATCTGTGCTTAAATTCATGAAATCTAGTTACGATAGCGAAGAGTACTTCCGAACAATTAACATGAGATTATGTGTAGAAAAATACAAGGAGGCAACCCTACGGCGGTGAGAAAGTGACTGAAGCCGAGCCTCGAGACCAGGACCAGTAAAATTGCTGATTCTTCTTTGGATCTTATCAAGGAGTTCAAGGTAAATAGCAGGGGCACCGAACTATATGTCGTAGAAATATTCTAAGAACGGACCAATAATAGATTTATATATATGTATGAGAGATTCTGGAGAGAAAAATAATCTCGTACGAGTCAGTGAACCGATTTTTTAGTAGCTGACCTAGCAATGGATTCAATATAGCATGTCCACTTCATGTCAGCTGAGGACGTTAGCCCTAGAAAGTTCAACGAGTAACTTTCCTGGAGGTTAGCATCAGCCATGCTGATGGAAGGCAGAGATGGGTCTATCAGATGATTAATACAGAGAAGTTTAGTTTTGGATGCGTTAAAATTAGCAAGCTATCCTTTGCCCCATTTCATGACGGACATGAGGTCGTTTTGGACATCGGCTTCCATTTTGACCTTGTCGGACTGATCAGCCTTACTCTCGAAGCAGGAGAAAATGGTTGTTTCATCAGCGTATATGCCAAGTTGAGAGCTGGTGTCATCAGGAAGCTCATTGATAAAAATTAAAAACAGAGTAGGACCAAGGATGCAATCCTGGGGAACACCCGCGTTAGTACGAAAGGATCTAGACGAGTGGCCATTCAGGATAACTCTCATTTCGCGATTTGATAGGAAAGACAGGTTCAGTTAAAAAATGTGTCCGGAGGTATCGTAACTTTTCAGTTTGTGGAGAAGACCTGTATGCCAGACCATGTCAAAGGCTTTTGAGATGTTCAATGCTACAGTCCGGGTTTCACCGTTTTTATCTAGAGGATGATGGGCTCTTTCCGCAATTATCGTCAGTACATCAGCAATTGTCCTGGAGAAACTAAAGCCATATTGTTTGTTTGAGAAAAGGCATTGTAATGACAGATGATAAACCAATCCAGCATTGAATAGGATCTCTTGGAATTTCCCCAAAAGAGGTAGAAGGCTAATAGGCCGATATTTAGGAGGATCGGACAGTTCATCAGAGTTCTTAAAAACTGGAACAACGGACGATGACTTCCAGCAGGCGGGAAAGCAGGAGGTAGTGAGGCATTTATCATAGAGTTTAGAGAGAATTGAACACTTCTTAATGACTATTACAGAGATACCATCGGTTTCACATGCTTTGTGGGGATCTACGTTAGAGATGATAGCAGAAATCATGGAAAGGGTTATATGTGCATTACTTAACAGAGATTCACTTTTAAGTGGAAGGTTAGGCAAGGATACCCCAGATGAGTCAAGAGCAGAGTTTAAGGAGAATTTACGGGGAAATTTATCAGCAGAGGATGGTAACATCTCAAGTTGATTGAAGAGGGGAGGAATAGAGACCTTGCACTTATTTAATATCCTATTACAGAGACGCCAGTAATCACGAGAGCCAAAGTTGTTAAAAGCATTCTCATTCTCTCGGCAAATAGTGACGTATTAGGTTGGTGCGAAAATAATGTCGGTTTTAACGTCAAAAACGACATTATTTTTGCACCAACCTAACAGCTTCTTCGAGGACTGGCTTATATTTATTACGAGTAGTAACGAACAGGTGCCTATTGTGACGAGACCTGTTAAGCTGGTATATCCGAAAATAGTTGTTCCTCTGTGCTATAGCGACCGAGCATGTAGGTGTGAGACATGGAGAGGATTGAGGTTTCATCTGGTATTTCCGAGAAGGGATGAAAGCGCCCATGCCGGTTTTGATCGCAGAAGAAACCTCATTGGCACAATTTTCAATTGGGAGGTTAAACCTATTATTCCAAGGGGGGTCACGGAGAAAATGACGGTGTGATTTCCAATCAGCAGGAAAGAGGTTATACGGATAGGGGGTTCCTGTTTAATAGATGATTGGAATGTTATATCAATAGCTACTACAGAGTAGTCCCACTTACCAAGAGGGCAGTATTGCGAAGGTCGGCAACGGCGAGGAAAGGTGAGCAATAAATCAAATAGAGCTTCCTGTTACTCAGATTTGCTAGGGAAATGAGTAGGAAAGTCTACAGTTTGGATAAGGGATTGAGCAATAGAAAAATCTAATACCGGCAACTTCAATAACCTTGAGAATGTTTCAGTCACGTGTCATGGAGAGCATTAAAGCCACCGAAGACAAAGATGTTCGCAGATGAATGGAGAGAAAAGTGTCTTTTCTATACTGTGAAATATTATGTCTAATATACTGCAGTCCTGGGAAGAAGGGACAATAAAGGAAAAAGAGATAGCTGGCAGGGTTTACTAATGAAAGACGGAAGCACATGAAAGAGTAGTCAGCGGCCTCGAAAGACAATTCTATGGACATCGGAAGATTATCCGTATGTAAACACCAAGGCCATGTATGTGAATGTTGGGATATTTTCGGCAAAGGGGAAGATAGCCTGGAACCAAGAATTCATTGGTAGCAATGAAAGAATTTAAGTTGGTTTCACAAAGGGCAAAGATATCTGGCGACAGTTCCAAGAGAAATTTTTCTACGTCGCAGAAACTGTAATGGATGCCACAAATATTAGAGAAAGAAAGTTGAGGGTTTAGGTGATTTTTTTGTTTACTGTTTTTTTTGCTGTGTGTTCGATGAGATCCGTTTTGAGGGGAGAGAACACTCACCGCCATAACTGTCACTATCTGTCGTCAATGGCAATGCAAACTAGTCAGAGTGTGGCTGAGAAGAGAGCATAATGTGGCCTCAGTATTGCTCACCGGAAGTACATGCAGGGACACCTACTCACGCGCGACATGACACTACAGATAGCACGATATTATGAGACTGCTGAACAGAGAAGCCTCTCTAAGCGCTATCAAAGATTTCAGGCTCCTAACGACCAATCGGAAGCAGTAGCCAGCATACTGCCAACCCGGTACCCTCGCAATAAAAAGTCACAGCCAATGGTTAGTTTGATCACCAAAAAGTTAATAATTGTGGATCTGGTAAAAGAAAGAAAGAGAGAACCGATAAAACATATCGTGAACAGGGAACAAGCGATGGTCCTCTATTGCTGTTCATTAGAGATGGAAACAGTTCGGTTCGGGTACAGGTGAACCTACCTAGTCCTATAAACCTACAGAAAAAAGAAAAGCAAAAAAGCACATGAAATAGAAAAGAATTCATATTAAGTTATGACTTAAGTTATGATGTCTGCTACCAACTAAAAAATCGGGACGGTAAAAATTAATTCACTCTTGTTGCGTCAATTTTTCAGCAATGATAAGCAACAGTAGGTAAGCACATTCTAAATTAAGCAAGATGCAGCAAGAGGCTGAAGGAAAAAAAATGATAACTAATAGCAAGGGGAAAAAAAAAAAGAAAATAACGCCAGTGATGGAACAATAAGTGAAAACATCGGAAATAAAACCAACAATAAAGAAAAAAAAATAACACAAAGAGTTAAACATTAACAAATAAGATGGCGCAAGGCTTTAAAAGTTACTTGCAAGGGACTCATCAAATGCGTCTTCCAAATCGTTAAATTTGACTTTTTTATGAACAGAGCAAGCCAACTTAATTTCAATGATGGTTTGGTGAAAATTAAGTCGACTCTGAAATGGATCTCGGATACCTCGACCAAAGTCTCTCACTTAGGATAGGTGGTGGATGTGGATGAAGGGTCCGGGCCAAAGTCTCTCGCTTGGGATGGGTGCTAGCGGTAGTAAGGGGGTGTGTGTGAAATATCCAGAATTTCTCGCTTGCGATTGGTCATGTGGTGATACAAAGATGGTGTAGTATCTTTTACTTGGCAGAGGTGGGGTGGGGAGGGTCTTTCACTTGTCGATCCACTTTACCATTTTTTCCCCTCTATCAAGGAATTAGTGTCATTCATCAGTTACCAAAAATAAAAAAAGTCAGCCACAAGAGAATACCAACTTTTAAATAATAATAATAATAGTAGTAATAATAATAATAATAATAATAATAATAATAATAATAATAATATATATATATATATATATATATATATATATATATATATATATATATATATATATATATATAGTAAAATCACATTAAAGATAGTAATAAATTTATTTCGGTAGATAATTTTTACCTGCCTCTTCAGATCGATATATTTTAATAATCAAATTCAGCCAGTCAATTAAAAAAATAATACATTCAATTTTAATATTAGGTTGGTGCAAAAATAATGACGTTATAATGTCGTTTTTTGACGTTAAAAATACGTCAAAAAACGACATTATACGTCATTATTTTTGCACCAACCTAATACATACATTCATTGTTAATCTTTAAAGTGATTTGAAGTGATTTTTACTATTATATTGCTCTGTATATTTTATATATTGAGCTCTCTTCTTGGGTCTGACTTTTTAATATTTCTCTGTTATAAAGGCTTCCTTTGGATGATTCCGACCACATGGGTTTGCTATTATATATATATATATATATATATATATATATATATATATATATATATATATATATACTGCACAGTGCATGAAACGCAGAGTTGCCACATACGGTGAGGAACCAATACATGCATATATATATATATATATATATATATATATATATATATATATATATATATATATATATATATGTATATGTTAGTGTGTGTGTGTGTGTGTGCGTGTGTGTGTGTGTGTAGTATGCATGTATAGAAAAAACTTAAAAAAGACCAACTGATAACAACAGAATCAGAATTTCGCCACCTACTAAAGGCTGGGGATATAAAAAATAGTGATGACAAACGGAAATATTTTTCTAAACTACTAACAAAACCATTAAAAATCGCTGCCAATGAATTACGTATTATTACGAAAGCAGAAAAAAACAAACATTTTTTATAGTTTTAAATAAATTTGATTATAATAAAAAGATAGAGGAAATACTTGGCCATGCCAAATTTTAAAAAGTTAAAAAGAATCCTGTTAACCAATTGGAATTAAAGTCAACATACTTATCATAGCCAATATTGCTGAACAAAAACTTCCCAGAATAATTGGTGATTTTCAACCCGGTTACATTTATGGAACAATAAAAACACACAAACCAAAATTTCCTCTTCGTCCTATTATATCCCAAATCCGCACCCCTGTTTATCCATACATTCACAGTAAATACAGCATCAAATCAACTCTAGAATTAATACAAATCTTTAAAAGTATGAACTGGATAATGAAACCATTGCCTCACTTGATATTGGAAATCTATTCACCAATGTCCCGGTTAGAGAAACGATTTATACAATTATAAAAAAATATATACAATAATCCATATCTCTCTCCATTAAAAACTAGACCCAACATACTACGGAAACTACTTTTAACTGATACTACTGAAGTTGTGTTCTTTGACCACACACACACACATATATATATATATATATATACACACAACATGATTGTGTTTCCATGGGTTCAGTTCTGGGTCTATCCTTTAGTAACTTTTATATGGCTAACCTAGAAAATGATACATTTAATATTTTCGAAAGTCCTCCATCTACCTAAGATATGGTGATGCTATTCACATCTTAGTAAAAAAAAAAACAAAAAAAACAAAAAAACAAAAACAAAACAAAACAAAAAACGTATTAAATACACGAACTACAAAAAGACATTCCGAAAGACTTTGTCTTTAGATTCACATTTGAATTTAATAATAATAAAATTCCTTTCTTTGATATACTGATCGACACCAATATTAATATATTCACTACCTCCCCTATAAAAACTTACTACCATAAACTCGTACACTTTTAATTATAAGAGCGAATGTCCTAACTACTACAAAATAACTATCATAAAAATTTAATAAACCATGTAAAAGTTAACTCATCCACAAAAAAGATTTTCTTCAGCGACCTAAAAAACACTAAACAATCTCTCATTAATAATGACTTTCCTAACTACATTGTTGATGAACTAATAAGGTGATCTATTAGGAATTTTAATATAAATCAAATAATAAAGAACCTTAAACATATTAATCTTTTATATCGTAATCAGATGGATTCTAAATATAAACAAGATGAAAAAATACTAAAAACTCATAAATTCTTATATATCCCCAACATATCCCAGTAAAAAAAATAATTATATACTTTACTAAATTCAATACTACTAATTTAATGATCTACACTCCTTCCCACCAATTAACGTATTGAAAAAAAACAAAAAAAACATTATACGTCAATTTAATTTTTCCTTGAGAGATTGCATTTCTGACAAAAAAGCTAATATATGTTGGTTACACCACTGTCACGTTATCTAGAAGGCTCAGTCTACACATTAATGACTCATCATCTATTGTTCAATATCTACAAAAAAATCCTGACTACATACACAATTTAGAAGAATATTAGTTGGGAATACCTGTCTACTTCACCAAGAAAGTAATAATCAGAAAGTGCAAATTTCGGAAGCTCTCTTTATTAAAAAATTAAAACCAACACTTAACAAAATCAATTATGAATATAGTACAAGATTCCGAAATGCTTATAGTATATAGTATTTAAAAAATATCTAAGGTAAACTAACAGTTTAAAAATAAGTAAGCTATAACCTTCTATTATTAATTCAATTATTATCTAAGTTACCTCCCTTACATTAAAAATTTAAAATTATGAAATTGACGTTACGTTCACGAGCATATTCACTATTGTAATCATTCAACAATAAATGATTTCACTTAGAACATTTAAAAAAAAAAAAAATCCGCATTTGTGACTTTGCACCTAACCTGAATGTTAACGGTTTAAGCACAAAAGCAAAAATTTATTTCGGACAAAAACAGTCATTTATCTTAGCGATCAAACCACGGATGATGATTTTGAAAAAAAATATCGAAAATACTCAGGAAAAATAAAAACTGAATGAATATAAACCGCAGTACTTTTCTTGCTGTCTTTAATCATGAAACAAAGAAGCATATTTGTGTTTACGAAAGGATTTTATTGAAAATATGTAAACAATCAGTAAATAATCACACACACACACACAAACACACACACACACACACACACACACACACACACACACACACACATATATATATATATATATATGTATATGCCGCGGAAAAAAAAGATCTGTCGAGCACTTTGGAGGAAAATTTGTAAAATTAGACTGCTACTGCTGACAATGTAAAGCTCTTCTATGAATCGAGCACTCTGGTATTAAAATCTATTTTTACACTTTCATAGTGTTTTGAGTCAGGTTGTGGGGTCAACTATTTGCCCATAGCTGGGACCTTAACAGGTGCTACCACCCCGTGTCAGGGTGAACTTGGGAACGCCATCAATTAACAGGTGGTTCCACGCTCCTCAAAACCTCCTGATCTTGCTGCTGGATGTAGTTTATCGTCTTATCCAGGACGCGGGTGCAGTTTATCTTCATACCCAGGACGCACTCAATGTTGCATACACAATGTTTTGAAAATAAGAATGATTTTCTAGATACAAATCCACTTATTTTAACCATTGCTGTTAAGGAGATGGATCCATACCTTTTTCAAGGGTATAAGTAAATGTATTGGCCCAGATTGGAATTCGAACTCAGTCTTCTGATTCTTCATTCCGAAACTTTATCAATTACACAACTCGAATATCTACATATACTTAGAGAGAGAGAGAGAGAGAGAAAGAGAGAGAGAGGTGGGTGAGGGGGGGAGAAAGGGGGTTATTGAGAGAGAAAGAGAGAGAGAGAGGGAGGAAAAAGAGAGAGTGAGATTATATAACAATAGTAAAAAATTATTGTGAGATTTGGAGGGGTGGAGAAAATCTAGATTAAACAGTGAAATCTATATTTACTAAGTAATCAAGAACTTCTCACGCTGTGATTCAACACCGACTGGTATTCTTTCTCTACACCTCTCTATCTCTCCACAAGCTAAATAGGACTACCACCACTAACACGAGGACAAGATAGTAGTTATCATGACAGCCTAATCGAAATGTGCATGCGTTTGTAGATTACTTTTTTTTATAATTTGAATATTTGTTTTCTTTTCCCAGCAAAATTCGCCATGGATCTCAGATTACGAAAGTGGCCCTGCCTTTTTTATCAAGGCAAAATGTTAGCGTTGTCATCGTACACAAGAACTGAAGGTTATGTACTTTTCGGTTCCTTTTTCAGGTTGGTTAACGAGATTACAATATCTAGGAGATGCTAATGTTACGGCCGAGAAGAACCGACAGAATAGTTGGTAAGAAGTGGGGAATGAAAGCGAGTGGAATGCAAGTTGGTTGAAAAAGGAAGGGGTAGGATAAGAGAGCAGAAAGAAAAGGAAAATGAAAGAAAGGAAAAAGAGAAAGCGAAAGTAATTGTGAGAAAAAGATAGTCGTGAAGAAAAAAAAAATGAGACAGAAGATGAAAGCTGAAAGAATATAAGAAAAAAATTCAAGAAACGTATATTGAAAGAAGATAAACATGTCTATTTCCGAAAGAAGCGGAAATGGTAGCACTTGCCGGGAAGGATGAAGAAAGACGTAAATAAAAGCTAATTAAAAGAAATAGATTTCTTTCTTCTTCATTTTCTTCTTCTACTGCATCTTTTTTCTTTTACTTCCTTTATTCTACTTCTTCTTTTACTTCCTATACTTCTACTTCTTCTTTTACTTCCTTTACTTCTACTTCTTCTTTTACTTCATTTACTTCTACTTCTTCTTTTACTTCCTTTACTTCTACTTCTTCTTTTACTTCATTTAATTCTACTTCTTCTTTTACTTTCATTACTTCTACCTCTTCTTTTACTTCATTTACTTCTACTTCTTCTTTTACTTCCTTTACTTCTACTTCTTCTTTTACTTCATTTACTTCTACTTCTTCTTTTACTTCCTTTACTTCTACTTCTTCTTTTACATCCTTTACTTCTACTTCTTCTTTTACTTCCTTTACTTCTACTTCTTCTTTTACTTCATTTACTTCTACTTCTTCTTTTACTTCCTTTACTTCTACTTCTTCTTTTACATCCTTTACTTCTACTTCTTCTTTTACTTCCTTTACTTCTACTTCTTCTTTTACTTCCTTTATTTCTACTTCTTCTTTTACTTCATTTACTTCTACTTCTTCTTTTACTTCATTTACTTCTACTTCTTCTTTTACTTCATTTACTTCTACTTCTTCTTTTACTTCCTTTACTTCTACTTCTTCTTTTACTTCCTTTACTTCTACTTCTTCTTTTACATCCTTTACTTCTACTTCTTCTTTTACTTCCTTTACTTCTACTTCTTTTACTTCCTTTACTTCTACTTCTTCTTTTACTTCCTTTACTTCTACTTCTTCTTTTACATCCTTTACTTCTACTTCTTTTACTTCCTTTACTTCTACTTCTTCTTTTACATCCTTTACTTCTACTTCTTCTTTTACTTCCTTTACTTCTACTTCTTCTTTTACTTCCTTTACTTCTACTTCTTCTTTTACATCCTTTACTTCTACTTCTTTTACTTCCTTTACTTCTACTTCTTCTTTTACTTCCTTTACTTATACTTCTTCTTTTACATCCTTTACTTCTACTTCTTCTTTTACTTCCTTTACTTCTACTTCTTCTTTTACTTCCTTTACTTCTACTTCTTCTTTTACATCCTTTACTTCTACTTCTTCTTTTACTTCCTTTACTTCTACTTCTTCTTTTACATCCTTTACTTCTACTTCTTTTACTTCCTTTACTTCTACTTCTTCTTTTACTTCCTTTACTTCTACTTCTTTTACTTCCTTTACTTCTACTTCTTCTTTTACATCCTTTACTTCTACTTCTTCTTTTACTTCCGTTACTTCTACTTCTTCTTTTACTTCCTTTACTTCTACTACTTCTTTTACATCCTTTACTTCTACTTCTTCTTTTACTTCCTTTACTTCTACTTCTTCTTTTACATCCTTTACTTCTACTTCTTTTACTTCCTTTATTTCTACTTCTTCTTTTACTTCCTTTACTTCTACTTCTTCTTTTACATCCTTTACTTCTACTTCTTCTTTTACATCCTTTACTTCTACTTCTTCTTTTACATCCTTTACTTCTACTTCTTCTTTTACTTCCTTTACTTCTACTTCTTCTTTTACTTCCTTTACTTCTACTTCTTCTTTTACATCCTTTACTTCTACTTCTTTTACTTCCTTTACTTCTACTTCTTCTTTTACTTCCTTTACTTCTACTTCTTCTTTTACTTCCTTTACTTCTACTTCTTCTTTTACATCCTTTACTTCTACTTCTTCTTTTACTTCCTATACTTCTACTTCTTCTTTTACATCCTTTACTTCTACTTCTTTTACTTCCTTTACTTCTACTTCTTCTTTTACTTCCTTTACTTCTACTTCTTCTTTTACTTCCTTTACTTCTACTTCTTCTTTTACATCCTTTACTTCTACTTCTTCTTTTACTTCCTTTACTTATACTTCTTCTTTTACATCCTTTACTTCTACTTCTTCTTTTACATCCTTTACTTCTACTTCTTCTTTTACTTCCTATACTTCTACTTCTTCTTTTACATCCTTTACTTCTACTTCTTCTTTTACTTCCTTTTCTTCTACTTCTTCTTTTACATCCTTTACTTCTACTTCTTCTTTTACTTCCTATACTTCTACTTCTTCTTTTACATCCTTTACTTCTACTTCTTCTTTTACTTCCTTTACTTCTACTTCTTCTTTTACATCCTTTACTTCTACTTCTTTTACTTCCTTTACTTCTACTTCTTCTTTTACTTCCTTTACTTCTACTTCTTCTTTTACTTCCTTTACTTCTACTTCTTCTTTTACATCCTTTACTTCTACTTCTTTTACTTCCTTTACTTCTACTTCTTCTTTTACTTCCTTTACTTCTACTTCTTCTTTTACATCCTTTACTTCTACTTCTTCTTTTACATCCTTTACTTCTACTTCTTCTTTTACTTCCTTTACTTCTACTTTTTCTTTTACATCCTTTACTTCTACTTCTTCTTTTACTTCCTTTTCTTCTACTTCTTCTTTTACATCCTTTACTTCTACTTCTTCTTTTACTTCCTTTACTTCTACTTCTCCTTTTACTTCCTATACTTCTACTTCTTCTTTTACATCCTTTACTTCTACTTCTTCTTTTACTTCCTTTTCTTCTACTTCTTCTTTTACATCCTTTACTTCTACTTCTTCTTTTACTTCCTATACTTCTACTTCTTCTTTTACATCCTTTACTTCTACTTCTTCTTTTACTTCCTTTACTTCTACTTCTTCTTTTACATCCTTTACTTCTACTTCTTCTTTTACTTCCTATACTTCTACTTCTTCTTTTACATCCTTTACTTCTACTTCTTCTTTTACTTCCTTTACTTCTACTTCTTCTTTTACATCCTTTACTTCTACTTCTTCTTTTACTTCCTTTACTTCTACTTCTTCTTTTACATCCTTTACTTCTACTTCTTTTACTTCCTTTACTTCTACTTTTTCTTTTACTTCCTTTACTTCTACTTCTTCTTTTACATCCTTTACTTCTACTTCTTCTTTTACATCCTTTACTTCTACTTCTTCTTTTACTTCCTTTACTTCTACTTCTTCTTTTACTTCCTTTACTTCTACTTCTTCTTTTACATCCTTTACTTCTACTTCTTTTACTTCCTTTACTTCTACTTCTTCTTTTACTTCCTTTACTTCTACTTCTTCTTTTACATCCTTTACTTCTACTTCTTCTTTTACGTCCTTTACTTCTACTTCTTCTTTTACTTCCTTTACTTCTACTTCTTCTTTTACTTCCTTTACTTCTACTTCTTCTTTTACTTCCTTTACTTCTACTTCTTCTTTTACTTCCTTTTCTTCTACTTCTTCTTTTACATCCTTTACTTCTACTTCTTCTTTTACATCCTTTACTTCTACTTCTTTTACTTCCTTTACTTCTACTTCTTCTTTTACTTCCTTTACTTCTACTTCTTCTTTTACATCCTTTACTTATACTTCTTCTTTTACATCCTTTACTTCTACTTCTTTTACTTCCTTTACTTCTACTTCTTCTTTTACTTCCTATACTTCTACTTCTTCTTTTACATCCTTTACTTCTACTTCTTCTTTTACTTCCTTTACTTCTACTTCTTCTTTTACATCCTTTACTTCTACTTCTTCTTTTACTTCCTATACTTCTACTTCTTCTTTTACATCCTTTACTTCTACTTCTTCTTTTACTTCCTTTACTTCTACTTCTTCTTTTACATCCTTTACTTCTACTTCTTCTTTTACTTCCTTTACTTCTACTTCTTTTACATCCTTTACTTCTACTTCTTCTTTTACATCCTTTACTTCTACTTCTTCTTTTACTTCCTTTACTTCTACTTCTTCTTTTACATCCTTTACTTCTACTTCTTTTACTTCCTTTACTTCTACTTCTTCTTTTACTTCCTTTACTTCTACTTCTTTTACATCCTTTACTTCTACTTCTTCTTTTACTTCCTTTACTTCTACTTCTTCTTTTACTTCCTTTACTTCTACTTCTTCTTTTACTTCCTTTACTTCTACTTCTTTTACTTCCTTTACTTCTACTTCTTCTTTTACATCCTTTACTTCTACTTCTTCTTTTACTTCCTATACTTCTACTTCTTCTTTTACATCCTTTACTTCTACTTCTTCTTTTACTTCCTTTTCTTCTACTTCTTCTTTTACATCCTTTACTTCTACTTCTTCTTTTACTTCCTATACTTCTACTTCTTCTTTTACATCCTTTACTTCTACTTCTTCTTTTACTTCCTTTACTTCTACTTCTTCTTTTACATCCTTTACTTCTACTTCTTTTACTTCCTTTACTTCTACTTCTTCTTTTACTTCCTTTACTTCTACTTCTTCTTTTACTTCCTTTACTTCTACTTCTTCTTTTACATCCTTTACTTCTACTTCTTTTACTTCCTTTACTTCTACTTCTTCTTTTACTTCCTTTACTTCTACTTCTTCTTTTACATCCTTTACTTCTACTTCTTCTTTTACATCCTTTACTTCTACTTCTTCTTTTACTTCCTATACTTCTACTTCTTCTTTTACATCCTTTACTTCTACTTCTTCTTTTACTTCCTTTTCTTCTACTTCTTCTTTTACATCCTTTACTTCTACTTCTTCTTTTACTTCCTTTACTTCTACTTCTTCTTTTACATCCTTTACTTCTACTTCTTCTTTTACTTCCTTTACTTCTACTTCTTCTTTTACTTCCTTTACTTCTACTTCTTCTTTTACTTCCTATACTTCTACTTCTTCTTTTACATCCTTTACTTCTACTTCTTCTTTTACTTCCTTTACTTCTACTTCTTCTTTTACATCCTTTACTTCTACTTCTTCTTTTACTTCCTATACTTCTACTTCTTCTTTTACATCCTTTACTTCTACTTCTTCTTTTACATCCTTTACTTCTACTTCTTCTTTTACTTCCTTTACTTCTACTTCTTCTTTTACTTCCTTTACTTCTACTTCTTCTTTTACATCCTTTACTTCTACTTCTTTTACTTCCTTTACTTCTACTTCTTCTTTTACTTCCTTTACTTCTACTTCTTCTTTTACATCCTTTACTTCTACTTCTTCTTTTACGTCCTTTACTTCTACTTCTTCTTTTACTTCCTTTACTTCTACTTCTTCTTTTACTTCCTTTACTTCTACTTCTTCTTTTACTTCCTTTACTTCTACTTCTTCTTTTACTTCCTTTTCTTCTACTTCTTCTTTTACATCCTTTACTTCTACTTCTTCTTTTACATCCTTTACTTCTACTTCTTTTACTTCCTTTACTTCTACTTCTTCTTTTACTTCCTTTACTTCTACTTCTTCTTTTACATCCTTTACTTCTACTTCTTCTTTTACATCCTTTACTTCTACTTCTTTTACTTCCTTTACTTCTACTTCTTCTTTTACTTCCTATACTTCTACTTCTTCTTTTACATCCTTTACTTCTACTTCTTCTTTTACATCCTTTACTTCTACTTCTTTTACTTCCTTTACTTCTACTTCTTCTTTTACTTCCTTTACTTCTACTTCTTCTTTTACATCCTTTACTTCTACTTCTTCTTTTACGTCCTTTACTTCTACTTCTTCTTTTACTTCCTTTACTTCTACTTCTTCTTTTACTTCCTTTACTTCTACTTCTTCTTTTACTTCCTTTACTTCTACTTCTTCTTTTACTTCCTTTTCTTCTACTTCTTCTTTTACATCCTTTACTTCTACTTCTTCTTTTACATCCTTTACTTCTACTTCTTTTACTTCCTTTACTTCTACTTCTTCTTTTACTTCCTTTACTTCTACTTCTTCTTTTACATCCTTTACTTATACTTCTTCTTTTACATCCTTTACTTCTACTTCTTTTACTTCCTTTACTTCTACTTCTTCTTTTACTTCCTATACTTCTACTTCTTCTTTTACATCCTTTACTTCTACTTCTTCTTTTACTTCCTTTACTTCTACTTCTTCTTTTACATCCTTTACTTCTACTTCTTCTTTTACTTCCTATACTTCTACTTCTTCTTTTACATCCTTTACTTCTACTTCTTCTTTTACTTCCTTTACTTCTACTTCTTCTTTTACATCCTTTACTTCTACTTCTTCTTTTACTTCCTTTACTTCTACTTCTTTTACATCCTTTACTTCTACTTCTTCTTTTACATCCTTTACTTCTACTTCTTCTTTTACTTCCTTTACTTCTACTTCTTCTTTTACATCCTTTACTTCTACTTCTTTTACTTCCTTTACTTCTACTTCTTCTTTTACTTCCTTTACTTCTACTTCTTTTACATCCTTTACTTCTACTTCTTCTTTTACTTCCTTTACTTCTACTTCTTCTTTTACTTCCTTTACTTCTACTTCTTCTTTTACTTCCTTTACTTCTACTTCTTTTACTTCCTTTACTTCTACTTCTTCTTTTACATCCTTTACTTCTACTTCTTCTTTTACTTCCTATACTTCTACTTCTTCTTTTACATCCTTTACTTCTACTTCTTCTTTTACTTCCTTTTCTTCTACTTCTTCTTTTACATCCTTTACTTCTACTTCTTCTTTTACTTCCTATACTTCTACTTCTTCTTTTACATCCTTTACTTCTACTTCTTCTTTTACTTCCTTTACTTCTACTTCTTCTTTTACATCCTTTACTTCTACTTCTTTTACTTCCTTTACTTCTACTTCTTCTTTTACTTCCTTTACTTCTACTTCTTCTTTTACTTCCTTTACTTCTACTTCTTCTTTTACATCCTTTACTTCTACTTCTTTTACTTCCTTTACTTCTACTTCTTCTTTTACTTCCTTTACTTCTACTTCTTCTTTTACATCCTTTACTTCTACTTCTTCTTTTACATCCTTTACTTCTACTTCTTCTTTTACTTCCTATACTTCTACTTCTTCTTTTACATCCTTTACTTCTACTTCTTCTTTTACTTCCTTTTCTTCTACTTCTTCTTTTACATCCTTTACTTCTACTTCTTCTTTTACTTCCTTTACTTCTACTTCTTCTTTTACATCCTTTACTTCTACTTCTTCTTTTACTTCCTTTACTTCTACTTCTTCTTTTACTTCCTTTACTTCTACTTCTTCTTTTACTTCCTATACTTCTACTTCTTCTTTTACATCCTTTACTTCTACTTCTTCTTTTACTTCCTTTACTTCTACTTCTTCTTTTACATCCTTTACTTCTACTTCTTCTTTTACTTCCTATACTTCTACTTCTTCTTTTACATCCTTTACTTCTACTTCTTCTTTTACATCCTTTACTTCTACTTCTTCTTTTACTTCCTTTACTTCTACTTCTTCTTTTACTTCCTTTACTTCTACTTCTTCTTTTACATCCTTTACTTCTACTTCTTTTACTTCCTTTACTTCTACTTCTTCTTTTACTTCCTTTACTTCTACTTCTTCTTTTACATCCTTTACTTCTACTTCTTCTTTTACGTCCTTTACTTCTACTTCTTCTTTTACTTCCTTTACTTCTACTTCTTCTTTTACTTCCTTTACTTCTACTTCTTCTTTTACTTCCTTTACTTCTACTTCTTCTTTTACTTCCTTTTCTTCTACTTCTTCTTTTACATCCTTTACTTCTACTTCTTCTTTTACATCCTTTACTTCTACTTCTTTTACTTCCTTTACTTCTACTTCTTCTTTTACTTCCTTTACTTCTACTTCTTCTTTTACATCCTTTACTTCTACTTCTTCTTTTACATCCTTTACTTCTACTTCTTTTACTTCCTTTACTTCTACTTCTTCTTTTACTTCCTATACTTCTACTTCTTCTTTTACATCCTTTACTTCTACTTCTTCTTTTACTTCCTTTACTTCTACTTCTTCTTTTACATCCTTTACTTCTACTTCTTCTTTTACTTCCTATACTTCTACTTCTTCTTTTACATCCTTTACTTCTACTTCTTCTTTTACTTCCTTTACTTCTACTTCTTCTTTTACATCCTTTACTTCTACTTCTTCTTTTACTTCCTTTACTTCTACTTCTTTTACATCCTTTACTTCTACTTCTTCTTTTACATCCTTTACTTCTACTTCTTCTTTTACTTCCTTTACTTCTACTTCTTCTTTTACATCCTTTACTTCTACTTCTTTTACTTCCTTTACTTCTACTTCTTCTTTTACTTCCTTTACTTCTACTTCTTTTACATCCTTTACTTCTACTTCTTCTTTTACTTCCTTTACTTCTACTTCTTCTTTTACTTCCTTTACTTCTACTTCTTCTTTTACTTCCTTTACTTCTACTTCTTTTACTTCCTTTACTTCTACTTCTTCTTTTACATCCTTTACTTCTACTTCTTCTTTTACTTCCTATACTTCTACTTCTTCTTTTACATCCTTTACTTCTACTTCTTCTTTTACTTCCTTTTCTTCTACTTCTTCTTTTACATCCTTTACTTCTACTTCTTCTTTTACTTCCTATACTTCTACTTCTTCTTTTACATCCTTTACTTCTACTTCTTCTTTTACTTCCTTTACTTCTACTTCTTCTTTTACATCCTTTACTTCTACTTCTTTTACTTCCTTTACTTCTACTTCTTCTTTACTTCCTTTACTTCTACTTCTTCTTTTACTTCCTTTACTTCTACTTCTTCTTTTACATCCTTTACTTCTACTTCTTTTACTTCCTTTACTTCTACTTCTTCTTTTACTTCCTTTACTTCTACTTCTTCTTTTACATCCTTTACTTCTACTTCTTCTTTTACATCCTTTACTTCTACTTCTTCTTTTACTTCCTATACTTCTACTTCTTCTTTTACATCCTTTACTTCTACTTCTTCTTTTACTTCCTTTTCTTCTACTTCTTCTTTTACATCCTTTACTTCTACTTCTTCTTTTACTTCCTTTACTTCTACTTCTTCTTTTACATCCTTTACTTCTACTTCTTCTTTTACATCCTTTACTTCTACTTCTTCTTTTACTTCCTTTACTTCTACTTTTTCTTTTACATCCTTTACTTCTACTTCTTCTTTTACTTCCTTTCTTCTACTTCTTCTTTTACATCCTTTACTTCTACTTCTTCTTTTACTTCCTTTACTTCTACTTCTCCTTTTACTTCCTATACTTCTACTTCTTCTTTTACATCCTTTACTTCTACTTCTCTTTTACTTCCTTTTCTTCTACTTCTTCTTTTACATCCTTTACTTCTACTTCTTCTTTTACTTCCTATACTTCTACTTCTTCTTTTACATCCTTTACTTCTACTTCTTCTTTTACTTCCTTTACTTCTACTTCTTCTTTTACATCCTTTACTTCTACTTCTTCTTTTACTTCCTATACTTCTACTTCTTCTTTTACATCCTTTACTTCTACTTCTTCTTTTACTTCCTTTACTTCTACTTCTTCTTTTACATCCTTTACTTCTACTTCTTCTTTTACTTCCTTTACTTCTACTTCTTCTTTTACATCCTTTACTTCTACTTCTTCTTTTACTTCCTTTACTTCTACTTCTTCTTTTACATCCTTTACTTCTACTTCTTTTACTTCCTTTACTTCTACTTCTTCTTTTACTTCCTTTACTTCTACTTCTTCTTTTACATCCTTTACTTCTACTTCTTCTTTACATCCTTTACTTCTACTTCTTCTTTTACTTCCTTTACTTCTACTTCTTCTTTTACTTCCTTTACTTCTACTTCTTCTTTTACATCCTTTACTTCTACTTCTTTTACTTCCTTTACTTCTACTTCTTCTTTTACTTCCTTTACTTCTACTTCTTCTTTACATCCTTTACTTCTACTTCTTCTTTTACTTCCTTTACTTCTACTTCTTCTTTTACTTCCTTTACTTCTACTTCTTCTTTTACTTCCTTTACTTCTACTTCTTCTTTTACTTCCTTAACTTCTACTTCTTCTTTACTTCCTTTACTTCTACTTCTTCTTTTACATCCTTTACTTCTACTTCTTCTTTTACATCCTTTACTTCTACTTCTTTTAACTTCCTTTACTTCTACTTCTTCTTTTACTTCCTTTACTTCTACTTCTTCTTTTACATCCTTTACTTCTAACTTCTTCTTTTACATCCTTTACTTCTACTTCTTTTACTTCCTTACTTCTACTTCTTCTTTACTTCCTATACTTCTACTTCTTCTTTACATCCTTTACTTCTACTTCTTCTTTTACTTCCTTTACTTCTACTTCTTCTTTTACATCCTTTACTTCTACTTCTTCTTTTACTTCCTATACTTCTACTTCTTCTTTTACATCCTTTACTTCTACTTCTTCTTTTACTTCCTTTACTTCTACTTCTTCTTTTACATCCTTAACTTCTACTTCTTCTTTTACTTCCTTTACTTCTACTTCTCTTTACATCCTTTACTTCTACTTCTTCTTTTACTTCCTTTACTTCTACTTCTTCTTTTACATCCTTTACTTCTACTTCTTCTTTTACTTCCTTTACTTCTACTTCTTCTTTTACTTCCTTTACTTCTACTTCTTCTTTTACTTCCTTTACTTCTACTTCTCTTTTACATCCTTTACTTCTACTTCTTTTACTTCCTTTACTTCTACTTCTTCTTTTACTTCCTTTACTTCTACTTCTTCTTTTACATCCTTTACTTCTACTTCTTCTTTTACGTCCTTTACTTCTACTTCTTCTTTTACTTCCTTTACTTCTACTTCTTCTTTACTTCCTTTACTTCTACTTCTTCTTTTACTTCCTTTACTTCTTACTTCTTCTTTTACTTCCTTTACTTCTACTTCTTCTTTTACATCCTTTACTTCTACTTCTTCTTTTACATCCTTTACTTTCTACTTCTTTTACTTCCTTTACTTCTACTTCTTCTTTTACTTCCTTTACTTCTACTTCTTCTTTTACATCCTTTACTTCTACTTCTTCTTTTACATCCTTTACTTCTACTTCTTTTACTTCCTTTACTTCTACTTCTTCTTTACTTCCTTTACTTCTACTTCTTCTTTTACATCCTTTACTTCTACTTCTTCTTTTACTTCCTTTACTTCTACTTCTTCTTTTACATCCTTTACTTCTACTTCTTCTTTTACTTCCTATACTTCTACTTCTTCTTTTACATCCTTTACTTCTACTTCTTCTTTACTTCCTTTACTTCTACTTCTTCTTTTACATCCTTTACTTCTACTTCTTCTTTTACTTCCTTTACTTCTACTTCTTTTACTTCCTTTACTTCTACTTCTTCTTTTACATCCTTTACTTCTACTTCTTCTTTTACTTCCTTTACTTCTACTTCTTCTTTTACATCCTTTACTTCTACTTCTTTTACTTCCTTTACTTCTACTTCTTCTTTTACATCCTTTACTTCTACTTCTTTTACATCCTTTACTTCTACTTCTTCTTTTACTTCCTTTACTTCTACTTCTTCTTTACTTCCTTTACTTCTACTTCTTCTTTTACATCCTTTACTTCTACTTCTTTTACTTCCTTTACTTCTACTTCTTCTTTTACATCCTTTACTTCTACTTCTTCTTTTACTTCCTATACTTCTACTTCTTCTTTTACATCCTTTACTTCTACTTCTTCTTTTACTTCCTTTCTTCTACTTCTTCTTTTACATCCTTTACTTCTACTTCTTCTTTTACTTCCTATACTTCTACTTCTTCTTTACATCCTTTACTTCTACTTCTTCTTTTACTTCCTTTACTTCTACTTCTTCTTTTACATCCTTTACTTCTACTTCTTTTACTTCCTTTACTTCTACTTCTTCTTTTACTTCCTTTACTTCTACTTCTTCTTTTACTTCCTTTACTTCTACTTCTTCTTTTACATCCTTTACTTCTACTTCTTTTACTTCCTTTACTTCTACTTCTTCTTTTACTTCCTTTACTTCTACTTCTTCTTTTACATCCTTTACTTCTACTTCTTCTTTTACATCCTTTACTTCTACTTCTTCTTTTACTTCCTATACTTCTACTTCTTCTTTTACATCCTTTACTTCTACTTCTTCTTTTACTTCCTTTTCTTCTACTTCTTCTTTTACATCCTTTACTTCTACTTCTTCTTTACTTCCTTTAATTCTACTTCTTCTTTTACATCCTTTACTTCTACTTCTTCTTTTACTTCCTTTACTTCTACTTTTCTTTTACATCCTTTACTTCTACTTCTTCTTTTACTTCCTTTTCTTCTACTTCTTCTTTTACATCCTTTACTTCTACTTCTTCTTTTACTTCCTTTACTTCTACTTCTCTTTTACTTCCTATACTTCTACTTCTTCTTTTACATCCTTTACTTCTACTTCTTCTTTTACTTCCTTTTCTTCTACTTCTTCTTTTACATCCTTTACTTCTACTTCTTCTTTTACTTCCTATACTTCTACTTCTTCTTTTACATCCTTTACTTCTACTTCTTCTTTTACTTCCTTTACTTCTACTTCTTCTTTACATCCTTTACTTCTACTTCTTCTTTTACTTCCTATACTTCTACTTCTTCTTTTACATCTTTACTTCTACTTCTTCTTTACTTCCTTTACTTCTACTTCTTCTTTTACATCCTTTACTTCTACTTCTTCTTTACTTCCTTTACTCTACTTCTTCTTTACATCCTTTACTTCTACTTCTTCTTTTACATCCTTTACTTCTACCTCTTTTACTTCCTTTACTTCTACTTCTTCTTTTACTTCCTTTACTTCTACTTCTTCTTTTACATCCTTTACTTCTACTTCTTCTTTTACTTCCTTTACTTCTACTTCTTCTTTTACTTCCTTTACTTCTACTTCTTCTTTACTTCCTTTACTTCTACTTCTTCTTTACATCCTTTACTTCTACTTCTTCTTTACTTCCTTTACTTCTACTTCTTCTTTTACATCCTTTACTTCTACTTTCTTTCTTTTTACATCCTTTACTTCTACTTCTTCTTTTACTTCCTTTACTTCTACTTCTTCTTTTACTTCCTTTACTTCTACTTCTTCTTTTACTTCCTTTACTTCTACTTCTTCTTTTACTTCCTTTACTTCTACTTCTTCTTTTACTTCCTTTCTTCTACTTCTTCTTTTACTTCCTTTACTTCTACTTCTTCTTTACTTCCTTACTTCTACTTCTTCTTTTACATCCTTTACTTCTACTTCTTCTTTTACTTCCTTTTACTTCTACTTCTTCTTTTACATCCTTTACTTCTACTTCTTCTTTTACTTCCTATACTTCTACTTCTTCTTTTACATCCTTTACTTCTACTTCTTCTTTTACTTCCTTTACTTCTACTTCTTCTTTTACATCCTTTACTTCTACTTCTTCTTTTTACTTCCTTTACTTTACTTCCTTTACTTCTACTTCTTTTACATCCTTTACTTCTACTTCTTCTTTTACATCCTTTACTTCTACTTCTTCTTTTACTTCCTTTACTTCTACTTCTTCTTTTTTACCTTCTACTTCTTTTACTTCCTTTACTTCTACTTCTTCTTTTACTTCCTTTACTTCTACTTCTTTTACATCCTTTACTTCTACTTCTTCTTTTACTTCCTTTACTTCTACTTCTTCTTTTACTTCCTTTACTTCTACTTCTTCTTTTACTTCCTTTACTTCTACTTCTTTTACTTCCTTTACTTCTACTTCTTCTTTTACTTCCTTTACTTCTACTTCTTCTTTTACATCCTTTACTTCTACTTCTTCTTTTACGTCCTTTACTTCTACTTCTTCTTTTACTTCCTTTACTTCTACTTCTTCTTTTACTTCCTTTACTTCTACTTCTTCTTTTACTTCCTTTTCTTCTACTTCTTCTTTTACATCCTTTACTTCTACTTCTTCTTTTACTTCCTATACTTCTACTTCTTCTTTTACATCCTTTACTTCTACTTCTTCTTTTACTTCCTTTACTTCTACTTCTTCTTTTACATCCTTTACTTCTACTTCTTCTTTTACTTCCTTTACTTCTACTTCTTTTACATCCTTTACTTCTACTTCTTCTTTTTACATCCTTTACTTCTACTTCTTCTTTTACTTCCTTTACTTCTACTTCTTTTACTTCCTTTACTTCTACTTCTTCTTTTACATCCTTTACTTCTACTTCTTTTTACTTCCTTTACTTCTACTTCTTCTTTACCATCCTTTACTTCTACTTCTTCTTTTACTTCCTTTACTTCTACTTCTTCTTTTACTTCCTTTACTTCTACTTCTTCTTTTACTTCCTTTACTTCTACTTCTTCTTTTACTTCCTATACTTCTACTTCTTCTTTTACATCCTTTACTTCTACTTCTTCTTTTACATCCTTTACTTCTACTTCTTCTTTTACTTCCTTTACTTCTACTTCTTCTTTTACATCCTTTACTTCTACTTCTTTTACTTCCTTTACTTCTACTTCTTCTTTTACATCCTTTACTTCTACTTTTTCTTTTACATCCTTTACTTCTACTTCTTCTTTTACTTCCTTTACTTCTACTTCTTCTTTTACTTCCTTTACTTCTACTTCTTCTTTTACTTCCTTTACTTCTACTTCTTTTACTTCCTTTACTTCTACTTCTTCTTTTACATCCTTTACTTCTACTTCTTCTTTTACTTCCTTTACTTCTACTTCTTCTTTTACTTCCTTTACTTCTACTTCTTTTACTTCCTTTACTTCTACTTCTTCTTTTACTTCCTTTACTTCTACTTCTTCTTTTACTTCCTTTACTTCTACTTCTTTTACTTCCTTTACTTCTACTTCTTCTTTTACATCCTTTACTTCTACTTCTTTTACTTCCTTTACTTCTACTTCTTCTTTTACATCCTTTACTTCTACTTCTTCTTTTACTTCCTTTACTTCTACTTCTTCTTTTACATCCTTTACTTCTACTTCTTCTTTTACTTCCTTTACTTCTACTTCTTCTTTTACATCCTTTACTTCTACTTCTTCTTTTACTTCCTTTACTTCTACTTCTTCTTTTACTTCCTTTACTTCTACTTCTTTTACTTCCTTTACTTCTACTTCTTCTTTTACATCCTTTACTTCTACTTCTTCTTTTACTTCCTTTACTTCTACTTCTTCTTTTACTTCCTTTACTTCTACTTCTTTTACTTCCTTTACTTCTACTTCTTCTTTTACTTCCTTTACTTCTACTTCTTCTTTTACTTCCTTTACTTCTACTTCTTTTATTTCCTTTACTTCTACTTCTTCTTTTACATCCTTTACTTCTACTTCTTTTACTTCCTTTACTTCTACTTCTTCTTTTACATCCTTTACTTCTACTTCTTCTTTTACTTCCTTTACTTCTACTTCTTCTTTTACATCCTTTACTTCTACTTCTTCTTTTACTTCCTTTACTTCTACTTCTTCTTTTACTTCCTTTACTTCTACTTCTTCTTTTACTTCCTTTACTTCTACTTCTTCTTTTACTTCCTTTACTTCTACTTCTTCTTTTACATCCTTTACTTCTACTTCTTCTTTTACATCCTTTACTTCTACTTCTTCTTTTACTTCCTTTACTTCTACTTCTTCTTTTACTTCCTTTACTTCTACTTCTTCTTTTACTTCCTTTACTTCTACTTCTTCTTTTACTTCCTTTACTTCTACTTCTTCTTTTACTTCCTTTACTTCTACTTCTTCTTTTACATCCTTTACTTCTACTTCTTCTTTTACTTCCTTTACTTCTACTTCTTCTTTTACATCCTTTACTTCTACTTCTTCTTTTACTTCCTTTACTTCTACTTCTTCTTTTACATCCTTTACTTCTACTTCTTCTTTTACTTCCTTTACTTCTACTTCTTCTTTTACATCCTTTACTTCTACTTCTTCTTTTACTTCCTTTACTTCTACTTCTTCTTTTACTTTTTCTTCTTTTACTACTTCTTCTCTGTGTTGTCAACCTTTTAGTATGTGAGCAAACATGGCTCCATAGCTTCGTATCCTCTGTAGGTCCAAGAAAGTTTCGGCCTCTTACCAATCTTTCCAGTCCAACATCATTTACATTACCATGTTAGTACAGTGTAACCCGGATATAAGAGAGTTGTCGCGACCGGAGAAGAAGTATCTTATATCCGGGTTTCTCTTATATCCGGGTTTGGTCAATTTTGTTTAGGTAAGTATGGCTCTAATTTGGGACCAGAGAAAATCTCTCTTATATCCGAGGTTCTCTTATATACGGGTCTCTTATATCCGGGTTACATTGTATGTTATTTGCTCCCCAATATGCCTTGCGTTCAATGTCTTGCGACTGTTTTATATATATATATATATATATATATATATATATATATATATATGTATATTTGAATAAAAACAGTCCACTTTAAGGTTTCCTGTAATAAGTTATTTCACCACAACCCTTTTAAAGGGCTCTGGATCATCAGACTTTATTTCCAAAGTTTGAAATGAAAAATGAAAAGAAATTTTCACATTTTTGACGGACAGCACCAAGCATATGTAAAATTAACGAAGTGAGGAGGTGAGGTGGGAGAGGAGAAATGAGTGAGTTAGATGTAGCATTTCAATTCTTTATTCTTTAAATATAAAATGGATTATTTTTTTAATGTACTTTCTATGAGTTTTTCCAATCGACTATTTCATAGAAAATACCCAAAACTCCAACAAACTTCAAATTAAATTCTTCGTAGATTTTTTAGACATTTAGATTTATATCAAACTTTAAGCCCCAAATATACCCTTGAAAGTAATGCGAAATAACAACGTCTAAGAATTTGAGTGAAATCTGCTCTCATGGAATTGATTTATTATTGTTTGTTGTAGCTTCTTCCTTTAATGTCGGTCTTCTCCCTCACCCCTTACCCATCTATATCTAGAGATAACATGCGTTAAGTTTAAGCGGCGTCTAGCCTACACAAAGTGGAGATAAGGATAAAGAATTGAAATGGTACATCTAACTCACTCATGTCTTCTCTCCCACCTCACTTCCTCACTTCGTTAATTTTACATATGCTTCGTGTCGTCCGTCAAAAATGTGTAAATTTCTTTTCATTTTTCATTTCAACCTTTGGAAGTAAAGTCTGATGATCCAGAGCCCTTTAAAAGGGTTGTGGTGAAATAACTTATTACATGAAACCTTAAAGCGGACTGTTTTTATTCATATATATATATATATATATATATATATATATATATATATATATATATATATATATATATATAAAACAGTCGCAAGACATTGAACGCAAGGCATATGGGGGAGCAAATAACATACAGTGTAACCGGATATAAGAGACCCGGATATAAGAGAAACTCGGATATAAGAGAGATTTTCTCTGGTCCCAAATTAGAGCCATACTTACCTAAACTGATTTAAAAGGGTTTTGGTGAAATAACTTATTGCATGGAACCTTAAAGTGATCTGTTTTTATTCAAACATATTTGCTCTGAATTTACATTGAGCTCTCTGGATATCCTCCTTGGGTCTACCCATACGGATTACCTAGTTTTGCATAAACTATATATATATATATATATATATATATATATATATATATATATATATATATATGGAGAGAGAGAGGGAGAGAGAGGGAGAGAGAGAGATAGAGAAATTTACCTTCTCCCAAAAAGCGATATAAAAATGAAAGATCTTTCATAATATTAAATAAGTGAGGACAATAAAAAAAGATTTTCTAAAAAAAAAAGTTTCGAAAGTAATTTCATTCATTTGTGAATAAGTTCTGAATTTTAATTCAAATCTGACAATTATGTGATTTTTGCAAAAATTTCTAAATCAATCTTCTTTTCACCGCAAAAAGAACCTCAAATTTCCTATATTAATTTATGGTTTCCAGTTGACGACAGAGAAACAAGATTTTTAACCAAAATTACGGAGATTCTAAAAATGATTTTAAAAAGAATTTACATGAAAAATATCCTTTGAGTGTTCTTCTTAATAATAACAAATATTTTTGCTTTTATTAAGTTTTGTGCACTTTTTGATGATGTACGGTAATTTTCAGCAAATCTTTGTGTGCATATATATATATATATATATATATATATATATATATATATATATATATATATATATATATATATATATATATTTCTAAGAAATCAATTGATATTTGTTCGACATTATTTCTTACTATTTTGAATTTCGCGTTGTTGGGATAGACACTGTGACATCTGCTGATTTTCAAGCGCCCTCCTCTTGGAAGACTGAAGAAAATTAAAGTCTCTACTTGTTTCTTCCTCCATTTTCTACATGTACCAAGAGTGAAATAATCTGAGTAAATATCTGTTTTTCTGTGTCGAAAATTAGATATAGAAACAAAGAGCTTACACACATACCGACGCACTTACACTTAAATATAATGCGAGAAAGAGAAGAGTTGCAGACAGAGTGAGAGGAGGGAGAAACAAAAAGAGAAATGGAGAATAAATCTAATTGGACAGTGTGAAAAACGAAAACATGTATTGAGTAATTCAGTTAAGCCTCCTAATAAAGATAAAAAATAATGTCGTCGTTCTAGAAAGGGCGTGTTCCCCTTGAGATACGAGAACTTACTTCAGGGATCCGATTTCTTCCTTGGTTTGAATTGTTTTTATGAGTAAATATCTACTTGTGCACACACACACACACACACACACACACATATATATATATATTAGGTTGGTGCAAAAATAATGACGTAATAATGTCGTTTTTTTTTGACGTTTTAACGTCAAAAAACGACATTATTACGTCATTATTTTTGCACCAACCTAATATATATATATATATATATATATATATATATATATATATATATATATACGTACTAAAGACTAAAAGTTTTCGACCAACCTCTGGGTTTCGAAGAATCGCCGTAAAATTGAGAGTTGTCTACCTTTATCAAAGAGAAGTTCCCAACTCTCTTCCAGGAATAATGATAATATCACTAATTATAATAACTCTTCTAATAACAAACAAGACGCGTATTTATATGTGGCTACGTAGTGCAGGGTTAAAAACTGAAGCTGAAGGTTTTATTTTTGCTGCACATGACCAATGCTTGCCAACTAGAAATTTCCAAACACACATACTTAAAAATTGTGTTATTCCAAAATGCAGATTGTGTGATAAATGTCCAGAAACAATTGACCATATTATATCAGGTTGCGCAGTATTGGCACGTACTGAATGTAAAACATGGCACGACAGAATGGACCAATAAATCCAATGGAAAATCTGCAACGCTTATGCAAAGGAAACTGCAAGAAATTGTTATGAACACCACCCAGACCCGTTTACGGATATAGGACATAGAACAATTTTATAGGACTTAACAATACACACAGACATCGTGATTAGACACCGCAAAGGCAAAATGTGCCTCCTTATTGACATCGCAGT
>OZ010572.1:71330083-71397583 GCA_963932145.1 Acanthosepion lycidas
CGCTATAAACCTTAGTTTCAAATCAATATTTCCTCGAATCTATTCCTTATCTCAAATAAGAGCCTCACTCAGGTAAGCAATCCCATCAACAAGTAACTTTTAAATAGGCGTCCCCTTGAATAAGCGCTCTTCCACATAACAGGGATGACAGTTTAAAGAATCAAAGAAAATGGCTACGATATATATATATATATATATATATATATATATATATATATATATATACATATACATTGTGCGATGGATAAATTGTCGTCTAGATTACACAAAAATGAAAATAACATCGGCATCTCATTTTAACAGATATATTTACTAGAGTTGCACAAAAACAGCTTGAAATACTAGAGAGTCAATTTATCCAATAAAATCGCCAGTGCCCCCAAACACGACCTCCAGACGACTTCGGAATCTCCTGCAACTCTTCTGAACGTTTTCTTTGTTTAAGTTGATGAATGCTGCCATAATCCTTGCCTCTTGTTCTCAATCCTCTGTAACTCCTTGTGAGCTAATGGCACTCCCGCCTTTCTTGGGGTGAATTGCTTAAAAAAAAGATAGATAGATAGATAGATAATGTTGTGTTAGGCTATTTAATTGCTTACATACGTGTATTGAAGTAACAGATCATATTTAAATATGCGTGGCAAACATGGCACCCAATCTCTTTATAAATATATAAATATAAATAAATATAAATCTATTTTTCATAATATTTTCTCTTTAAAGAGTTATGTTAAACATAAGTCTTTAAAGAGAAAATATTATGAAAATATATTTATAGCAACATTACCAACTGTTAACACACGTTTAAACAACTACATTACGTCACCATTTTTCAGCAGATCCATTATTCATGAATCTAACATATCTCTTCCGAATATACAAAGATCAATAGATATAATCCAATGAAGAGATGTTCAAAATATTCTGCAGTGTCTCACTAACCTTTACATACTTTAACATCCAGAATATTTTCTTACACTTAGTTGAATATTATCTGTTACATCCTTACAAGTGACACGTATCCAATCAAAATATCCTACTGCATCATACTAACTTTTACACATTTTAGCGCCGAGACTGTTTGCCACACAAAAATATTTTCTGTCACTTCAATACACGTGACACGTTTCTAAGCAATGAAATAACCTAACACAACATAAAATTAATCTGCGGCTCTAGTTTTAATCATTTTTATCATTTCATTATGATCTCTGACGAAGCTTTAATAAAGTGAAACATGTTAGATTGAGATCTGATTCGTACTTGTTCATTTTCCTATCATACACTCACTCACACACACACAAATATATATATATATATATATATATATATATATATAAGTGAACGTATTGCGTCTAGCATGAAACAGTCTGGCGCCTCTGAGTGGTGACGAAAATGTTCAGTTATATTTACATATGCTCTATACTTGAAATTAAGCACTTTATCCCATAAATATAGCACACCTTAAAACTATATTTCTTCACACACACACACACACACACACACACACATATAGTACTTGTAACCCGTGTCACTAAATCATCAAATAAAATGCTTATAATCTAAAAAAAGATACGGCTTTAAATAATATGAAAATTGTTGGTATGCCGTAGGAAACGATTTTAGTCAATCAATCAACCATATTTCTGGGAGTGTGTAAGAGACGATGGACATGTAAATACTAATTTATATTTATATATATATATATATATATATATATATATATATATATATATATATATATATACCGTTATTAAACATATACTGGGCAGATTTTCATTTCAATTTTCTCGATTTTCATTGATGTCAATCTAGATTTCTTTTTTAGCAGCTATTCCCATTACAATTGTCCTTTTACTCTTTGCTAGGATTTTGTAATGCGCGAGTCAATTATTTTTTTCTCAAATTTCAGGTAATGTTCTTATAATCGGTTTTGGGATATTGACACCTTTTGTCAGTACTTTGAGAAATTGTCGAATGTGCATAAGAATCATGAATCTTGATTTACGCCACGCCTATTTGGAAATGTATTGTTTTGATTTATATTTGAAGTAAAAAAAAAAAAAAAAAAGAATCATTGTAAATTATAAATGATAAGTGTCCTAACTGCTTCACAGATGACTGATTTTCAATAATCACCTAACGAATAAATCTCACCCCGAATAAGCTTCTTTCTGCCGAATAAGCGCCCACTCTTTGAAGAATATTATCTCTGTCCGCCGAGCGCTTATTCGAGGTAATGCAATATCTGGTTAATTAAATTAGTATTTACATGTCCATCGTCTCTTACACACTCCCAGAAATATGGTTGATTGATTGACTAAAATCGTTTCCTACGGCATACCAACAATTTTCATATTATTTAAAGCCGTATCTTTTTTTAGATTATAAGCATTTTATTTGATGATTTAGTGACACGGGTTACAAGTATTACTAATTAACCTATAGCTTGAGTGGTGGAGAAAAGTCATCCCTTTCTCAAAGGATATTTGCGCGTAACTGAATATAACAAACCCAATTGGAATTGGATCTTTGTTTCCCGGTTAACAATTCCGAGCCATTATCCTTTACACCACCTGCACATCCAAGATTACATCACCTGGTATTCTCAAAAGGTTACCCATCTAGGTACAGACCAGGCTCGCTTGATACGTACTTAGGAGTTAGATCAATTAGTCTATATTTATTCATTGACTTTTGACCTGAAATTTTCACTGTATAATGACTTAATTTTGATTGAAGTTGATTGATTTTACGACATGTCAAACATTTTGGCCTTATTTACTCCTGTATAATGTTCGATATTGGCGATTAATAATTCACCAATGAATTAAGCGCTGCAAGAACAAATGCATTGAAAAGAAAATTACGATTTTCTTCTGTAAAATAAATTATGTTTTCATCATTAAGCTACATCTAATTCTTCGAGACGCGCAATGTAACAGAAATCAATAGAATCAATTCCTGTCAATTTATTGATATTTTTCGAGAGGGAAAATAAAAGCCTTGCAAGAAAGAGATCGTCTGCATTGACGGAGTCATTTACAGATTCGGCGGTAAGACTCAAATTGTACTTCTTTTGATTGGTAAATGAACATTAACATAAAGTTTATTAAGATTCTTCGAACTATAAGCAGCATTAACTTTCTGTGATGCTATTGTGAAACATTCTAAAATGATCATCTTTCCAGCAGAGACTCGATTAACAAAGAGAAATTCATTGTCGTATAATATACAGCCATTAGGAGTGCAGGGTAGCACAGTTGGTTAGAGCGTGGTACTAATGCGGTGAATGTCGTAGGTTCGAGCTCTGTATCGACTACGAAAAGGATGCATCGTTGTCGTTTTTAGGGCACCTGAAGGTGGTGTAATGGTTAGCAAGCTTGTCTCGCTAGGACTATTACAACTGAATAGTGAGTTCGATTCTCACTGGGGGCCCCATACTCTCGGTCTTGTGCCACATCTGATCATTAGAAAATCACTAAATTGCAGCAATCGGATCACATATCTATAAACTACTAAAAGAAGGAGCAGTATTCATTAACTTTTAAAAAAAAATCTTTTCACGCTAAGCAAGGCGGGAATACCACTAGTACACATTGGATTACGGAGCGGGAAAGTGAAAGAAAAGACTGAATATAGGGAAGATTGTCTTTTGTGCTTAAAAGGGACGGTGGAGTAAAGGATAGCGATTCGGATTGAGGAATCGGAGAGCTGAGTTCGAATTCCAGTCGAATACATTCACTTACGTGCTAATACCATTGGGAAAGGTATGAATCCACTTCTTCTCCCTCCAGCTATGGGTAAATAGCACGACAGACCGGGTTCTGTAGCATTGGATGGCAACTGGTCTACCGCAGAAAGAAATGGCAACCTACTTCGGGAAAAATCTGCCTCAACAGTCATGTATCGAAAGCGTGTATCACGTATGGCACATAACTGATGAGATTGAGGAAAGGACAATAATGAACGAGATTCAAGAAGATAGAATATAGCGATTGATATTGTATTTACATTTTTGAAGATTGTAGTTATCAGGGAAGCAAGTAAACGGAAGAGAATTCCACAGGCGGGAAGTGCGAGAAAGAAACTGTTGGAGTAGAAGTGGAGGTTGCATTTAGTTATTTCAACAGGAAACCAGTAGGGCCCAGATGATACTCTAGTGGCACGCTTAAATTCATGCAATCGGGACACCAGGGAAAAAACTCGCCAGGGAAGTTCTAACGGAGAGACGTATTAAACAAGTCAGGATGAATCACATCTAGGTAAAGGGTAGGCATGTAATTGAGGAGTACCCCCGCGTAATAATAAATAAATAAATATGAACATACTCCGCTGAATGGAATCGCCTGTTTGGCGCGAGTTACTTGGAATGATATGAACCGGTTTACCAACTTCCCTGTTCGCTTCTAGCTTTTGTCCTGAGACTAGCTGCGACCTGTTCCAGCTAAACAGTCAAACCCTCTGCCTCTGAGCAGAGAGGAACCCGGACAAGGCTCCGCCGAAGAGCAGAGTCTCGTTCAGGGTGGTAGACTGCCCCTGAACCCGTTTATACGGGTTCAAAAGGGAATATTTTTGGCTGAGCCTACGGGCCCGGAAAACCCACGTTAAACCGGCCTTATGCCACATGCAACCCTCGTGGGGGTAGCTAAATATACTAGCTTTTGTCCTTTTAATCTAAAACCTCAACATTCAATGTTCTTTTCCAAAGCTCTGTGTTCCAGGCAGAAACTCTTTGTTTCACGCAAATATGTTAGTCTCTGATGCCTGAGAAGCTATGAAAAATAGAATTACCGAGGGTGCTAGAACTACCCACTCATAAATGAGAGGACTGAATCCTTAAAATCGACTTTCTACTATAATGCTGTAGCAGGTAACTATAATTCAGCTTCTGGATGCTTCTTTCCAGAGAAGAAAATCAGAATGAACGCCCAGTTTCTGAGAATACGTCTCGTAGGTAGCACTTACACATTTCTTTAATAATATTAGGTAAATAGCATGCACTAATGCAAGCGGTAAAACCTGGAGGAACTAAACATTTGCGCTTATAGTAATCGCAATCGAATACATAGGACGCCATATTGAAAAAAAATTGAATCAAGTTTGTTCCAATGGAGAGGCAACTAAAACTAGAATCAAGTCACTATTTTCTGATAAAAAGAAATTCTGCGAGATTCTTACAGATTTTAAATTTGGTGGGAGGCAGTAGATACGATAGGTCAAAATTCAGTGGTAACACAATAGTAATAAAAAACAATGTCTATAATGGACCGAACAACACTTGATATTATAACGACTATTCTTACAATTTTTATCTTTACTCCAAGGAGTATTACTTGGTGTCACATTCTTCAGGTCTTATACCAGAAATAAGAGGCACTTAGCAGATAAAATATAGTGTGGTTATCGAGAGTAAGGAAAAATAAATAAATAGCAATACAAAACAATTTGACACACATTCGAGTAGATATTTATATAAATATACATAGATAGATACATAGGCATGAACAGACAGAAATAGACATGAACAGAGATAGATGCATGGCGAAATAGATATTAATGTAGACAGATAGATTAATAGATAAAGAGATAGATACATATAAAGAGAGTGTGATAACTAGATAGATATGAACAGAAAGAAGTGTGACCAGACTGAGTTATTAACAAACTTATACATAGCTAGATAGATGGGCACCGATAGGCGAGAAAAGATTTGTGATGCAGAAATCTAAATCGATTGAGATATAAATATATAGATAGATAGATAGAAAGTTAGATGTGGAAAGACAAAGATACATGTGAAAAGAGAATTATAAATGAATCTTATAGATAGGCATGAAAAGACAGAGAGAGATACAAAGAGACTTCTGATGAAGCGATATTAAGAGACTGAAATAGATGCTTATGACTACACACACACACACACATATATATATATATATATATATATGGTAAAACGATTATACATACGATGATATATAGGCAGGAAATAATACCTACATATATATATATATATATATATATATATATATATATATATATATATATATATATATATATATATCAACAGAGTTAAGATAGATATGATTAGACTGAGATAGATAGATAGATAGGTAGATAGATATGGTAAAACGAAGATATATATGAAGATAGATAGGCGGGAAATTATATATATATATATATATATATATATATATATATATATATATATATATATATATGCAAACGGGGTTTAGATAGATAGATAGATAGATAGATAGATAGATAGATAGATAGATAGAAGTTTTTAAGCCAAAGCACAGACGTAAACATTTCCGGAAATCTTGATCGATCAATCTGATTGGCTTAGCGATGATAAGCTCACAGGTAGTTGCAGGGCCACTTCTCGTGTTATCTCGTGCTGTTCTCCAACGAACCGACCAATCACGCAGGCTTCCTCTCGCCAGGCGACTGTTCGAAGATGGTAGAGAAATGTGGCAGAGAGGTGGAAGCTAGACAGGAATTAACGTTCAAGAGATTTGGATTAAGGTAAGATGTGTTCGGACAGAAAGCCGCGTGTAGGTGGACCTAGAGTATGACCTCTTTTGATTCAGGGTTTTGGTAGGTGGTTAGAATAATAAACATGGTCGGAAGATGAGTAAAGGAGGAAAACGAGTAAGCATAGAAATTAAGATTGGTAGGATTCGGGAGAGAATTAAAAAAAGAAAATTAAAACCAAAAATGGACGCGAAAAATATCAGTATAAAGAGTGAAAGGCAAAAGAAGAGGAAATTAAATTAACAAGACAGGAAGAAAGAAGGAAAAAACACAAGAGAAGAAAAATATCGAGCAGAAAAATTAATATTAGGACAAAAGAATCGAAAACGTTAAAGATGAATAAATAACGGAAGTGGAAAAAGAAAACAACGAGGAAGAAGGCGACTGTTGCATTGGCTGTATCAAAAAGTTAGGAAGAAGGGAGAGTGAAAGAAAAAATAAGAAAAAAATTGAAAATAAAGAATAATGTTGTTGTATTGGGTAAGAAAGTGCAAAGAAAACATAAAGAGAAATAAGAAAACGAAAATGCTAAAGGAAAATAGATCTTTACATTGTCTATATCAAGAAAAGTAAGAAGAAGAAAAAAATGAAAGAGAAAAACAAAAGAAGAAGAAAACTGTTATATTGGCTATGTCCAGAAAAGCAGGAAGATGAAAGAGAAAGAGAAGAAGAAAATAATACTGCTAGAAAAGCGAGAACAAGATAGTGTGAACGTGAAGAAGAAGAAGAAGAAGAAGAAGAAGAAGAAGAAGAAGAAGGCTATATTGGCCATGTCAAGAAAAGTCGAAAGAAAGATGAGGCAAAGAAGAAGAAAAATAATAATTCTATATTGGCCATATCAAGAAAAGTGGGAGAAACGAAAGAGACAAAGAAGAAGAAGAAGAAGAAGAAGAAGAAGTAGAAGAAGAAGAAGAAGAAGAAGAAGAAGAAGAAGTATCTTTTATTGGTTAGAAACGTAGAAAGAAGTAAAAATAAAAGTAAAAGATAAATAAAGAAAAGAAGAGGATGAACAAGAATATTTTTATATTGAATGGATCATGAAAAGTAAGAAGAGGAAAAAATGAATAAATAAATAAATAATAATATTACTACAACTACTACTACTACTACTACTACTACTACTAATAATAATAATAATAATACTATTAATAATAATGAGAAAAAGAAGGAACAGTATTATAATATTATATATATTATATGTACATTGACTGGGTCAAGAAGAGCGAGAAATAGAAAGAGAAAAAGACGAAGAAAAAAGATGAAAAAGAATATTGATATATTGGTTATTTGTCTGTTTTTGTTTAGCAGCATATCAAACTCTGTGTTATCTAACACCAAAAATTAAATATTTTGTACGCAATTTTTATTTCTTTGAGATAATAATGGCTTTACTAATACAAGTTTTACTAATTAATCTATAGATAGGGGGTAGAAAAGATGAATTCATACCTTTCCCAAGGGTAGTTGAGCGTAAATGATTATAACGTACCCTAGTGGAACTGGAACTCGACTCTCCGATTAACAATTCCAAGACATTATGCATTACACCACCCACACATCTAAATATTATCGAAAAATGTCTCAACTGGTTGTTCTGCTCCAGAAATTGCCCGGCTCCTCCTACCATGCTCTATCGTTACAAAAGTCATATGAGACGAAAAACGGACTATTTCTGCCATATCTGGACTAGAACTGCACAATCCTGACTTTCCAATCTTGATAAGTTCGTTTACACTGCCTTATTTTCCCGCCTAAAGACACTTCCTCAAAGACGCAACATCGCAAGCGACATGCTTGCGATGTTGCACTATTGCACTATTGCTAAATCCATGACAAATCTTCAGATTCTTTAGTTCCACCCATTCAGACCTTAACAACTAAGAACCCCTACTTACGCTAGGTTCATACTCCTTTTTTTTAACAGGAGTAGAAGTTTATCTCTTGTTTCCTGTTTAGTATTGGATTCCTTCTCATAAAGTCTTCCCCTCTTTAACTCCCAGTAACCTCTTGCATCTTAGTGGATTTATTTCCTTCGTTGGGATGAAATGATAAAAAAAATCAGACTCCCATGTGGATGTTTTCCTAAATAGAATCTTAACCTCTTCAAATCTAGAGCCAATAACTCTTTATTTTCATAATTTTCCCTTCTTTATATCTCCTCTAACGTTCATATCACATACCTTATTCAGGAACCTCCTATCCTGAATGACTTTTGAGTTTTGTATTGGGTGAAATTTAGTGTGAAAAATGACTAGTTTGTTCCCTGGTAGACAATGTCGGTTAATCCCACAAACACTTCGTAAGACTCGAATCGGCCACATCGATTGGTAAAACGAGCTTACTGTGTTAGAAACCTGAACTTATCTTTTTAAAAAATTGTTTTATTTATTGTACGTCACTTTATTACACTTAGACGCTTTCAGATTTTGAATGAAAAAAAAAGATGCAAGAGATACTTTCTTTAGATTATGGACTGAATAAATAGAGTAAATTGTAAGATAAACTTTTTACGTTCTATTAAATTGTTAATTTGATTTATTTTTCATAAACTGAAAATGCCGACTTCATATATATATATATATATATATATATATATATATATATATATATGTGTGTGTGTGTGTGTGTGTGCTTGTCTGGGAAATTAAATGTATAACATTTTAGCTCGCGTCTCATATAAATTTTGAAGAGGTATTTTCGTAGAAGATAAATTATACTCATTGTATATAAAATAACAGAAAATATGTAAAGGTATATATCTTTTTTATCTTTTAAATCACTTTAAAAGCGTATATTTTTACAATTTATATGAAATGAAATTATTTTTTATTCCTTTATTTACAACAACAGAAATTTGTTACAGAGACGTTTCTTGTTTTTTTTGTTATTTTTTTTGTAATGCGGAAAAAATCCGTTTTCTCGCGTGATTGAGAACGGTCGACTATTAATTTTAATCTAAAGTTAGTAGCCATTATAAAAGAGGGCGAATAAAAAACGTAATGAAATTTGTTTTATTATATACGAAATAAGGAACAAAACCAAACATATCGTACATCAAGATATAGCTATATATCACAGGTTCACATTCCTACTTCTCAACATAATCAGCACCTCTTTTAATGGCAGTGTTCCACCTACAAATAAGGGTATTATCTCAGCTTCGAAAAACTCACGTGGCTGCTGATGTAGCCAATTCTTTACAGCAGTTTTCACTTCTTTATCACCACTTGACTTAGCACACTCAAACATCCGTCTCTTTTGTCCAGGGACATCGAGGGACAAATGTTATACTGGTGGGATACATGTCCTCGTTCGTAAGTGGAACACTGTCATTTAAAGAGGTACTATGTTGAGAAGTAGCGATGTGGATCTGTGATGTATTGATGAACGATATGTTTGATTCCGTTCCTTATTTCTTATATAATAAAGCCAAGTGAATTATTTGACTCACCATTGTACATTAGCGCTAATGTGTTTATTTTTTTTTTAAGTAAGAAGATTTTTAGTCTCGCATTCAACATGTTTCAAAAGGACACTATGTGCTTTGTTCACGCGGGTGTATAGATGAGTGTAAATGTGAACATGTATTGATTAAATATATATATTAATGCATGTAAGTACGTGTGTATTTGTGTGTGAATATTAGACATATGTGTATTTATATGCATACGTACCTATATATGCAAGTGTGTGTACATTGGATATATGTATGTTTATGTAAATACATGTGTATGTGAGTATATGTGCGTATTGCTTATAGCGATTTACTGCTTAGAAGTGGCACAAGGCCGCAAGTATTGGGCACTCACTGGGGATAAAATTTCACTAAAAATTTGTAATTGATCTAGCGTGACAAGTTTGCTAACCATTACACGACATCTATATATGCATATATGTGTTTTTCGGAGTGCACGCAGGTGTATATTGGATATATATGTTTTATTTATGTATGTAAGTGTGTTATGTGTATATATATTTTTTATTTATGTACATACGCATGTGTGAATGTGTGTTTATTGTATACACGTGTGTTTATCATTTAGGATGTTTTAATAGATGACAGAATATGCGAAATCAAAATACAAATACTCATTCGGATAGCGAAAGAGGCTTTCCGAAAGTTAAGCAAACTATTAAGAAACGGGAAAATCACATTCGAAACAAAGAATACTGGACTATTATGTAATATCAGTTCTCACAGATGACGCAACAGAAGTGTGGTTCTACAGAAGGATGCTGAGAATAGCATGGGCTAAACATATGAACAATGGTGAAATTTTAGAGAAAATGGAAACAAAAAGACACCTATACTTAGCGTCCAAGAAATGAAATTCCCAGGGAAAATAATAAGGAAAGAAGGCTTAAAATGTTTGAGATTCACAGAACATGTTGATAGTAAGACGGTCAATGAAAGCAGCGAGGAATTTACAGACAAGCTTGTGTACCTGATCGAAAGAAGAGGGGGTTAGGAGAAATAGAAAAAAAGACAAATTTATAAAGAATTACAAACGAGCAAGACAAAATCTACAAAGACATGACCCATAGAAAAGGAAAGAAGTAGCAAGTCAAAAGTTAAACATTGAACAGGTTTATACATTACGTAAGGAACTTTGCAAATTTCACCATTAAATCACTAAATGTAATGAACTGCACCCAATGCAGGCTATTCTTTATTGAATTACCTTATTTCTTATACTAAATTTGTTATGCCTGATCCATACAGCGCGCTATTTGAAGTGTTTAGTCTTTTATTAATTCCAGATACAATAGTTTTTCTGTATTCACTCGGAACATGCATACCTATTTATATAATGAAGATATTGTTTCCGATTTGGTGCATGTACAGAAGTTGAATAATATTTCATTGCCTATACCGAGTTGTAATACAAAGCTTAAACCTGTTTTAATCGGTTAGATTCATTAAAAATCTTAAGTTCTTCCCTTGCAAGCTCCCAAATTTAGTATAGATGATAAGGAAACTGATCAGAGAATCGGCTTCCTTAGGAGTAGTTTCAAACAAGATTGTAACTTGCTACAAAACTGAAATATTAACGTAAAAACACCAGTCAAGTTCTTAAATAGCGAGATTATTCATATGGATTTCATGCATGGCGTCAAACAGGTTCAGAAATATCTAAACTGTCCGCTCTATTCAACAGCTTTCTATGATCAATGGTTAAAGGTGACTTCGAGCGAGTGACGCCTTAGTGACAACTACTCTTTTTTGGACAGGAGCTTCAATGATCTTTATCAAATAACAAAAAGACTTTCAACAGTAGCAACAACTAAAATGTATATCACAGTAATTTGAAAAGAAAAAAATGACATAATCAAAAAGGCTGACGCCTTGCATTATTACAAAGAAAAAGTTTACGAAAGAAACACCCTTCCCACAAATATATATATATATATATATATATATATATATATATATATATATATATATATATATATATATAGTAATTAGAGTTAATGGACTTAAAAACCTACTTTCCCGAAAATTTGTTTCAATAGAAAACTTTTATAAATTTCAATCGACGGCAACACTGGCAGTTCGTTCATTGAATGATGAATGTTTCCTTATGAGGAAACGGCTAATATTAATATTAGAAAGTTCATCTTCGGGTGACACTTTAAAAAAAAAAAAAAAAATTCTAACCCCCATATGAAATACTCCAGATATTCTAAAAGTTGCTTATGTAATTTTATTTTCTACCCACCAAATTTAAATTCTTATTGGCCAAATACAATACTTTCATTATAAAACTTTAAACGTCTGGGTTGATTTTACTTACTACTATTGTAGGTATACGCTTGCGAAAGCTATCTAGTAGTAAATGATATTTTATAGTTTTCTTACAATGCTAACTGCTACTCTTTCTCGATATTGCTTGAAGCTGATAAGAAAGAAAATGTCGAAAAACATTTTTGTTCACCTTGTATGTATGATGCTTCACTGTGGAGTAATAGCTTCCTTGACTAGTAGAGCATTACGATTTTCTGTTGAATTCAATCCTCACTAAATACCTAACATTTGTAACCTTGTAGTAAACAGCTTAGTAAACACACATACCCACTTGAATATACATATACATATATATACATACATACATACACACATATGCACGCACACACACACACACACATCCATACACATATATATATATATATATATATATATATATATGTATCTATGTATGTATGTATGTATGTGTGTGTAGTGTGGGTGCTCGCGTGGTTATCTATGTGTCTGTGTGTTTGTGCGCATGCGCGCGTATGTGTGTAGTGAAAGATTGTGTGTGAGAGAGAGAGAGAGAGAGAGAGAAGGCGTGACAACGAGAAATGCATAAACGTGTTCAAAATTATGCTCTTTCGCTTAACAATACTCACTTAACAAATTCGCGGTCTGAACAATATCCACTTCCTCGGATGTTCTTTAGTAATCGTTGTTAAACAGTAATTTATATAAGCGACGATGCCTCAGAGAGAGACTGAGTGAAGCTGGCGATGCGCCTCGTTCTTCGCCTATTTGCAGCTTTATTTGGTTGCCGATTCGCTTGCAGTTGGCAGTGACTATTTCTAACCTTTAACTCGCAATTGGGAAACATTGTCGAGCGGCGGCCATTTATAAGAATGGCGGCAGCGCAGGAAAATGAACATCAAAGAAGAGCAAAAGCAATGGCGGCGCGAAATGATTCGCGATTACTGTGTGCTATTGACTGATCCGGATGGGAGACGGTGTTGGTAGTAGATGGATGGCTTGGGATGTATGATGCGTGTATCCGATTCTGCTTTTGTGCGTGTTTATTTATTTCTGTGTATGGTTACGTTTGCGTGTGTTTGTAGTTGTGGGTATGTGACGTTGTAAGTATGATTGTGAGTACTTTTTATGTATATGATTGTATGCACAAGAATGAATGTATTTAACCGCTGAGTACACACACGCACACACATATATATATATATATACACTCACATATATATGTTTTTGTTTATGTCGTTTATTTTGTTCACATTTGTTTTTCCTTTCATGTATATTTACCTACGTAGATAGGTATTTGCTGAGTATAGCTTAGTCTGGTTCAAGGTCATTGTGGTAGAAAAACGTGAGAGACTAGATCTCAAACCACTAATAAAGTGGTTTGTGAGATGTGCTCTAAGTATTTGCTAATCTTGGCCTAGTCTGACAAAAGATCTCATACGTGATGCACATAGTTATGATCGAATTAATTACAGTATTAAAAGTCAATCAGGCACACTTGGTAAACACCGAGCCACCATGGCGATGCGTTCAGAACAACTGACCGAATTTAGTCTAGGAAGAATATCTGCCATGTCCCTTCATAACTTGAGTAACTGTACGCACGCACACATACAGACACATTCATAATTACTCAAATGTATGTCTTGAGTTCGTAGAATATCCGTTTCTAAAATGTGCGCTTTTTCGAAACGGTGTCGGTCCAGTAAAAGACATAAAGTATTTAAATTTAATTTTTTCCTAGCTGTGTATAGCCATGGATGCAGTACAATGGACCAGTTACTTCACTAAGATGCCAGCTATCAAAAACCCCATAAAATAGGCAAATGTTTATGCTGGTGAACAGCTAAATAGATTTGCCTAACTAGAATCCGGAAAGTTTGAGAAGACCACATGCAGTAACGTTAATGTCGTTAGATTTTTAAAGAGCAGTACGCATGCTTCTTACAGGGGGAAATACTTACCCGAGAAAAAAAAGTCAGTTTTAATATAAGATACAATTTACACGTGTTTGAGTATCTGCGTATCACTGTGTGTTTATGTATCAGTAAATACATGTGTTTATCTATGTGCCCGAATCTCTCTACGCGTATATATGTATCAGCTCGTGTATATTTTTTTGTGAGTATGGAAAGAGAAAATAACCGTAAACATTTAGAAAGCACAACTTAGTCTATACTAAAAGAAAAAAGGGAGAGGACACCCAATTAAAATTGAACAGTGGCAAAATTATGAGATTATTTTATTGGACATTGTTCTCAGAGGTAAAAAAATAGAATAAACACTTTTTGAAAGTAAAAATGGTTGCGTGCTAGTCGTGGTTGGTAGATATCAATGATAGTGTGAGAGCACTGAATCTGCATATATTTGTCTCGATTTTCGAGCAATCATTTATTTTTAGTTATTTTAAAAGCCGGGATCCGTGCGGACTTTTAAGGTAGGTCCTGTGGAGGTGTTATTTGACCTTCGGCCCAAAACTAAAGGGAACAATGACTCTTTTGAAGAAATAACTTTGAATTCCTCAATTCACTCCATGGAACTTCTGATCTGGGCTAGAAGTTTAATTTCAGCCAAAAGGTCGATTTGGGACAAAAGTTTGATTTAGGCCGACATTCCAATTCAAGTCAAAGATTGAGCTCTTTAAATCACAAACTCCGTGAGTCTTCAATTGAGTTGAGTTCTTCAAATCATAAAATCTGCGGAACTTTAAAATCCTCGGGTCACAAAACCTATCAATAACTCTGATTCCTTGGCATTTTGAAGAAGTAAAATTGATTTCCTCAATTTACAAAGTCTTGGAGATATTTTAAACTGGATTTTTGTGTTACTTTAAAATCAATATAAATTAAAAAAAAACATTTTAAATCTATTTTTTTCAGTTATTTTAAAATTTGAATTTTTAACTGTTCCCTCCTCATCTGGACACACATGATGGATATTCAAATACTAGATGAAGGGCAAATTCTCAATCCCAGGATCATACTGATTCAAAAAAGGTATAATATGTTTATGTAGAGCAATTGTAGCCCGATCTAGTGAGGTTTCAGGCACACGAACTGATAGACAGAATTGGCCGTATATTTATATTGATGCTTGTAATTATACCCCCTTTTACGGTTTGATATCAATAAATCTGTAACTTTATTTCGTTGTAAATATAAAATTAACGATCTCTGTAAGACAATTTATTCAGAAATAAGTGAAAGTGTAGATTTTAACCAGTTTGTGGGTTTTGAATTTAATTTTTAGGTGAAGGTATAATATGTTTATGTAGAGCAATTGTAGCCCGATCTAGTGAGGTTTCAGGCACACGAACTGATAGACAGAATTGGCCGTATATTTATATTGATGCTTGTAATTATACCCCCTTTTACGGTTTGATATCAATAAATCTGTAACTTTATTTCGTTGTAAATATAAAATTAACGACCTCTGTAAGACAATTTATTCAGAAATAAGTGAAAGTGTAGATTTTAACCAGTTTGTGGGTTTTGAATTTAATTTTTAGGTGAAGGTGCGCGTTCAATATATAAAGAAAGAGTATGTAGAAGAAGCATACAAAAAACTGCTCTGGACATTTATTCTTTTTTCTTTTGTTGACTGTATTGAAACAAGGTTAGAAGTGACACTCGAGTATCTCCGTTTTCTTCTTTTTGGTTCTGTAGCAATTTATGTGAAATAAGGAGACGAACGGGTGAGGCTAGTTAAGCTCAAGTCAGTTTCGCGCTGATTTCGGATGTGCGAACCTCTACTTAAGGACTAACGTTCTCCAGTGGGAACACTATTACTGCGTGGCACACATCTTGAAGTCAAGAAGATAAAGAGAAAGATTTTTTTTTTCTTTCCAGAAATAAGTTGATGTGACCAGAAATCCTTTCCGGTTTCTTTATATTAGGTTGGTGCAAAAATAATGTCGTTTTTTGACGATTTTTCTGATTATCGTTCACCCATTTATCCAACTTTTTTGACTTCCCTATTTGCTTTAAATGGCGAACGACTGTTGAGTGGTCGACCTCGAGGTCAACAGCAACTTCTCGTGTGGTTTTGCGAGGATCGGCTTCAATTAAGGCTTTCAAATGTTCGTTATCAACCGCAGTCGGCCGGCCGCGACCGTCTTCATCTTCGAGGCTCTCGTCACCATTGCGAAATTTCTTGAACCACCGTTGTGCCACACGTTCGTTAGTGGTTCCTGGGCCAAACGCATCATTGATATCACGAGCTGTCTCGGCAGCTTTTCGGACTATTTTGAACTGGAACAAGAAAATCGTGCGGATTTGAATTTTGTCCATTCTGTCGAAAAGCCTGCAAAAAAATGAATGAAGAGATTGAGAACGGTAACGAATAACACGATTCGATAGAAACGCGCTTCAAAATGATATATAACATGGCTATATATATCAATGAATTAATTCAGAAATCATATATAAAAGTAACATATGTGAGAAAACGACATTATTTTTGCCCCAACCTAATATCTTGCATAATGCAAAATTTTTTTTTTTTCGTTATTATTATTTTATTTATTGGGCTTATTTCGTTTTCCCCACAAAACCGAGGGGTAAACCGAGGGGTAAATGGTAAATTATGAACCCAAAACTCGAAAACAAATGCATTTGAGGAGCTTTTCAATGGAGACCTTGTCCGAACGACGTGAGTACTGGGAGAATAAAAAAGAAAGATTTTGTTTGGAAAAAGAAGTCAACTGGTTATTGTTGTGAATTAAAAAGATCAGGCTGCAAATGCGATGCATACAAATAAACAAGAAGCTGTATTCATAATGTTTTTCACAGATGATGTATTCTTCAGGAATGTCCGCATCTGACATTTACTTGTTTAGTGGTTCCAACATTTTCAAGGTCTCTAAAAATTACTCAAGGCATTCATCAATTCAAAAACTGTAAGCATATATGCGTAGAGAGTCCAGTTCAATTTTTCATTTAAATTCATAAAAAAAAGGTTCTTTTGTTGTGATAAGTAAATAGGCAACGGCAAGTCATGCATAAGGAGAGGACACATGACTACTTTGAATGTATTGTCTGCCATGTGTTATCCTCGTCTATTTTGGGCAACGAAACCTCTTTTCCTCTAAATAAGTCTGAGAGTGGCAAGTTAAAGTGATAAGATATTATTAATTGAAATCACCAGGATTTACAAATGGCTGACAGAGAAAGTGGATAAAAAAACAAAACAAAACAAAACAAAACAAAACAAAAAACGCTGATAATCTCGGCATAAGTTTCTTCTGTTCAGATGTCACTGTGTCTATGGAAGGAAACAGCTTAAGTTAGTAGGTAAATATTAGGTTGGTGCAAAAATAATGACGTAATAATGTCGTTTTTTGACGTATTTCTTAACGTCAAAAACCGACATTATTACGTCATTATTTTTGCACCAACCTAATAATTCTCGCCATTACTGCTTTTGTTCATGAACATACTGCCTGTGTTTGGGGTACCTCGTCCTTGATGTGAAGGTATACGAGGTAATGTAGTTGACCATTACTACTATATAGTGAGTTAAATACTTAGTGTTTTCCCTAAACTATTGGTCTTTTGCCAGGCAAATGTGAACTTAGTAAATACTTAAAAATGTTTCCTCGTTTTTTGCGTCTATGTCCTGTAGTGACGCTTTATTGGGATCATATAAAAGACAAAGTTTATAGTTATTTTTATAATCTCCTTCTGTTGTGTACCGTGTCTCTTGAGGGCTTAGGCGATCATGGCGCTCCACAATTTCCTATTCTTTTCATCTCTAAGAAATCTATCTATCCCAGTCACTGTTCTCATGCCTATTTATACAATTTTTATATTAGAAAAATAAATGAACTCGGCCTGTTGATAACTGCATCTTTATAGGAATTTTTTAAGGAATTTCTGAGTTGTGTGTGCAAAGAGTTGTTTTTCTTTTAATTGAATGCTTGTGGATTCAAAACATGTTTATTTTTTACACTATTGTTCACATCATACCAAGCGCGATAGCCACTCGAGTTAGAAGATCAGTGAATGAGGTTGTTTTATGGGTGTAAAAGGAGGTGACAAAAAGTGATGATTATTAAGATATGTAGAATAGGCAATGGCTGACCCTAAACTTGAAGAGGTTAAGATTGTAGTTATTGGGGAAGCATCCCCTCGGGAGTTTGTTCCACAAAGCAACGGCTCTTGCGAAGAAGTTATCTGAATGGAACTTCTTTCTTATTTACGGACTACAAAGGGAATGTGGACAATTCGCCCCTGTGTAAGCGGCATAGTTGTAAACTGAACAGGTGAAATGACGGAATCTAGCCAGTCAGGATATTTCCCATAGAAGTAGCGATAGATTAGCAGGGACATTCGCATTCAACTAACAGTATGTTGAATGGGCGAACAGTGTATTTCTGTGGTGTCTTTTTCTTCATTTTTTTTAATATGGCGGTGACTCTTGTTTACGTTATCTATATTTGTTCTTCATATTATTTTTTTTTTTCGTTTATACATTCGTTTTTATAGAGGATAGCACTTGTGCCCACACACGCGCCAGTAACATTTTCGCCTACGTTTCATATTGTCTCACGGTCACCTTGTTCACCTTGACAGAAAGGTTTCCCTCGAAGGCTACGATTTCTTGCAGCAACGGCTAACAAGGAGGACAACGTCGCCGGCGGATTGGTTAGTTACAGCACAGCCTGTTTCCGTCCTCGGCGCGGGATCAACGCTTCGTGCAGTTAACCCCAATACACCTGTGCTGCTGAGCCAGGTCCCTGCCGACACCAGTCACCTCAACTATCGCTCTCGCTTGTAGCTATGGCGGCGTTGATTCATATTGAAAAGAACAAGATGATATGAAGATTGGTGGAATAGGATTGTTGGCCGAGAAGCGCTGTCGGGCGTCAATATTTATTCAATTGGTGGATATTTGTAGACACAGGATAGCCGATAGCAATGGCAGCGGTTTGTAATCTCCTCTGGAAATGGGATATGATATGGATCTACATCTTATATGTAAATACACTAGTGCTCAACAGCATATTCAAAACACGTTCAGGCTTACGGTCATATGACGTTGAAACACCGGTTCTCATGTGTTCACCGAAGTTAAGCAACGTCGAGCCTGACCAGTACCTATATTGGTGACCTCTTGGGAATACGGCTCGGAATTGGAAATCGGAGAGCCGTGTTTCAATTCTAGTCGGGTTCGTTATATTCACTTACGCGCAAATCCTCTTGGAAAAGATATGAATATATTTCTTATCCCCACCCAATTTTCTTTTATTTTTGAAGACTTGTAACACAAAATGATTATTATCTCAAAAAAAAAAAAAAAAAAATTCTTCTAATCTAAAAATGCATTCTGGCTTTAAATAACCTGCAAATGGTTGTTAAGCTGTAAAAACGAATCAATGTATCATATCTTTTGTTTCTCTAAGCTGCTATAGGTAAATTAGTAGAACATGTATTAGTAAAAAAACATTATTCTTACAAAAATTATTACTCTAAGAATATTTTCTGGCTTTAAATAGCCAGCAAAAGGATTAGTTAAGAAACAAATCTCAATGAACCAATGATAACTAATTCTCAAATTAAATGGATTTTAAAATAAGATAGTATTTACCTTGTTAAATTATTTGTTAAAACTTATTTAAGAAATTAATACTGAAAAAAAAAATCTATTAATTTATTGTATATCCATTTGACAGGCGCAAATACAAGGTTTGATCAAAATGTATGTGGACTGTTGCAATGGTAACGGAAATAAAGTACGCAGATTGAAACCGCTTGAACACAGTCGTGCATACATACCTAAAGTTATAACGCCCTCGCTCGCTTCCGTTGTTTATAGCAGTGTTTGGAAGGAAAGTGTGTAGAGTGTGGCCATCTCACCACAAGACAGAGGTTCCATAAGTGACTATGGCTTATGCAGCAGTTTTTGCTCATACACATATTCCCCGGGTCGGACAACCATTATATACCCCATATCTCAGCCCGTGTGACTTTTTCTCTTGAAAAATCAAATCTTACTTGAAAGGACAAAATTTTAAGACGTCGTGGAAATCCATATAAATGCAATATTTTAAGGAATGCTTTGTCAATAAAAACGACGCTGATAAAATATGCGGCTTCAGAAGGGAACTACTTCGAAGGGAATTAAATGCCGAATTGATGTGTGTCGTAGTTTCATTTTAAAATCACTAGTCCCGATACTTTTTGATGAAAACTTGTACAATAACCGTAATCATATACAGTGGGGGGAAAATAAATATTCGTACACTTGAAAAATTGTATTTTTATAAATGTAAAAGCCTTAAATAAAACAAATGTCGGCACATTTTATGTATAAAGACACAGACTATTAAAAAATAAGAAACTTAATTAATTCTTATTCTAACAGAAATTAATGCATTTTTAAAAATTCTAACTGGTGAAAAACGTATTCGTACAAATCAATTATTAGAATAAAATAATCAATTAATTATGAAAAAATTATATTCTAGAATGTTCCAGTAATGTTATCAGTAATTATAGTTAACGCTATTAGCCATTATCAGAGCATTCTGCAATTTCTAGTCTTACGAGAAGGTTCTAATAATGCCTAAAGGTAACGAATTGACTATTTCACAAAAACAACACATTTTGTCTCTTTGGAAAGATGGGAACAGTTACAGAACGATTTCTAACAACCTAAATATTCCTTTTACTACAATTGCTTCGTTCATTGCAAGGTTTAAAACTCGTAACAGCGTCGAAAACCAAAGACAAACAAGTGCTCCGAGGAAGATTTCTCTATGATCAGCAAGGATATTAGGACGCCAGATCCAACAAAATCTACAGGTAACCCGAGAAGAGCTGCAGGAACATCTGCGTGCATTAGGGATTAAAGTAACCAAGCGTACAATAAGTAGTGTACTACACAAAAACAGTCTGAAATCACGCATCCCAAGGAAGACTCCACTCCTCTTGAAACGACACAGATGCTAGGCTAAAATTCGTTAGAGAGCAAAAGGATAAAGAATATTCGTTTTGGGGAAAAGTACTATGGACAGATGAAACTAAAATAGAGGAAGGACGGTGAATCCTACTTACCAAAGAACACGTTGTCAACTGTAAAGTTTGGTGGTGGCAGTATCATGATCTGGGGCTGTTGTTCTGCAGAATATCAATAATAGATGGCAAGATGAATGCCGAAAACTACCAAAAAATCCTGCAAAAACAATTTAATGTGTTCTGTTGAGAGACTTCGGCTACCTCCTGATTGGATTTTCCAACTGGATAATGATCCTAAGCATGCCACAAGATCTACAAGGAAATGGTTTGCTGAAAGTAAGGTTGATGTCTTGCAATGGCCAAGTCAGTCCCCAGATTTGAACCCAATCGAGAATTTGTGGCGATATTTGAAAACTCAAATTGGGAAAAGAGCACCAACAAATATCAAGAATTTGAAGACAATATGCCAAGAAGAATGGGACAAAATACCACTCAATGTGTGCAAATCATTAGTTGAGACGTACAGGAATAGACTGGTAGATGTTGAACTCAATAAAGTATATTCCACAAAGTATTAAATTAAGTTAATATGCTTTTTTTTGTTTTTTACGAATACTTTTTTCATCAGTTAAAATGAAAACAAAATGCATTAATTTCTGTTAGATTAAGAATCAATTAAGTTTATTACTATTTTTTAATAAAATGTATCTTTACACATAAAATGTATCAAAATTTCTTTTAGTTAAGGCTTTTAGATTTATAAAAATACAATTTTTCATGTGTACGAATATTTATTTCCCCACCCCACTGTATAAATTAATTTGATTTGACCATTACTATAGCACTTGCAAATTACAACATTGACACTCCTGCTAGGTGCTCCAAACTAGTTGTCTTTTGTCAAACAAAGCTAAACTTAGTAATCAACAAACACTAGCTTAAGAATATTCAACAAACTTTAAGTTCTTAGGGCAACAAACAACTCTTGTTATTTGAATAATCCCGACAACATTTCATGGCAGATTAAGGTTTCTATTTTGCGTTCCTGCACAAAGGGTATTGCTTGCTTCTTCCGGCGGAAGAAACATTTCTGCTTTTTATAAATACGATCATTTTTTGTTTTCTCTCTGATGTAAATGCTTCGCTTCGCTTCGCCTACAGACAAAACAAGTCAATGCCTATTTGTTAAAGTCACGTGACGACTGAAGAACAAGATAAAAATTGCACTAAACCACATGGGATATATTTCAAGTACTTACTACACCTTCAACCAATTTTTATGCAAACGAAATCTATCTATCCATCTGCCTGATAGATAAAACGGTCCCTTATATACTGCACGATGTCTAACAAACGCGTCTCGCAAGCCAGGGGTACTTTGTAATAAATTTGACACGTAATATCTGCTTCATTACAGTAGCCTTGTTTTTTTCAGCAAAATCAATGGAATCGGCTATTTTGATATACTTGTAAACAAAAGTTAATTCTCAGTTAAAAAAGTTAATTTCATTAAAACCCGAACATTATTTGAATTTTTCAAGAATTTCCAATTTAATGTGTCTGTCACTGCAAAAAAGACGCTAAAATTTGTTAGTACAATCGCTGAAGCATGAAAAACTATGTTTTTTAATCAACATTTCAATGTTCTGATAGGGAGTAAAAAATATTAAAAAATACTTCATGTTATTATTTATAATAACATGAAGATTTTTATGATAAAACTGTTTTCATTACGTTTGGAGCATGGTTTTTATCACGGTATGCTAATGTTTTAGCGATTTCGTAGAGGTACCTATATATATATATATATATATATATATATATATATATATATATAGTTCTCATTGTCTTTCTCCCGTAACTCTCTCTCTCTCTCTCTCTCTCTCTCTCTATCTATCTGTCTATCTATCTATCTATCTATCTATATATATATATTAAAAAGTGGATTAAATCAGACAAATATTTAATATATTTTTGTTTATACGTTATTTTTATAGAGATTATTTATTTAAGTAATGGCTCTGATTTTTGATTAAACAGTATTAATTACATTTAGCGGACTGAATGTGCGAGAAATTTTGTAAACAGGAATCAAACCCATAATCCTTATGGGGACCGTCATTTGACCTGACGTAATGTTAACCATTCGGCCACAGAGAAGCGCCTGTTTAGGAAAGTCCGAATTACTGCTTATAAACACACACCTTCAACGATTTTTCTCGATAAACGTATCTTAACGTAAACAATGAAAACATACTATGAGATGGATTAAGGCCGACAATTATTTAATATATGTTCTCTTTAAACGTTATTTTTAAGGATACATAGAAAATATATTAAATAAGTATTAAATTAAATTTATATATATATATATATATATATATATATATATATATATATATATATATGTGTGTGTGTGTGTGTGTGTGTCTGTGTGTGTGTGTCTCTGTGTATAATTTACTTACCTTAATACTATAATTCACTTAACTTATACCTCTAATTGAGATTCGCGGAATTACATCCATCTTTCAGGAGACTTGATGGTAAAATTAAAAAGTTAAACTCTCTCTCTCTCTCTCACACATACATACACACACAAATACACACACAAGCACAGGTTCTGCTGACATAAAATAGGTTAATTTTTTTAGTTGTAATATTGTTATTTTTAATTATTAATATATATATATATATATTATGTTGTTTGTATTATAAATGATTATAATAAAAACACTTTGAAATCGCTACACAAAAGTTTTCATGTTTCAATACAATGATTGTATATCTTCATGCGATGGTAAGTAACTGGTGATTCTTACTTGATCATCAGTTACTAATCATCACCTGAAGAAAGACAATAATAATATTGAAACATGAAAACTTTTGTGTAGCGATTTCAAAGTGTTTTATTATAATGTTTTATAATAAAAATATAATGATAATACTTTTCTCTACTTTGTATTGAGCACTTTTAAAAGTAAATGCTACGAACATTGGATTTTTACCCCATCTGTTTTTTCTCTCATTCGGATATAAATACATTTAAATCACACTTGCAAACAAAAGGCATAAATTTTACTATTTTTTGAAAATATATATAAACTAGTGTGTTACCAAATTAGGACAATAAAACGATGTAATTTTCAGTACAGCATAAATATTTGTCTGTGGGTAACACCGTATCAATAAAATATCTCGTATACTATACCAAAATAAACATTTTTTGTGGAATCTTGTCAGTCTCAGTAGTTGATAGTACTGGATTAAAAAATGTAATATTACAACAGCATTTTATTTATAAAAATGAAAACATTCCATTGCATCTTCCTTGTTTATGTTAAAAGCTTCCTGATTATTAATCAAATAACATTTTCTATTCACTATCGAATAATGGGTTTCTAAGCCACTGTAATTATGAGAATTTGGGATAAAAATATAAGTGTACAAAGACAAACAGACACACACACACATATATATATATATATATATATATATATATATATATATATATATATATATATATATATATATAAATATAAATATAAATGTGAGATAGGTAGAATGATTTTCAATGATTTTCAATGATTCAAGAAAAAACGCGGAGGAGAGGCAACTAGACAGGCCGATAAAGTGTAAACTAAAAAAAAGGAAGGAAGTTAATCGATAGTAAGGTGTTCTAATCCGTTCTTTATTTTGTTGTAGATGAAAAAAATCCGATGTCGTTATTTATAACCTGAAGGTGAATAAAATATTAAAATTTGCTTATATTAAAATAGATTATTTTCATAGACTATATATATATATATATATATATATATATATGTGTGTGTGTGTGTGTCGTTTGTGTGTGTCTAGTTAGTTGAGTCAGATAAAAAGCATATTTCTATCTATCTATCTATCTATCTATCTATCTATCTATCTACCTATTTTTTTTCTCTCACTATCTCCATCATTCTATCTATCTATGTCTATACTCTCTCTGTCTCTCTTTTACTTGGTTTATACACAATATCTATTTATCTTTCATCACGAAGCATAAATGAATGGATACTGAAATTATTCGACACACACACGTACATAGAGAGAAATGTGAGTATGTGACTATGTTTGGGCACGTGCGCGTATACGTGTATGTGTGTGTGACTATGTATGTTCGTGTTGTGTGAACGAAGATGCGCGTGTAGTCAGACTGGGATACAAACGTTTATTCATCACACCGTGGTTTAATGCGATGGACTATCGATGGTCGGTTCGATAGTCTTCATATATATATATATATATATATATATATATATATATATATATATATATATCTGTGTGTGTGTGTGTGTGTGTGTGTGTAAATCCGGGCTGCAGATGACAGGAGATCAAAGCAGTCGAAATGTTTCGCTAAAACAACAAAGGATATCGTAATTTCAATGTTTACCTGTGATCCGCCATTATGTAGAGAAGTCAACTCGGCTCAGTCCGACACATATTGTGTACATATTTCCTATTCACGATAGAACGGAACGCGTATCTTCCTGTCTTGAAAACAAGGTCGTCACATAAACCAAAGTAACTGGATTCAATAAGATAGACGAAAGACAAACGCACATGTATACATAGATTGATGCTTTGAATGATTTATATATAAATATATACATAAACACATGCAGACACCCACACTTATATACATACATATATATATATATATATATATATATATATATATATATATATATATATATATATATATTATATATGCGCTGTACTTATTGGAAGAGCACTCAATATCAATGATAGAGCAAACATACTGAGTTGCGTTGATGTGAGTTTGTGATCATGGGTTTCACGCTCTTTGCGATCGTCAGAAAAACCAGAGTGAAACCCTGGTCATAAGCTCGCATCACCGCGAATATATATATATATATATATATATATATATATATATATATATATATATATAGTCTTAAGGTGTGCTATATTTATGGAATAAAGTGCTCGATATCACAGATAGAGCGTGAAACAGACTGTCGCCTCTAAGTGTTGACTTCTATGTTCACTTTTATATATATATATATATATATATATATATATATATATATATATATATATATATATATAGTTTATGAAAAACTAGGTAATCCGTATGGGTAGACCTAAGCGGGATAATATCCAGAGAGCTCAATGTAAATCCAGAGCAAATAATTTAAATTTAAATTTTTCCTTTCAACCTTTGGAAGTAAAGTCTGATGATCCGCAGTCCTTTAAAAGGGCTGTGGTGAAATAATTTATTACATGGAACCTTAAAGTGGTCTGTTTTTGTTTAAATTATATATATATATATATATATATATATATATATATATATATATATATATATATATTGAATTATTATTATTATTAGGTTATTTTTATTGGATAACTCTGTTTGAGTAGATGCTCCGTATATGTTAAGCAGAATTTTATATCATCTACCTGTCTGCATACTCGAGAAAACTAATTTTTTATTAGTAAATACACCAAAGAGCAGGATCCAAACTTGTGTCTCCTTCTGCTGGGGAAACCGCGGTTTAATCCGACGTGCTTTGACTACTCGGCTACGATGAGCTTCACAATCAAGCAATATTTTATTTGCTTTTTAATGAAATTTACTTACTCGGAATATATATATATATATATATATATATATATATATATATATATATATATATATATATATATATATATATATATATTAAAGAGATGTGGGGAAACGAAAACGTTTTTGGTTATAGTGTGGATTTTTAAAAATATATATTATATCCAAAAACGTGTTTGCGGCTTCTCTTATCTCTTTTAAATATACACTTTTCCCTTATTGGAACAACTATAACATCTCCCTGTTATATATATATATATATATATATATATATATATATATATATATATATATATATATGTGTGTGTGTGTGTGTGTGTGTGTGTGTGTGTGTATGTATGTATTAATTAATACATATACCCTTACTTGGCGTGTAGTTTCGCTGGGTGGTGTTCCCAGTTCATTGAACTGGGTGTCTCTCTCTCTCTCTCTCTCTGTATATATATATATATATATATATATATATATATATGCAAATACTCTTCTGATCCAAGCCTTTTTAGTGAAATTGGGTCGACGAAACTTTTCGGAATCAGTCGATGGTTATGGCGCATGAGGTGTCCGAGGTCTTGACCGTGCTAGGGTGGTTCAGTTTGCTGATCATGCCAGACAATGCACTCTTTCCTAGAAAATGTAACTAAGGTCTGCTCTGTTTGTGTTGAACAAGCACAAATTTAGGTCTACAATGCGCAGATCAATACTGTAAAAAGGAAGCACAGTTTGTGGATCTATTTTCCTGAAAAAGTGTTTTAATATTCATTTTCTATAAATTTCAAGCGAGAGTGAGGCGCTGGCTGTTCGGTGAGAGAATGACGAATATTTCCGTGTAAGAAAACCATTAATATAATCATTACCGTTATAATTGCCATGCAATGATCTTCATATGATACCACATTTTGACAATCCTTGCTATCCAGAATAGCTCTAATAGTCGCGTTCTTCGCTGGAAACACGTGACATTAACTCTGCTGCATGTAACTATTCTGCATTTAGTTGTGCAATTTGTAACATAGTGGATGTCTATATAATAATGGACTTTCTCGTCTATTTCGACGTATGAGGATCTGACAGCTTGTTTTGTGCGATAATCTTAGGTGGCATTTAAGACCCGCTAGTGATTTACAAAGGAGGTCAGATATGGAGCAAGAGTGAGGATTGTGGGATGAGATAACTGTTAGATTGGCTGACCTTTTAGATCTTGCTCTCGCTTCTTGAAGACGATTCAGACAAGCAGATTGAAAACTGCTGAGTCCACTAAAACACGTTGATCTCAATTCTACCCGCTCCATGGCTAAACGCCCAAGGGTGTTATGTGGTATATTGACAGCTGACAAGTTGCTCTTTACACACACACGCACACACACACACAGATATATTAGGTTGGTGCAAAAATAATGTCGTTTTCTCACATAGTAACATATGTGAGAAAACGACATTATTTTTGCACCAACCTAATATATATATATATTATATATATATATATATATATATATATATATATATATATATATATATATATATATATATATATATATATCGGATGAGCAGGACTGTTAGTATAAAAAAATGGCAATGATTTCTATGAGTTATTTTATTATTTTATGCTTGAGTTATTAAACAAAACAGGATATGCTGGTGGTGTAATTGTTAGTCTTGGAACGTGAAATCGGTGAGCCAGTTTCGAATCTCAGTCGATATATTTACATTAACTTTCGCACACATACCTTTGGGAAAGGCATGAATCCATCTCTTCTCCAACAAATTTTGGGTTAAATAGCAAGGCAGTTTGGAATACCTAGTCATAGATGGCAACTAGTATAGCAAAAGAACAGCTTAAACCGAATATGGCCTTGGTTGGACACATACTTGAGCTGAAACTAATGTATGCACACTGATGTGTTGAATAAGCACAAATAGGTCCGAGGAGTTGGACTTGCTAATTTACAGCGTGTCTTTAACTTGAAACAGTATAATTGTATACAAAGTACTGTAAGATATCAATATTATTTCAAGCACATTCGTGCCCTCTGAGAAACTGTTCTTTCTATGAGAAACATATATTGGTTAGAAAGATTCATTAAAAACGACTTAACATTCGTCTCACGAATGTCACCCTAAGCTATGTTAAAAAAGACACACACACCCACAAATATATATATACATATATATATATATATATATATTAGTTTGGTGCAAAAAATAATGTCGTTTTTGACATTAAAAAATACGTCAAAAACGACATTATTACGTCATTATTTTTGCAACAAACTTATATATATAATATATATATTTACTTTCTGATAGTTGTCCGTCCTGGGTATATCGATAAGCTACATCTACGTTCTGGGTATGGCGATAAATTATCTCCGACAGCAAGGCCTCTGATCAGTAGGTTTTGAGGAGCATTCCTGGCCCAGGGTGGTAGCACCTGTTAAGGTCGTAGCTATGGGCAAATAAATAGTTAACCCCAAACTGGGGTCAAAACACTATGAAAGTGTAAAAATAGGTTTTAATAGCGGAAATGCTTTGTACAAATTATTACTAGCGATACATTATTGTCAGCAATACATTTTTGAAAAATAGAATTACCAGCCATACATTTTTTACCAGCCATGCAATTTTACCGGCTATACATTTTTTACCAGCCATACATTTTTGTCACCAGCGATACAGTTTTTACCAGCCATACATTTTTATCAGCTATACATTTTTAACCAGCCATACATTTTTGTTACCAGCGATACAGTTTTTAACAGCCATACATTTTTACCAGCTATACATTTTTTACCAGCCATGCATTTTTACCAGCTATACATTTTTTACCAGCCATACATTTTTGTCACCAGCGATACAGTTTTTACCAGCCATACATTTTTATCAGCTATACATTTTTAACCAGCCATACATTTTTGTTACCAGCGATACAGTTTTTAACAGCCATACATTTTTACCAGCTATACATTTTTACCAGCCATGTATTTTTACCAGCTATACATTTTTTACCAGCCATACATTTTAGTCACCAGCGATACAGTTTTTAACAGCCATAAATTTTTACCAGCTATACATTTTTTACCAGCCATACAATTTTGTTACCAGCGATACAGTTTTTAACAGCCATACATTTTTACCAGCTATACATTTTTTACCAGCTATACATTTTTTTTTTAAATATTACCAACGATACATTCTGAAGGAAAAAATGTTACCAGTAATACATTTTTGAAAAAAAAAATATTACCAGCAATAAAAATTGTCGGCATTAAATAACCCATTGAGGTTGATATCCCATAAAACAAACCAAACCAAAATTGTTTCGACCATTTCATAATATTTTCGCCTTGTTCTTTCAGATACCCAAACTTCTATTCTTTCTTTCTTTCTTTCTTTTAAGTTGAAACTTCTTTCTGCTTCTTTATATCGACCCCCCTTAAAAATAGACATACGTATAGAAAAAAATAATGCCATATATTCGAATATAACACATTAATATAAAATGTTTTATTCTTATAGGCACCAACCATTTTGACGGGTATAAATGTCTATTAATAAACTCGCACATACGCATACATAAATATAGGTTATTTCTAGAGAAACGCAGATAATCGCATATCTTTTATCATAACCACGCATCACACACATGAACGCACTTCTTACCCGAATTCACTATTGTTGACATTTATAGTCTTTGATATAATAAATTGAACTGATCACTACGAGAAATAAATACTAAAACTTGATTTTGTTTTCGATGTGTTGCTCATAGCGAAAGGATTGCACACATTATATTTATATCAAGTTTACAAACTAACATCTTGCAATATCGAATTACCAAAGCGAGAATACAATAGCATTTACAACAAAGCACGTTCTTACTGCTTTGTGCCTGAACAGCCTCAAGTGGGATTGCAACGCTTCTTTAGATATAATTTATCCGTTAATTACCAAATGTTTAGTGACATTTAAGAGCCACTGTGCCGTTTTTTCAAACAAGGAAAATATCGGGTATAAAATCCTCAAATAAATCAAAGAAGAAGACTGGCGAAAATGAATTAAAGATTTCATGATTGGCTAAAATGTCCGACGTATTCTCGCGGGTTTTTATATGTTAATGCGAGATCTTGCTTGTTCGGGAAGTAAGAGCTTCAAACATGGTTTGTTTAGACAATGAGTATCAGATTTTATTTTGACTCCTGATGGTTTTATTGAAATAGAAGGAAAATAATTTTTGATTGATAGAAATTAATTTGGTTTTATTTGTTTCATTTATTCGTGTTAACAGAATATTACTTTATTTTTTGTGTATTGAGTTATCGTTTCGTTGGAAGAACATAAAATTGAATCAAACGTGTGTATGTTACGGTATTATTCGATTTGCTAGGAGAGAAAAAACGGAAAATTTGGGATGAACCTTGTATGAATAAAATAGGAAGATAATGAGCTACAAAAATGAGGATTGGGTTCTGAAGGGAAAGGAGCAGCGAGAATTGAAGTGAAAGGTCATTAAGGAAGAAAGGGGTGAAGAAAACGCATATGAAGACGAGGCAGGATGAGAAAAAAAAAATCGAATTGAAAGAAAAGCAAAGAGTTATGAAGACGAAGCAAAGAGTTATAAAGACGAAGAAAAAGAAAATTCGAGTGATACGAAAAGGTAGAAAAAGAAGAGAGTTATGGTGAAGAAGAGAGGATATAAAATTAAAATAAAGAGAGAGAGAGAGAGAGGGGAGGAAGCATAGAGGAAGTCTCAGAATGAGGAAGAGAGTAAAAAGAGTGGGGAAAGAGACAAGCGAAAATAAAATAAGCACATAGGCAGAAGAAGGTAAAGGAAAATGGGGAAAAAGAGAGAGGTTGTTTAGATGGGGAAATATTTACCAAATAAGACAGTGTAAGATAATAAAAGAATAAATATACAGTGACAGTTTCGGTGAATCCTAGTGAGCCCAGTATGTATATATATATATATATATATATATATATATATATATATATATATATATATATATATATATATATATATAACCTAACCACGAGAAATCTTATATATATATATATATATATATATATATATATATATATATAACCTAACCGCGAGAAATCTTATATATATATATATATATATATATATATATATATAACCTAACCGCGAGAAATCTTATATATATATATATATATATATATATATATATATAGATAGATAGATAGATAAATAGATATATCGAAGCTAACCAAGAGAAATCTTTTAATAGTACACTTATAAAAATAAGTGTCTTTTTCTTTTATCTGCATGTCCTAACTGACTTATTCCGTCGCCATCCATATATAGGATGGAGTAATGGTCTCACTCGTTAGTCAACTTGGCTATTAGTAATATGTTACTCTCATTGGGAGCTCCATACAAAACCTGAATAGTACTTACAATCGCACACACACACACGGATATATATATATATATATATATATATATATATAGTGTTAATTTGAAAGACTGTTATTGAAGCCAAAATTGCTGGTTTTCACTGTTTTGTTGACAAGGACATATTTAAGGCAAGCAGGGTTTCGTAGCTAGATAGCTGTAACCACTCGTGAGTCTGAAGAGTTTACATGTATATAGCCATGAAACTTCGAAATAAACGTGACTGAAAATCTCTCTCTCTCTCTATATATATATATATATATATGTTCTGTCTAGTTAGGCAGCAAACGTTCTGTAAAGTAAATACTGGTAAAAACGACAAGATATGTGGTGACATTTGGTAAATTTCGTACAACTAGTGAGTTTTGTAATGTAAACAGTGTTATGTTGTAAGCGAGGTTTGACGTGTTTTTTTTTATATACATTTAAGGATATAAGCAACTAAATTGTAATTTGTTTTTATTTCTTAGCGGTTGATTTTGTTGTATGACTATTGCTTCAAGTGTCATACTAAAATTCACGCAAGAGAGCTCATCACAGTAGAGGTTAACTGTGGAAATGAGTTTGAAGAATTGGCTGGTGTGATTTAAATGAAATAGACGGTAAGAAGAGAATATTATGCGGATAGGAAGGATAGAAAATGATTCACTCTAGACTTGAAGAGGTCAAGATTGATGTGTTCAGGAAAGCACTCACGCGTGTGTCTGTTCCACAAAAAAAGGTTCCTGATTGAAACTATTTTTTGCCTTTGGAACACGGAAGAAATGAGTTAATAAACTAAATTGTCATTAAAATTGCTCTAGCTGTATTTAGGAACTTCTGTATGTATTATTGTATAAGTCGACTCCATATATAGTACGAACCCTGAATTTGTTGTCCAATTTTTAACGCCACCAGAAAAATGTGTATAGTGCCATCGGTTACCGAACATGAATGATTTTTAACCTCTTTAGAAAAAAATACTTGTGTATAAAGTGATTCACTATTTTTGTGTTTTGGTTATAAAAACTTATGCTCAAGTATATAGAGCCAAACAAATACGCAAATATTGAAATGTATTGAAAGCAAATCATTTCCATCAGTGCAATGACGAGTGGCCTAATGGATAGAACGTTCGATTTCTGACGCTAAGGTACACGTTTCAATTTCACCTTGGTGATTTCATAATGGAAAATGATTGGGAAAGTGTTTGAAATTGATACGGGGAGGGGGAAACTAGGAAGCCACGGAGCGTTTCACCATACTGGTCTTGTTAAAAAAAAATTGAACACGCCAGATTTTGCGCTCCCTTCTAGAAACTGTAACTATGGTCCACTCAGCATAGCTGCAGTATAAGCCAAATGTAGATTCCGTGGGTTGAACATGGGTCTGTAATAGGGTGTGGCTAGCCGCCTTGTTAAAAGGGTGTGCATGGAAACGACCAGTAGTCGCCCTTTATTTGATTATTTATCTTTGTTTATAGTTTATGGACTATCAAATATCTTTGTTATCACCGGTCCCACATTCGCTCGAGGACATGGCACTGGTGATAAGAAATATATTTGGTAGTCCATAAAGTATAGATAAATTTAATACAAGTAAAACACAAAGAGACGATATATACAGGGTGTCCAGAAAAGCTGAATGACAATAAATTCCGTGTTTATTAACTTGCAAAAAAAAAAAAAAAAAAATTAATGCTGAAAATTAAGAAATATTAATGTTTATTTACTTACAAATAATAAATATTAAGTATTAAATGAAATTAAATGCATGCCTATTTATAAATATTCAAACAGACGAAAAGTGAGTACATTTTGGGCACAACATATATATATATATATATATATATATATATATATATGGCGAGAGAAAGAGAGAACTAGAAAGATTTAGTCTATGTCCGAAAAACACTTGAGGCATGAAACTGATAGTCACCATGTAGAGTACATTTCTATGTCCACATTGTTCATATCTAAAAACAGTCTATTTCTGATGTTGAAAAATATATTAAATATTAAACAATATATTTTTTTTATTTATGTTCAAACTATACAAGGCCCAAGTGTCACTCAAGGTAGAGGGTTACTCAAGGCAGTTATTGTGTGAGCGTTAAGAAAAACGTTCAACCAGCGTATTTCCAGAAGATATTGTTTGGTAGGCAAGAAATATTAGTAATTGCAGTGTTCACTATGGATGAAGAGATCGTTAATAATGAGAATAAATAAAATCTTTACTTTACTCCAATCGATACGGAAATCCACTCATCACTCATCAGTCATTTATCTTCTAATGAGGGGGGTTGAAAAACTGCGAAACTCTGAGTAGTGTTAAGTAGACATTTTATTACATACAGAGACACACACATACACACACAGATGTGTATAAAAGAAAATAAAACTCGAACAGTTTGTCATATATTCCTTGTTAAATACCATTTTCTGTTGCTTTGAAAAAGTCATTTTTCGCACACACACAAGCACACACACAGGCATATATATATATATATATATATATATATATATATATATATATATATATATATATATATATATATATAATGGATTGAATGCTCAGTTGATTCTGAGTTTTTACTGAACTACCAACACGCATAAATTGTTTACAGTGTTTAATTGCCAGTGACCTGCAATAATGCACATTCTACTAATCATAGCACCTCTCTTTCTCTCTCTCTCTCTCTATATATATATATATATATATATATATGTGTGTGTGTGTGTGTGTGAATATATATATATATATATATATATATATATATATATATTCAACATCATCACTTGATAAGACACCAGAGTTGTTGAAACAAAATGGCTATTTTTGTAGTGATTTTATAACATTTATAATATAATTTATAAAAAAATAATTATATATATATATATATATATATATATATATATATATATATATATATAGAGAGAGAGAGAGAGAGAGAGAGAGAGAGAGAGAGTGATTGATAGATAGATGTTTGTGGGTGTGATTTAAATTTAGATGATAATGGTTGGGTGGTAATATTTGATTTGAAAATCTTTTATTTTGAAATTAATTCAAAATAAGTGTTTTTGGGTTATCACATATACTTACCATGTATGTATATATACATATATACATACATACATATATATATATATATATATATATATATATATATATATATATATATATATATATATGTGTGTGTGTGTGTGTGTGTGTGTGTGTGTGTGTGTGTGTGCGGATGGATTATCCCGTCAAGAATGACGGATAAAGATTCGGTAAATTCTAATTTTTTTTACTGAATAATATGCACAAGTAAATTGTTTAAAGTGGTCAGTTACTTGTTAACTACAATGCACGCTCTCTACATCGTAGCACTGTATACTGTAGTCATGCACAGTGGCCCACGTGTCAGATGATGCTATAATCGTAGGCTTTTGTGGGGTAGGAGTTTTCTAACAGCATGCTGGTCGTTGGCTTCTATGAGAGGCTCATTTGACTTTTCAATCTGGTTTGAATTTCTCTTAGATTAGTTGCCAACCAAGGCTATAGGATCCAGTCTGTCCTGCTATTTACCTATAGCTGTGAGATAATGAGGGAGATTCATATCTTTTCCCACAGGTAGCTTCGCGTCAGTGAATATAACGAACTTGACTGGAATTCAAACTCGACTGTCCGTTTTCCTACTCCGAACCGTTATCAATTATACCACACGTACGCAAGCTCTCACACATCGAGGTTTGCAGCTTCTGCTATTCCAAAGTGGTCACCCATCTAGGTATTGAAAAAGTTCGACATTGCTTCACTTCAGTGATCGGGCAAGTAACAGTGATACAACGTATTGTGGACTTTTTGAGTGGTGTCGGTATTTAGAATGTTTGCCCAGTCTTGGTCGTTTGTGTATATTTTCATATACATACATACATACATATATATATATATATATATATATATATATATATATATATATATATATATATGTGTGTGTGTGTAAACATAAATAGATATATATATATACATACATATATATATATATATATATACATACATATATATACATACATACATGCATATATATGTATGTATATATATGTATATATATATATATATATGTATATATGTATGTATATATATACATAAATATACAGAGAAAGCGAGAATAATAGGTATATATATGACTATATAAATATATGATATAATAATTTTTAGCGATATTTTTTTGTTCCTCATCCGATATATTTTCCCATTTCTATTATTTTACACAATAAAATAAAATATTCTATAAAATAAATAAACGAAGCGGAAGTGAAAAGATATATTTTTTTTTAAATTGCGCCTTCGTAGATCTGCCACGAAGCAGTCAACGCCACTTGTGTATTTCCAATTTAAATTTACGATCTCTCGTGTGACTCAGCTCCTAACAACAGGGGACAAGAGCATGCCATGACTCAGCATTTCGCTAACCCCCTGCAAGCACAGTTTTGAAAAATTAATATACATTATTCTCTCCTCAAAAAATTATTTATGGGCAATTTGCTCATAAATTAAGCTCATAAAAGTAAAGTGCGCATGTGCAGTAGGAGGTTTATCCGCTAACAAAGTCAAGTGACTTGAACTGTAAACCCGAGTTCAGTCCTTTGCAATACCTTCTCGTTTTATTTCTACAATAGTTAGTTTCTAATCCTTGCAAAATGTTATACATATATATATATATATATATATATATATATATATATATATATATATATATATATATATGACCCCTTTGCTACTCGTTTCCGAGCACACCCGTTTACCAGGACGGCTAGTAAAACCCTATTGCAACGCCTGATAACCCATAGAACCTCACATTTGGTTTATACTTTAAATCCGCCGATCCCCTGTGCCTTTTTCTATAAATACTTTCATGGTAATTGTTCGGAGGAACTCTTCGCTATTCTCCCTAGAGTTTATGAATTTAAGCGCGGTACTAGGTTGGCGGCAGGTTTCATCAATTTGCAGTTGAACTGGCTAGATATAACCGAAAGTTCTATGCTAACAGTTTCTTTTCTCGCACTTCTTAATTGTGAAACTCTTTTTCGGCTCCATGCCTACCAGTCAACTTTGACCTTCAAAAATGTAAATGCAATGACAATCGTTATTTTCTGTCTCCTTGTATAAAATTGTTTTTCTTGTTCCCTTATATTTCTGTTTTTTCTTATTCTTTCACACACTTTCACACACACACATTAGGTTGGTGCAAAAATAATGACGTAATAATGTCGTTTTTTACGTTAAAAATACGTCAAAAAACGACATCATTACGTCATTATTTTTGCACCAACCTAATATATATATATATATATATATATATATATATATATATATATATAGTCAAACCTAGAGAGCCAGACAAACCTACCAAGGTTTCACCTAAGCGGATCGTCAGGCAAAGCTGGCTCCAGCTTTCCCTTGACTGGGTCTGTTCTACTTTTGTATTGAGCACTTTTTAGCTAGTTGATTAGTCGTATCGGTTTTTTTTTCTTTGGGCTTTGGACCTGTATGCTGTACGATTATTTTCGACAGACGTTCATGTTCATAGCTCTTTCTTTTTTTAAAACCTTTTTTTCCATCGAGATTGATTTGATCATTAGCAAATCAAGAAACCGAAGGTTTTCCCAGACGAGTGTAGTTACCTATATATATATATATATATATATATATATATATATATATATATATATATATAATTCGGTCTATGTAAGGCAGTAAAGGTACTAAGATACAAGAGGTTATTGGGTGTGAGAGAACCAGAAAACTGACGCATTGTTGCGGAGCGAAAACAATAGACGAGCAAGCATTTTTAGATCAACGTGGACTGGGAAGCCAGTAGCCGGAAGAGAGTTCCACAAGCCAGAAGTGCGAGAAACGAAAACTGTTAGCAAAGAACGTACAGTTACATCTATCCATATCAACTTTAAACTGATGGGACCTTGTTGCCAATCTAGTACTGCGCTCATATTCGCAAAGTCTAGGTGACATAGCAAAGAACTCATCGAAAGAGTTACTATGAAGTTTATTTATAGACAAGGCAGAAGTAAGCAGCTTTACAGCAATGGGAAAAGGGCCTAAGCCGAGACACCAAGTCAGGACTAATGATAACATATATATATATATATATATATATATATATATATAGATGTAAAAATATATAGAAAATAGGAAAGAACTCGTTAGGTAATTAATCCTTTAGTTCTTTAGTATTTTTGTTATTATTTAAAAAAAAAATAGTGCTCGATACAAAAGTAGAGCATAAATATAATTATTTTAATTTCAATAATGAATATGCTTATAAAACGCGTAAATTTCAGGAATAAGTTATTCCCCAAAAAATTCGCTTGAAGATGGAACAGAGCTTGGTACCTTCATTCACTTTAATTCAAATAATTATATTGAAGTTTTCGGGTCTTGTTTTGAAACATGAGAACTCTTATGTAGCGTTGGAATCATATTTTTATATAAATAATTATATATATATATATATATATATATATATATATATATATATATATATATATATATATATATACGGGATGTTTCAAAAATGCTTTTACCAAATTTGGGGCGGGTTCCTCACACCAAAAAAAGAAAAAAAAAGTTCATATAACCATATATTCTTAAATACTTAACGGTAGATGTCGCTCTGTTGTCAAGTAGAATAGGTTACATTAGTCGTTCGCGTACATTTGAGGTTAGTGTGTCTTCAACGTGTGTAGTAGAGAGTTTACTGAGAAATGATCCGTTTAACAATGGCAGGATATTCATATCGTGAGCAGGCAGATTTTTACATACGGACATGCGAATGGTAATGGACACGAAGACGGCCGGCTGCAACAGATTACGTTTCCAGACCGAAGGTAGCCGATTAATCTATACTTTGTTGCTGTTTATCGTCTTGTCAGACAGGATGCATGGCCCCACAGACTATGGATCAAAGAATACCAAGATCCGCACGCACGCCTGACCACGAAGAGAACATTCAACAGGCTGCCGGAGACGACCCAGGTATCAGAACATGTCTAGTGGCCCAAGCATGTCGTGCATCTTATAGTACCGCCTATATGGTATTTCAAGAGCAGCGCCTGAATTTGTATCATTTCTAACGCTTGCAGAATCTTTTGCCCTTTGATCACTCACTACGAGAGAACCTTTGCAAACGGTTTATTGCCCAAACTGACGATCCGTTATTTGTCACTTCGGTCTTGTTTACAGATGAGGTAATATTTTCAAGAGATGGAATAACATGTTAACACAGCGGATCGGAATCCTCATGGTACAATAGAGGCTAGATATCAGTACCAGTTTGCGATTAATGTATGGGCAGGAATTGTAGGTAGCTGTCTGGTAGGTCCGTATATTCACTCAGCACGTTTTACAAGAGCTGTCTACAAGAACTTTATATCGAACACACTTCCAGACCTGCTAGAGGAAGTACCCATGCTGAAGACGCATAAGATTTATGCATAATTGGACTCCAGCACATTTCAGTTACGTTTTAGTCCATGCAAGACGAATAGGTAGGGGAGGACCAGTTTTGGATTTTTATTAGGTTGGTGCAAAAATAATGACGTAATAATGTCGTTTTTTGACGTATTTTTTAACGTCAAAAAACGACATTATTCCGTCATTATTTTTGCACCAACCTAATATCTGTATGGCTAACTATAACAATTGTTTTATACTGTAGACACTAATAATACAGAGACGCTTCATCAACGTGTCATGGGGGCCTGCAAAACCTTTCGACACCATCTGGGAGAATTTGAAAAGGCCATCTAGTCAATCATCCGATGGGTGCATGTTTGTTCAGAATCAAGCGGAGGACATTTTGAACATTTGTTATGAGTTGCTAAAATAAAGTCCCTGTAGGCAGCTCCTGTAAGACGTGCTGGGAGAACATACGACCTACCAAACAGTTGGTGAACTACTATGATGACCTTTTGGATAGATGTTTATATGGACATTTTACCTTATTTTGTGCCAGGAACCCGCCCCAAATTTGTAAAAGTATTTTTGATATCAGGAAACCACGTGTAAATGATGTCGCTTAAATGGTAAAGTATTGATCTCAACAGCAAATTATAGGCTAATTATATTTAGCATATCAAAAGTTACGCGAGAGAAAGAAAACTGTTTTCGAACTAAAACAGTAAGTCCTTTTCTTTAGCACTCAGTCAAATAGCCTGCTTGCTGTACTGCGATGGTTAACAAATTCGTTTCTCTAACCAGTTTAGTAGTATAGTGAGTTCCATGAAGAATATAGTAACCGTTAATTGTTAGATGACAGAGTATATGGTTATTAGTAAAAGAAAATGCCCAATATACATATATATGCCAAAGGTACAAACTACAAAGTGAAGATGTCAAAATGAAACAAGTACATAAGTTTAAATATATAGGAAGTGTTTTAACAAAAGCTGGAAATATGACACTGAAATCCGAAGGCACATTTGAATCGCAAAATATGCATTCCAAAAGAAACACAAAGTACTAAGAAACACGAACATTTCGCTAGTAATAAATAAAAGAGTACTTAACTGCTATGGCAATGAATATTGGGCAATCTTTGCACAGATGTAGAGAAGACTTGAGGCAAGATAAATATTGTTCTACAGAAGGATCCTGAGAAGGATACTACAATAGACGAAGCTTGTAAGCAACAAAGATGTCGTCAGGAAAATAGAATAAAAACAGACACATGCTCAGAATCAGGAAGAGACGTTTGAAATTTCTTAGACACATGATGAGGAAGTAGAATTTAGAAAATTTGACATTCACAGAACATATATTAAGTTGGTGCAAAAATAATATCGTTTTCTCACATAGTGACATATGTGAGAAAACGACATTATTTTTGCACAAACCTAATAGATAACAAGAGCAGGCAGGGGGACACCTACCTAACGAGTTGGTGGAAAGCATTGGAATGGATAACAAAGTAACAAACGTTGCTAAGAGCCGCAAGAGATAGGAGAAACATGATCGGTCACGTCCTGAATGGTAATGACGTATTAAGTTACATACTCAATGAATTCTCTAGATTTGAGCCAGACTAAACTTTACTTAATAAGAGTCCTTCGCTCTAGAGTAATAGTTCGCTAATTATTTTCTCAGACTATCACTAGATCTGGATGTCCCACAATTGTCATCTTTCGTTGTTATAATATATCTAAGGAAGAGCTGAGATTATTCTGATAAGAGAATTATTAAAATAGACGTGGAAGTACTGAAGAAGATTTGATGCTACTTGTGGCTGAGATAGATTCCTATATTTCGCCTCTGATCAAGATTACCGCATTCCATGATACAGCGCGCTGCAGAAATACCTTTCACATTTTAAACTGTCATCTGCGTGGTGTTAGGGAACTTAGGCAATTACCAATGGTTCTTCATCTAGCTAATGTCTTACCAATTTATTCTTAGATACCATCATGTTTTGGACCAGTGTATATTGTACATTTTCTATCGAAACGTTTTTTTTTAAGTGCGGTGAATCGGTAATTGCAACACAGAGAATTTTCGTACTAATTTCATGTAACGTCGGAATGATGCTGTTTCGGATATAACATCGATATCCCTAAGGAATGAAAATTTAAAAGGCACAAGTTGAGCGCTTAAAAGAAAGCAATCTGGAAAATCTCGACCTTCTGGGTGACGGAAAACATTAGAAATCCTGTACAAGTGTGTATGCCGAATAGAAGCCACAATATGTAGGATGTCCTATTTAAAACCAAAATGAATAAAAACTGTAGCTCTTTAAAATATTCTTTTTTATAGTAGTTGCATTGGTACTCTTTGTCAACATTTAAAATGTTGTGTGTGTGTGGGGGGGTATTACTGCATCACCTAGTATACCACGGTGGAGTAATGGATAGCGGCTCGGATTAAGGAATTGGAGAGCCGGGTTCGAATTCCAGTCGAATTCATTACATTCACTCATGTGTTAATATCCTTGGGAAAGGTTTGAATTCTTTTCTTCCCCCCAGCTATGGGTAAATAGCAGGACAGACCGGATTCTATAGCCTTGGATAGCAACTGGTCTACCGTAGAAAGAAATGACAACATACTGCGGGAAAAAAATTCTGCCTCGTCAGTCATGTATCGAAAGATACCTGATCGTCTAAGCGTGTATCACGCATGGCACATAACTGACTGACGAGTAGATCAAAACCCAGTGTATCGAATGTGGATTATGAAGACAGTTTTGTTCATCTAGATAACTGACTCAACATAATTTTTCTCCGTCCTATTTGGCCTTGTGGGAAATGATTAATGATAATGGCTTAATTATTACCTAATTATTTTAAAACCTCTAACCTCCGTCAGTTGACTGGAGGACTGGTCTTGTAAATCAAGAATCCTTGTTTTCTTTTTGTGAGTCTATTAAAAATACGAAATTGCCGCAAAGAAACGAAATAATAATGTCACAAAAGGCAATGTATCTTTAAAATTAGGATAAAAATGAACGTCTTCTGTTTCATAAATGAAATAAGAAAATTTCTTTTTCATATTTAAATACATGCTTATTCACATTATTTACATTATTCGGACTATTGCCCTCATCTTTGTCGTCATTATCACGCTCCGGCCTTCTTCAGGTGGTTGGAATGTTGAACTGAACCCTTTATTTCGCTCACTGGGGTAGACTGTTCTAGTTCCATGTGCCATTTTTGATGGATGCCAGTTATCAGTTATCTCCTCAAGGACACATGACACAGTGGATAAAGGCGTTGGTTAGATCCAGTGACAGGACCCAAAGAGTGTGAGTTCAATACCCGGTTAAGCCAGTGGAGAACTTTCAGAGGAAAATTAGCAGGAGATAACTGATAACTTGATAAACATCTGAAGGTGCATTGAGAAAGTGAAACATGTTTTCCAAAAGATAAACAAAGTGTTTAACTGCTACGTAATATCCATCCTCTTATACGACCGTGAATACTGGACAGTTTCCTCACTGATGAATAGGAGATTTAAGGTAACAAAATTATGGAACGTGTGAGCAATTCGGAGCTTTAAGGAAAATAGGGACCAAAATGATGTTTGAACTTAGAATCAGAAAGAAACAATTGGAATTTCTAGCATACATAATGAGGAAAGAAGGCGTGAAGAGTTTAACACTCGCAGAGCATAATGAAGGCAAAAAGTGCAGAGTGAAACATCGAGTAATCTACGTAATGAGCTTGTGTAAATGAGTGACAGGACAGGAACTGGGGAAGATAGTGAGCGGACAAGCGTTGCTTAGAGTTACAAAGGGTAGGACGTTGTGGAGAGACATGATTTTTCACGTTCTGAAGGGACATGGCACATAGAAGAAGAAGAAGAAGAAGAAGAAGAAGAAGAAGAAGAAGAAGAAGAAGAAGAAGAAGATAGTAGTCATAACCTGGATGACATTCTTCTGATGTGATTGCTTTTGCCAAGTTTGGAAATAGAAATGTTGAAAATACACGCCACGTGTTTAAAACGTAACAAAAGATTGCAATCCAGAACCAATCTAGACCCCACCGCATACCTCAAATGCCGCCATCTTAAAACTGTAGTGATTATAAAAAAAGAGTTCCCTATTACCAATCTAAGCTTTCAAATTTCAAATAAAAAGAAAATTTAAAAACGCTGGATTAAATTCATTTTTAAGTTGAAAGAATGGCCATTGCTTTTAAATTAATGCACCCATCAACAACATCATGAAGCAATTTCACGCCATATTTTCTTAGCATGTATTTTTGATGCAAAAAGATTGGATGTTTATTTGCAGTTTTGACAGTTCCTTGACTCATATTGCAATTAGCATTATAGTATTTTCTATTGTTATTTACTAAGCGTAAGTTGGTTTGGCACATGGCCTATGTGTAGAGAACACTACAGTAATAACAGTTGCAAGATGAGCTGGTCAACGAGCTTGCCTCTTTTACCAAGACACAGTGGCTGTATTGAAATTCCTACCGATACAAAATTTGTTCAGATTCCTTCGTTAACAACCTCTCCTTTCGGCGATCCAATACATGGATAGACGACTGTCGCTTTTATATTCCATTATTGCTATAAAGAACATAGTTTACTAGAGATGATGTTAACTTTATTGATGCAGTCTTTCCGTATCTCTTATGAATACAGATCTTTTACTTTCATTATACAGTGCAACCCGGATATGAGAGACCCGGATATAAGAGAAACCCGGATATAAGATAGATTTTATCTGGTCCCAAATTAGAGCCATACTTACCTAAACAAAATAGACCAAACCCGGATATAAGAGAAACCCGAATATAAGAGACTTCTCCGGTCCCGACAACTCTCGTATATCCGGGTTACACTGTAGCATTTTTAACAGCTGACATTTAAATGAAAATTATGTCCACTAATTTGATTTTCTTTTGTCTGAGTTCGAGGTTTATTTAAGAAGCTGAAGCAATGTATGATGAAAATATTTTCTATTAAGTACGGTTTTTGAACTTTCTTTGTTGTATTTTGTATCAATAGGATGTTTTGCCTCGGCTTCTGTTTTGAATAACACTAAAATCGTAAAAAGATCTGGAAAACTCGCAGGAATAAATAATTAAGTCCTACGAGAAAAGTAAAATTCCAGATGTTGACCCCCCCCTCTCCAAGAGTACAACAATAAAACAAACGTGGATTGTCTTCTCTGAAAGAATTAATGTATAATGTATTATATGTTATTCACTCGGTACGCTTTGATATTTATCCGACCCGCAGATCTCAACAAAGATGTGACTGGATGAGGACAAAAGTTCATAACATTTTTCAACAGATGGTGTTTCATACATGACTTTAATTTATGACATATATATATACAGATTCTGAAGAGGGACGTTTCGACGCGTCTTTCTGTAAGTTTTGCGTGTGAATTGTAAATTTTAAATGTTTTTATATTAAAAGTGGAATAGGAGGAAAATTTTCAAACGAGAAAACATCCAAACAGAAAAAAAAAACAAAAAACAGAAAGATGCGTATTGTTTAAGAAGATGGTTCCAAAACTGTGAATACTGTTTTTAAGTGGCTTGTTAGTTTCAGAAGAGGAAAATCTCAAATGGAGAACATTCCGGTTGGCCTGCAGTCCGTGATGATAGCCAAATCAAGCCACCGTTAAAATCAATCACAGAAAACCCGGCATAAAAGTCACACGATACGGGACATCGCAACTATGCTCCGCATATCTCATATGATCATTGTAAGGCATTTGCAAATAATTGGATATGTGAATCGCTACGATGTGTGGGTGATTCCCAATTTAAAAGGTCCAGGTTAACGACGCATTTTTCCACCTGTTATTTTTCTGCTCAAACGCAACAAAACCACCCGTTTTTGAAAAGAACTATCACAGCCGAAGAAGAAAAAAGTGAATTGTTTACAACAATGTGAAGTAAAAACATCCTATGAAATGAAATGGGGCACAGTTTAGCACTCCAAAAGTCTGTCTGCTTCTGAGGAATTTGATGAACTATAGTAACACCGTAGAATAATACTGGTGTCAGACCCCTTCAAATAACACTCACACTAATACTGCTTGGTCGATAATGCTCGCTCGAATAGTAATCACCAAATAGTGATCCGAATAGTAATCCGTACAGGGATCACTTACACGCCGCGCAAATTCCTATATATATATACATTTCCTTTATCATCACGTTATCTGTGGAGATTCAAAGAGCACTTTATTTTTCGAGCGCCTTTCCCAAAATCTGTCAAGTACTGTTCCCAGCTGAACCAATTAATGTCATCATACGATGAAAAACGTGTGGAATTGTCCAATCGGAAGGGTGTCAGCTTCCATCAGGACAACGGTAGACTCCACGTCTTTTCCCAATATATCGAAAATTACTACAGTTTTGCTGGGATGTTCTACTACACACGTCGTATTCCCCATGACCTTGCACCTTAGGATTACCACTCATTTTGATCCCTAGAAAATTTTCCAAATGGGAAGAACCTCAATCCCCCGAAAGCCTGTAAAAACCACGTAGACCATTTCATTAGACAGAAATATGCCAAATTCTGGTAAGATAAAGCTGCTTCAAAAATAGTGAAAGGTATTGCAACAAAACGGCACATATTTGTTTGAAGAAATCTATGTTCAAATATCTAACATATTCTCTTTTAAATTCACTTGAAAACTCTAAGAATTTTTGTTCCAAACCAATATTATTCGGAACTGATAATATTTATATTATTTTTCCTTTAATATTATTATAAATAATACAAAAAATATTTCTTATTGGCTCTGATCTGGCATCTCGTTTACAGTCGCTCTTTCACAGACGTGCCGTTGCTTCCCTCTGTCTTTTCTACAGATAATTTCACGGTAACTACTCCGACGAGCTACTTTCGCTGATTCCCAAACTGCATGGATTTAAACGTGCTACGAGGTTGACATCTCAGTTCCACCCTTGTACTGTTGAAACGGTTAAATATAGCCGTCACTTCTACACTTCATGTCTCGCACCTCCCGTCTGTGGAACTCCCCTCCTCTTACTTGCTTCCTTGATAGCTATAATCTTCAAATATTCAAATGCAATGTCAATCGACATCTTCAGATACCTTGATCTAATTCCCCGTCCTTCTCTTCAGCCTTTCCTCTATCACGCCTCTTTGCTCTTGCTCCCACTTTCTGTAACCCCTTGCGTTCTAGTGGCACTCCTGCCTTGCTTGGGGTGAAATACTTAAAAATAAATAAATAAAGATCTTTGAGGATCTCTCGTTAAATCTTCAGTTACAAGTGATAGACATGTAGATGAGTAAACTACTGGAAGACAAGAAAAAACAAGTAAACTGCTTTTTGCAGATGCATTCTAGATTTAATATATTAGGTTGGTGCAAAAATAATGACGTAATAATGTCGTTTTTGACGTTAAAATACGTCAAAAAACGACATTATTACGTCATTATTTTTGCACCAACCTAATATTTTGCATTAAGATTTTTTAAAAAAAATTCAATTCACCTAAGGCAAGGCGATAATGATACTACTAAGCAAGGGACTACTGCGAGTGAAAGAGAATGAAAATACTTTAGAAGGAACTAGAGACCCTCTCCTAAGGGGAAAACCCACTACTACTGTTCAAAAGACCAGGGAGAAATGTAAACCGGGCGATGTTTTACCCGTTAAACATGTGAGAAGACATTTTCAAAGATGACTCAAGATAAAACTGCATATCGGTCTTCTGTGATTTCAACGAACACTCGTTGCCACTTTTGCGATGTCAACGAATACTCGTTGTCACTTTTGTAATGCTCGTTGTAGTAGAGACTTTGTAATCGCAGATACAACTATAGTAACGCCGCTGAAGAATACTTGTGTCAGACGTCTTCGAATAACGCTCGCACTAATAGTACTTGCTCGATAATACTCGCTCGAATAGTAATCACTGAATAGTGACCGAATAGTAATCTCTATAGTGAGGAATTCATTAACCGCCCCATGCGGCCGTATGCTCTTCGGCACAGGCTCGTCTGGGTTCCTCTCTGCCCGAAGGGGGAGAGTTTGACAAGCATATTTTTGAAATAATTCGGAGAATGATCCCTAACACGCCATGCTAATTCCCATATACACATTTCCTTTACAATCACGGGATCTACTTGGGATCCCTTGTGTTTGCTCTCTGGTGATCTGTGTTGAAACTCCTGTATCGACAGCGACACTTTATTCCTATATAACATGATCAGACTAAACAGCTCAACGTTTCTAGTCAGTTTTAATGAGAGTAAAATACATATTTTGGGCCCACATGTATTTGACTTAGTTATATGCCACAAAAAGGATTTCACCATTTGTATTGTTCATATTTAACAACACTACTAAAATAATTGTTATACTATAGTTCCCCAAATACAAGGCTCAAGAGCCATTCAAGATAGAGGATTACTAAATGCGGTTCTAATATGTAAGAATGATAACGGTAAACCCTAGATTTGAATAGACTTTGATTGTAGTAATCGAAGAAGAATTATTTTTGGAGTCTATTCCATAACGAACGAAATAGTTCTAGAGAAGAAGCCGTCGGTGTGGAATTTCTTTTTCTTCATCGAAGAATGAGTGTGTGTTAACCCAGTGTAAGTGACCTGTCGAGTCCTAAATGTGAAAGTCTGAATTAGTGGTATTAAGGAATATAGCTCGTCTAAACGTTTGAGCTTATAATATATATATATATATATATATATATATATATATATATATATATATATATATATATATATATATATAGTTGGTAAGTTAAAGACAAAATAGGGAGAGAAAGCCTATTATTGACGAACTTAATTTCGGATGTGAACAAGTTCATTCAAGGAACGGAAGACATCACTAAGGAGTTTTTCCTTTTCCCATATACTTACTCTTATGACCGGTATAGCCGGGCCTACCTGACTATTTACATTTTGATTTTCTTCAACCAAACTCTACATTATTTTATATTCCAGTCTACTCTTTCATTCCGACCCCAACTTTCTATTCCGGACTTAAGAGTATCCAATATTATGCTTATTCAAATTAAAAAAAAAAATTGTAGTCTTTAAGACTTTCACCTATAGGAGACCCTAAAGGATGTTGTGCATGGCAGAAAACTGACTACATTGGCGACTCTTAGAAAAGAAATTGAAAATGCGTGTGCAGCAACCCCAGTGGACACTTTGGCCAACGTTGCCCAAACAGTAGTTCGCCATACTCATAAATGTCTGGAAACTAAGGCCCACATTTTTCAGTATATTTTGTAAGTGTAGAGTTCAAGGTTAACTTGTATTAATCTCGTGGCATCTGAATAAATTTAGTATTACAATATCTAAAGTAGCTTTTCATTTCCTGAAGTCTTTCTCTTGCTCTTTTTCTGTCTTTCTTTGTCTGTCTGTCTGTCTCTCACTCTCTCTCTCTCTCTCTCTCTCTATATATATATATATATATATATATATATATATATAGTGCGATGAATAAATTGTCGTCTAAATTAAGGAAAAATAAAAATAACACTGAAATCTAATTTTAACAGATATATTTACCAAAATTACACAAAATCGTCTTGAAATACGAAAGAGTAAATTTATTTAATAAAATCTCCACTGACTTCAACCAAGACCTCCAGACGACTTCGGAAACTCCAGCATCACTTCTGGACGGTCTCCTTGTTTATGCGGGTGAATGCTGCCATAATCCTTGTCTTCAGTTCATTTTTGATTTTTGTTTGTCTTTCGCTCAACTGAGCCCCACACATAATAATCAAGGGTGGTTACAGGTGGCCAGATATAAGGTGTAATGTGGTCGCAGAAATTGTCTGACAGCCATGACTGAGTACTCCAGAGCTTGTGTGGCATGGTGCAGAGTCCTGTTGCCAGACAGAGTGTTTTCCAGCAGCCACCCTCTTAACTCAGAGTAGAACTACCTCCTCATGGCACTTGATGTAGGCCTCTGTGTCCAGTACGTGGCACTGTGAGAAAATGAATAGAGGCATAACCTCTCCATCACTAGTGATCATTTCAAACAACTTCATAATCACCATTAGACTCATCCAACTCTTTCCGAATCCTCTGCACTGTCCTCTGATTAACACCCAAACACTTGTTCGTATTGAAGCTTCTAGTGCGAATGCCAAGTAGTACAGCATACCGGTTCCAAATTCCTTGCGGGATAAATTGCGTCATAGTGCTCTTTTTCTCACAGACATATAGGAGATGACCTTACTATATTATGTAGTCGACAAAATCAAAAGCAACGCGCTTGTGTGAAATTAAAAATATAAAATGGTGACAATTAATCCAATCCTCTTCTAGTCAATTTTTTAGTGCTGTTACAAAATAAACTTTCTTTTCTGTCTCTTTTGGACACCAAGATACATGTATGGATCTATAAAATGACATAAGCCTAAGTTCCCACTCCTGTTTACCAATTAACCAAACTCATTACCCAACTCATTACACAATATATACTTAATAAATACAATATTAAATCAATCCACTATTCCAAATCTTAAAAACTAATAATGAAATCATATCCTCATTTGATGTTGGAAGTTATTTACCAATGTTCCAGTTAAAGAAACGATTGATATAAGTATAAAGAATATTTACAACAGTCTATCTCTTCCTCCATTAAAAATTAAACCGAACATATTACGGGAAATATTCTTGACGTGTACTACTGAGGTTCCCTTCTATAACAATCAAAATAATACAACGTGATGGCGTTTCAATGGGTTCAGTTCTAGGACCAACATTTAGCAATTTCTATATGGCTTACCTTGAAAATATGATATTTAATACCACTAACAAACCCTCCATCTACCGAAGATATACAGACGATAATCTCGTCTTAGTTAAATACATAGACAAAATACATGAACTACAAAGATTTCGAAAGAATTCTGTTCTTGAACTTAACAACAACAACGTTAATTTCTTGATATATTGATAGACTCAAATTATGAATATTAATATATCCTACACAGATCCAAGTAAAAAAATAAAACTAATTGGATACTATACTAAATTTAAAACAACCAACTAAATGATCGGAAATAACTCTTCCTGTCAACTAATGTTTCGCAAATATCGTATATCAGTTTAAATGTCCTTTGAGTGATTGTATTTTTGACAAAAACGTAAATATATATGTTGGCTTCAAAGCGACGACACTATCAAGGAGGCTTACTTTACACATGGCAGATTCAAGTTCCATTGCACAATATTTAAAAGAACATTCCTGTACATATTCACGTTTTAGGGAAATATTAATTGACAATACAAGTATACTCCACCGAGAAAAAAAAACAAAAAAAAAACTTCAAATTCTCGAAGTGCTCTACATAAAAAAAAAACGAAACCTACACTAAATAAAATCAATATAGCAACAATATATAATAGCAACAATGTTTTAAAATGTCTATGAAAGCAATATTTTGGGATGCTCAAATTGTAAAAATATTTTAAAAGAATTACATGTTGAGGATTTTTAAAACATTAAAAATAAAATAAGTTAAACTAAGTTACCTCCCTTACTTATTCTTAACGTAAATTGGCTATAATGGAGCGCGTTTCATAAACTGACTATAACTATCAACTATATGAATTTTTGTCTTAGCAATTCATCCTTAAAGATGATGACGGAGATTGGAAGTACTAGGGAAAATAAAAGAAATATCCAAAACTACGATTTCTTTCTTACTCCATTTTTTTTTATATAGCCCTAAAAATTGATTTGGCAATTTTAGAGCATTAAAATAAAAATAATGTCTAGATTATTCAACCATAAATAATTTAATATATATATATATATATATATATATATATATGTATGTATGTATGTATGTATATATATGTGTGTGTAGATGTGCGAGTAGTGTAATGGATAGAGATTCTGAATGAAAAATAATCAATAATCGTTACATTGACTTAACAGTAAATATCCTTGAGAAAAGAATAAATTCGTCCCTTCTCCCTCTAGTTATGAATTAAATAGTAGGCAGACTGTGTTCTTTAGCTTTGGTTGACAACCGATCTCGGAGAAGGATATGAATTCAAAATTATAGGATGTCTGTTTGTAGACTTCGTGGCCCATTATGTCTATCTTCCCAAGTTGAAAGGTTATGGTATTTCTGGACGAATTTTTGGATTTGATTGAATCTTTCGTATCAAATCGCGAAATGTATTAGACAACAGAAACCACATCCCCTGACGACATTCAACAAAAGCAACAGATAAAATGGATCTCACATCTAACTCGAAGATTAAATAATAACATCATTAAGATGTTGACGTCCCACATTACGTCAGATAAAAGTTTAGGAGGGAATCATCAATTAATTAATTAATACTAGAAAAAACTGATAACAGTTAGTGAACTCCAGAAAACTATTCTCATTAAAAAATTGTTTTAAGAGAAAGATTTTATAAATGTCACCCGACAGCATGACTGGCTGTTTGGTGTTTGATCAATGAATACCGAATATTTCCTTATAAGGAAACAGCTAATCTTGCCATTACGATTATCATCCAGTGCTACCAAACAGATATATTTTTTCGAATAATTTAATACGCTTGCCTTAACCAGTATGTAACCACAAACTGTATAGTTTGAAACTTGATATGTTTTTAAAAACATTCACAGCACTTCGTTCACTCTGTATATGAAACAGATTTAAGAAGGCATTTTTTCAATCATTCGTACTTAAGATACTTAACTTCTAAATTTGTAAGCCGGTGTTAAATAATCCTTTTTTATTTTTGGATTTCTAGCTTTATACAAATTTGATTTAGCTTCTTTGAAAGTAGCAATAAATAATTATCTACTTTCATCTGTCAGTCAGTTCCCCTGATTTCTGTCTTCTTTAATCAACGATTCTCTCGAACAATGATCAGCATAAAATAATCTAATTAAATTAATATTTCTATTTCTTTTCTTTTCTTTTTTTTTTTCGAATATTTAAAAAAAGAACCTCGTCATGCTATACAGACATTTAAAAATTAAAACGTTCGTGTAACTGAACAAGTCACATTTTTAAAAGAAATCTTGGAATAGATTACAGATATTACTGACTATCACTTAACAATTGCACATTTCTGAATATTATCTCGCGCTAAAATAATTAATGAAAATAGAAAAGGAACTGAACACAAAAAAAAAAAAAAAGACGCGCGAAGCAGAATAGCAAATGAAGGAAGATGTCGATATTCTTTTTCAATTAAATTGTTGGCTGTGGAAAGGAATTGTATAAATTGCAGCCGGAGAAATTTGGGTGTAATTTAAGATAGTCTTGCAGGGTAGTCCGAATAGCAATGGTGAGGACATCACTAAAATAAATAAGGATTCCGGTACCTGATTATTGTCTTTTGTTCATTCATGTTTTTATTGCATTTCTTTATCATTTGTTTTTAATTCTCAATTTTTCTTTTCTTTCTTTCTTTCTTTCTTTTCTCATCTTTTCCGCCTGTTCTTTCTTTCTTCCTTCTTTCTTTCTTTCTTTGTGTGTTTAGGAGGGCTTCCCTTACAGGACTGGTTAACTTAGATGAGAAATGTTAACAATTTCTTTTTCTTTCTTTCTTTCTTTCTTTCTTTCTTTCTTTCTTTCTTTCTTTCTTTCTTAGTGTGTTTAGGAGGGCTTCCCTTACAGGACTGGTTAACAGAGATGAGAAATATTAACAATTCCTTTCTGTCTTTCTGTCTTTCTTTCTTTCTTTCTTTCTTTTCTCATCTTTTCCGCCTGTTCTTTCTTTCTTCCTTCTTTCTTTCTTTCTTTGTGTGTTTAGGAGGGCTTCCCTTACAGGACTGGTTAACTTAGATGAGAAATGTTAACAATTTCTTTTTCTTTCTTTCTTTCTTTCTTTCTTTCTTTCTTTCTTTCTTTCTTTCTTTCTTTCTTAGTGTGTTTAGGAGGGCTTCCCTTACAGGACTGGTTAACAGACATGAGAAATATTAACAATTCCTTTCTGTCTTTCTTTCTTTCTGTCTTTCTTTCTGTCTTTCTTTCTTTCTTTCTTTCTTTTTCTTCGTCTAGTTTTCTTTTTTCTTTTTGATTCTTTCCTGTTATTTTCTTTTGTTTCTTTCTTTAATCTCATTCTATATTCTTGTTTCTTTTTCTTATTTTTTCTAAAATATTCTCGTTTCTTTCTTTGTTTTTCTACATTTTTCTTTATTTTTTCGTTTTTTACTTCTTGTGTTTCGTTTCTTTTCTTTTCTTCCTTGTCCATTTCGTTTAGTTTCTTATCCATTTTGTCATCCTATTTAGAGGTATTTCTTCAATCTAGGTAATTTCAAGAAGTGTTTCAGAATTTTTTTATCAGAAAAATAGTTTTATTTCATTACAATGTTGATGCTTTAGGTCTAGAAAAATCTGAGCCAAATTTCTGAGGAACGTCATATCGTCATCTACAGACAGACTGTTTCACTCTATCACAGTTCATCAGTGTAGCTAGGCATCTGGTCGCTTCAAGCCGGTATTGGAAACAGGCTGATTTGTCATCAGTCGGAGATTCTACCCCTAAGCTACTGGCGCCCGGTAGAAAGTAAGGTTAAATTTTGCGTATTTATTTTTAAATAAACCGAGAGGACTCAATCTGTTAGGAGAGTCTTGCATTATAAGCAGTAGTATTTACTGTTTAAAATTCGCGTTTTCTCTCCAATGTGCTTAACCGAATTAATTTTTCAGTGGCATATATCTTCATCCACAGACAGATTGTTTCGCTGTATCACAGATCATCAGTGTAGCTAGACATCCGACTTTTTTTTAATTATTAAATTTAAAATTTACGGTAAATGCTGTTAAATGTACAATACAGAATACAATCAAAAAAATTCTTTTACAAACTTTGTAACAGGTTCCTGACGCCAAAACAAAGTAAAATGCCAATATAAACATGTCCAAAAAGCCATCGTTGTACCTCAATACGGCAACTCTACAAACGCATACACCCGTAGAATCATTGACTGGCGTGCTCTTTCAAATACGCCCCACCCGGTGTCGAATGATTTCGTAGGCCCCCAAGCCTCCATGACACATTGATGGAGCATCTCTGCATTATTAATGTCTGTTACATAAATCAATTGTTTTAGAGGACATATATAAAAAAAACCCCAAAGATTGAGATCGGGCGAACGTTTAGGTCATGGAACCGGCCCTCCCCTACCAATCCATCTTTCATGGTAGATGTCAGTCAGCGCATCATGAACAATGTGAGAAAAATATGCTGGACCCCTATCATGCATAGAATTTATGCATCTTCTTATTAGCAGGAGTACTTCCTCTAGCAGGTTTGGAAGTGTGTTCGAAATAAAGCCCCTGTAGACAGCTCTTGTAAGACGTGCTGGGAGAAAATATGGCCCTACCAGACGCTCATCTACAATTCAGGCCCACATATTAATCGTAAACTGAAACTGGTGTCTAGCCTGTATGGCACCATGAAGATTCTGATCCGACGAAAAATGTGGTTTTTGTAAATTTGTTATTCCATCTCTTGAAAATGTTACCTCATCCGTAAACAAGACTGAAAAAAACAAACAAACAACGGAACGGCAGTATATCCAATAAACCATCGGCAAAAGTTCTCCTGTAATAAGTGATCAGGCGGCGAAAGACCTGGCAGCAATTGCAAATGATACGCATACAGGAGCTGCTCTTGAAATATTCTACATGCGTTACTATGAGATGGTATGACATGATAGGGACACTTGGCGTATATTGATGTCTGGATCGTCTCCAGCAGCCTGTAGAATGCATTCTTCGTGGTCAGGCGTACGACAGGATCTCGGTCTTCCTCAAGCCATAGTCTGTGATGCTACTGATCCTGTCCCACCAAAGCGGCGATAAACAGCAGCAAAAGTTTGGATGACTCGGCTGCCTTCGACCTAGAAACGCAATCTGGCACACCCCTGCAGCCTTGCGTCCATTACCATTCGGGCGGCCGTATGTAAAGTCAAATCTGCCTTCTCATGATATAAACATCCTGCTAGCGTTAAACGGATCACTTCCCAGGTAACTTAGTACTCCACACGTTAAACGTTGAAGAGAGACTAGCGAAAAATGTACACAGATAATATATGTAAACTTTCTTTAAACATAGTAACTCAAATACGAGGGATTTGTGGACATATGTTTATATGTACTTTTGTTTTTCTTTTGGTGTGAGGAACCCGTTCCCAACTTCGTAAAATTATTTTTGCTACACCCCGTATATATATATATATATATATATATAGGTATATATATATATATATATATATATATATATATATATGTATTATTATTATTATTATTATTATTATTATTATTATTATTATTATTATTATTAGTCCTGACTTGGTGTTTCGGCTTAGGCCCTTTTCCCATTGCTGTAAAGCTGCTTACTTCTGCCTTGTCTATAAATAAACTTCATAGTAACTCTTTCGATGAGTTATTTGCTATGCCACCTAGACTTTGTGAATTTGAGCGCAGTACTAGATTGGCAACAAGGTCCCATCGGTTTAAAGTTGATATGGCTAGATGTAACCGTACGTTCTTTGCTAACAGTTTCGTTTATTTTTGCTACACCCCATATATATATATATATATATATATATATATATATATATATATATATATATATAGAGAGAGAGAGAGAGAGAGAGATAGATAGATAGATAGATAGATAGATAGATATGTATATATATATTACATTGAGCACTCTTTTGTAAAAATAAAAATAAAATATAACAAGAACACCGGATTATATATCTTACTGTTCTTTCTTTATATACATACACACACATATATATATATACACACACACACACACACATATATATATATGTGTGTGTGTGTCTGTGTGTGTGTGTGTGTGTGTGTGAAGCCATCTTTCTTTCATACATGTTTCGTTGAATGTCATATTCAAAGAAAATTTGATGAATTATTTCTTTGTTTTCTAGTATTCTTAATTTTTTTTCCACGAAGAAAAACTATCGGCCACTTCTTAACCCATTTTCAAGGGGTTGGTTGTTAAGGTAGACATTATGAACAACAGACACCACCGAAAATTACAAACTCCACAAATCCTCAAAAATTCCCGCACCGACGATAGCACTTCTAACATCAACAACACAAAATTCATAAACCTAAACTCGAAAACTGTATTTATTTGAAAAATAAATTACTCATCCCCAACTCTAGGGTATTTACCATCACAAGACAATCGGGCATATAAATAGGAAGAAAAATATGTTCAAAACTTGTTCAGAGGCCGGGATTTATCATATAAAACGCTTATAATGTGGATACGCATATAATGGCGAGACGTCTCAGAATCTAAAATCCCGTATCTGTGAAACCAAGAGAGAAAAACGTTGAGACAACCATTTAAACTCATTTGTAATACACAGGAAGAAGACTGGTCATAACAGTCTAATTAAAAAAAGAACATAATTGTTAAACGTCGAAAATAATCCGAGGCAGTCTATAAAGACTCGTCAAAAACAGTATATTACATGACCAACCTTTATTTAACCCATTCTTAAAGAATGTAAATTATATTTAACTTCCACACTGGTGCCGATATAAAAACATTCCCAAATCAACATGCGGACAACCTTAAAAAATAAATAATGCCTATTAGACTCCCGACACGTGCGCGCGCACGCACATACACACACACACACATACACCCACATGCATATATAAATTATCATCCGAATCCCGAATACACACACTATAATTATGATACAGTTACACACGGACACTGTTTAACAAGTAAAATGCACTCGAAGTCTGCTTAACTAATAAGAAATAAATACAAAATATAAATACTGAATTTTTTTATATCTCATTCTCAGATGAGGCTTTTATAAAAGCGAAATATGTTAAATTTATAAACGTTTCTTGTCATTTATCCTATCCAATTCTACCCTATCATTCATACATATATATATATATATATATATATATATATATATATATATATATATATATATATATATATATATCTGTGTGTAAGTAGATAGATAGATAGATAGATAGATAGATAGATAGATAGATAGATAGATAGATAGATACATTTCTGATTTCTTTTTGAATTTGTAGTTCTGATGAATTGGATCCTGATTACGATTCCAATGTAATAAATTATAACCATGGAATATTAGTGTTTTAACCTTTTATATATATATATATATATATATATATATATATATATATATATATATATATATATATATGTGCAGGAAAAAAATATATATATATGTGCAGGAAAAAAAATCATTTAAATTATATTTGTACATTTGGCCGATAAAGTATCCTTGACTAATTTTTATTGTATACTTTCAATTTTCGAACAAGTTGTGGCATATCCACTAACACGTTACACATTTGAAGTGTAACATCCTAACTGTGCCAAGTTTAACTAACAAAAATTTTGTCTACAATGCTGATATTTTATTCTGGATTATGATCTAAAACAAAATCCTGAAGTTTAAAAATTGTATCTACAATTTTGATCAGAGTCTGTCTATATTTCTGAGATGAGGTATTATGTACATTATTTACATTATTCGGACTATTGTCCTCATCTTTTCGTCATATCTATCTCAAAGTTTCGGCCGTTGTACGCTCCGGCCTTCTTCGGGTGGTTCAGAGAGAAATTAACAAGAGATAACTGATAACTGACATCCATCAAACATGGCACGGGGAACTAGAACAGTCTACCCCAGTGAGCGAAATAAAGGGTTCGGTTCGACATTCCAACCACCTGAAGAAGGCCGGAGCGTACAACAGCCGAAACGTTGTGATAGATATGGCGAAAAAGATGAGAACAATAGTCCGAATAATGTAAATAATTTTGATCCGGTTATGCAGTGATTTAAACGAAATCAGTAAAATACAATGAGATGAAACCAACAGACCGTATCGGCTGAATTTAATAAAATTTGCTTATATATATATATATATATATATATATATATATATATATATATATATATAGTTTATTTATAAATATTATTATTATTATTATTTGATAAAGTTGGTTTACATACAAAATATATATATATATATATATATATATATATATATATATATATATATAGTATATTGGGGCTGTAGATCATTATTTAAACATATATTATTAAATATTAGGTTGGTGCAAAATTAATGACGTAATAATGTCGTTTTTTGACGTTAAAAGCACGTCAAAAACAACATTATTACGTCATTATTTTTGCACCAACCTAATATAACAAACAATGAATGTTTATTATGTCATGAGTCGTTCTAAACTTCGTACGGCTGCTTTAATTTCGGGGCAAATTAAAAGTAAAAATTGTCCAACATTTGGATATTGTTTATTAAGTTGGTCCTTGATCTAAGCTTTCGGCTCACTTGAGACATCTTTAGAGTGGTTATTCGGACATTTTAACAAAGATATTCACCATGGAAGAGGATATTTTATGTTGTCATAGAAGATTGCTATGCGACGATAACGGTCACGGAATAGCAGATGCAGTTCGTAAGTTCAAGATGCGGTTCTATGACGTCATACCATGTGATAGGCCGAGATATTAACAACAGAACCATATGTCTAGATGCAATATAATTTGTTGTGACTAATTTGAAATGTAATTTTGTTTAGTATGGGTTGCTTCGTTTTAATGTAGATGGTTTCCAATATTTGAAGGTTCTTTTTACTGTGTGTATGCATGAGTATTGTTAGCATCTAATATCTGTCTAATATTATGTACATGGCTATGTGTTTGTAAAGGTGACAGGTAAGTCTACGGGAGAGCGTGGTTATAGTTAAACCAATATATACAGTGGGTTTATTATTAGTATCAAAGATAAAATCTCTGAATGGTCATGTAAATTGATACATTACATTGGTTTTTTGTAGATTTATTTGTGTCGTTGTAGGGTCATTGAAGTCAATTATTTTAAATGTTTTATAATATATGATGAGCTTAACTTGTTTATTATTATTAATGGGTTTAACATTTCTATCTTCTATATTTACGTTTTTGAGTTCTGCTTATAATTATTATGCATTTCGTTACAATAGTAGAGGATAACTGTTATGTTTATTTTGACGTACAATATTATTATTAATATTGTTAGAGGTATAATTAATATTCATAGAGGTATTATCATCAATTTTGTATTATTAAGGTATTATTAAGTTTATTGAGATACGTTTTAATTTGTTGATCAATTTCGGACTTAAGAAATCCATTATTAACAAGTGTTTGTTTAATGTTATATAATATATTATATTTATAGAATATGGTTTTGGAAGAAGATATTATTTGTTTGTCTTGCATTAAAATTTTTATAACGTCTAACTTATATCGTTAGGGGGATTCGCTATTATAATTAAGAAGACAAGAGTTAATGCTTGTGGGTTTCCTATATAAAGAAGTAGTAAATTCATGTGTACTGGAATCAATAAATACATCAAAGAATGGAATTTTATTAATAATGCTAAGTTCTAATGTAGATTTTAGGACGGAGTGAATTTCAAATTTGTTTTTAAGTTGTGTAATTTGATCAATATTTTTAGTTAAAACGAAAATGTCATTTATCTTCCATATATCAGCGGTTTATTAGTATCATCAAGTACCATATGTGCCATGAAATAATTAGAAAAAAAGGCACATGTGAGCCGAATGCTTAAATCAAGGACTAAATGTTGACAGTTTTTACTTTGTTTTCAGCTGAAATTAAAGCAACCATACGAACATTAGAACAGCTCATGATCAGACATAAAAACATTCATTGTCTACTATATTTAACAATATATATATATGTCTGTGTGTGTGTTTCTGTGTGTGTATGTATGTGTCTGTGTATATATATATATATATATATATATATATATATATATATATATATATACAAATATGGTAGATTTTGTAACTAACTATATATATATATATATATATATATATATATGCTACCATTGGTCTATATCGAGTATAGAGCCTTCTCAGATATTAATCATTTCCTGATGATCGCTTAACGAGTGAATCGACGTGTTGATTACTGTATCCGCAATGTTTATTTCTCTTTCTTTTCTCTTTATCTCTCTCTCCCACACACACATGTACACACACACGCACACACACATATATGTGTGTGTGTGTGTGCGTGAGTGAAAGAGAAAGAAAAGAGATATTTAGACAAAGAACTGGAGAAATTTTGGCTTATCGCATTCTTACAAGGAAAAACAATTGTATCTGCCTTTATTGAAAGTTAGTCTTCCAAGTCTTAGTTTAAACTGAACATGTATTCTGATTAAAAGAAAATGGACTACGTCGGACTAATGTATTTTCTACTGTCATGGAGGTCATAGCAGATAACTACCTCGATATCTAGATTCAAATATAGACATGGAGTTTGGATATATGCTCGTACACGTCTATAATCGCTTACACAAAGGCAACCATCTATTTTCTCCTGTTTTGGGAATCAGTTGCTCATCTGAATCGCTTTTTTTTTTTTTTTTTTTTTAGTATTTCCTGCTTTCCTTCTTGAACGACGCCATGTTACCGTTCAGGTTGCTTAACATGTTTTATCTTCTTTTATATTTAATTTTTCTACACTGGTTTCTTGCATCGTTCTTCCATTCATTTTTATATATGTTTCTATTATTTTCTTTCTCGTTTCGCAGGTTTGGATAGTTTTATTTGTTCTGTTTCACTTTTTCCTTTCATTTTTTTTTTTTTTTAGTCATTTTCATTTTCTTCCTGTTGTACTGTCTAATCTATTTTCTCTACCCTACCCCCTTATATCTCTTTTAAGTTCAAAGAGACAGTGAGAATCTCACTTGATGTCTCTTGCCAAAGGAAGGCAGTTGAGTCATGGACGCAAAGTCGAAATGCAAATGGAATTGGTTTGAAAATGAGATTGGATGAAGAGTGTGGCTATGGAGGGTGGGAAATAATAGGAAGAAAAATTAAGAAGTATTGCAAAGATGTGTAAAAAGACAGAAAGAAAGAAAGGAAGAAAGGAAGAAAGAATCACACTTTGCAATAAATAAAGTGTAGTAGGAAGGATGTAACTAATAAAAATAACAGTAGAAAGAAAGAAAGGAAGAAAGAAAGGAAGAAAGAAAGAAAAAATGTGGTAGCATAAATATGAGGAAAGAAATAAATTGTATTAAAGCGAGGCTGAAACAAAAAATATAAATAAAGAAAGGAAGAAAGAAAGAAAGAAAGAAAGAAAGAAAGAAAGGAAGGAAGAAAGAAAGAAAGAAAGGAAGAAAGGAAGAAAGAAAGAAAGAAAGAAAGAAAGGAAGGAAGAAAGGAAGAAAGGAAGAAAGAAAGAAAGAAAGGAAGAAAGAAAGAAAGAAAGGAAGAGAGAAAAAATGTGGAAGCATAAATATGAGGAAAGAAATAAATTGTATTAAAGCGAGGCTGAAACAAAAAATATAAATAAAGAAAGGAAGAAAGAAAGAAAGAAAGAAAGGAAGAAAGGAAGAAAGAAAGAAAGAAAGAAAGGAAGAAAGGAAGAAAGAAAGAAAGAAAGAAAGGAAGAAAGAAAGAAAGAAAGAAAGGAAGAAAGGAAGAAAGAAAGAAAGGAAGAAAGAAAGAAAGAAAGAAAGGAAGAAAGAAAGAAAGGAAGAAAGAAAGAAAGAAAGGAAGAAAGGAAGAAAGAAAGAAAGGAAGAAAGAAAGAAAGAAAGAAAGGAAGAAAGAAAAAATGTGGAAGCATAAATATGAGGAAAGAAATAAATTGTATTAAAGCGAGGCTGAAACAAAAAATATAAATAGATAAAGAAAGAAAGGAAGAAAAAGAAAACGTAAATGGAAAAGAAAGATAGGAAAATTAAGATGTATTGAGATGAAGAAAAAAAGAAAGAAAGATAAAAGAGTGAAAAGAGAAAAGAAAAACAATCGTACATAGGAAAAATATATAGAGTGTGGTAAAGAGGGAATTAATAGAAGAAAGAAAGAAAGAAAGAAAGAAGGAAAGAAAGAAAGAAAGAAAGAAGTAAAGTAAAAGGAAAGAAAGAAAGAAGGAAAGAAAGAAAAATGGAAGGAAAAAAGAAAGAATAAAGAAAGTATGAAAAAGAAAGAAAGCAATAAGAAAGAAATGGCAATAGTGTAAATGGAATGAAATGTGATAAAATGGTGAACAAATAAATAAAAAGGTAAAATGGTAAATAAGTAAGTAAAAAAAAAATGAGAACAAACAACAAGTAAATCGGTAGGAAAGAAAGGAAAAAGGAAAATAAAGGAAAGAAGTGAAAAGAGGAAACAAAGAATGAGAAATTAGAGAAAAGGTTAGAGAAGGAAGAAAGAAAAGACGATGAAAGAACAAAAAAAAACAACACATAAACAAAGAAATCAAACAAAAAAAAGAAGTGAAATGAAGAGAAAAAGAAGGAAGATGAAAAGAAGGAAGATGAAAAGAAGGAAGAGGAAAAGAAGGAAGATGAAAAGAAGGAAGATGAAAAGAAGGAAGATGAAAAGAAGGAAGACGAAACAAAGAAGAAAAGAGAAACCAGAGAAATAAAAGAAAGGTGAGTGAAGCGTGAAAAGGATACAATGATAAAAAAAGAAAAGAAAAGATATCGAAGAAAGAACAAACGAAGAAAGAAAGACAAGTAGAAAAAGAAAGACGAGAAATTAAGGAAGAAAGAAAATAGACGAAAGCATAGAGAAGTCGACAAAGAAAAAAAAAAAGAGATATTAGGTTGGTGCAAAAATAATGACGTAATAATGTCGTTTTTTGATGTATTTTTAACGTCAAAAAACGACATTATTTCGTCATTATTTTTTGCACCAATCTAATAGTAGAGCGGAAAGGATGAAAAGAAAAAAAAAAGAAGAAAAGAGTGAAAGAAAAAAAAGACGAAAACAAAGAAGATGGAAATGACCAAAGAAGAAAAAATAGAAGAAAGAAAAGAATGAACACTGAGGCTAAAGGAAAAAAAGAAGAGAAATGAAAAGAGGTTAATAAACAAAAGGAAAAAGGCATGAAAGACAGGAAAGACGTAGAAAGAAAGAAAGAAAGAAAGAAAGAAAAGGCCACTAAATAAAGATGGCGGAAGAAAACAACAGTAAGAATGAAGAGATAATGCAAAGAAATACAAAGATAATAGTAAAGATGAAGAAAAAAGGGAAGAAACATGGTAATGGAGGCGAAGATTAAATTAAAGAGAAAGTAGAAAAATCATTTGTATAAAAAAGAGAGAATATGGCAAGACGTTAAGAAAGAAGAAAACTAGAACACCCCCTACCAATAAAAAGAAGAAAAAAATAGTAAAAAACGGATAATGGCTGGATTGTATGAAAGAAAATGAAAAGAAAATAGTGACTGCTGAAACGACAATTATAATGAAAGAACATGCAGAGCTGACGAATTAGAAAAAAAAAAAAAAAAAATGAAGACGTCGAAAGAACAAAAGACGAACCCCAAACATTCAAATAGTAAAATTGAAATGACATTCAGAGGACCATTATTTTAATTTCACAAAAAAGAACTCCCCTCTGAAATGACGTCAGCTTATTCACAGACGTGGATGCTCAACTATTGAAAGTTGGACGCATGCGCAAAGAAAATGAGATAGTCGAGAACAATCTTTAACGTAAGTATACATAGGTAATAAAACATACACATAGTTCAGATCTATTGCGCATATACATGGGTGCAAACGTTCATGATGAGATACAATATCAAGCATAGATAAAAACATATTGACACAATCTCAGACACAATTGCCGAAATTTGATATGAAATATCAACATATATATGAAGTTTGTTTCCGTCCTGTCACCGAAGTTAAGCAGCGTGGATCGTGGTCAGTACTTGAAGTGGGGGACAAATTAGAAACACTCGGAACTGTAAGTAAGCAAAGACAGAAATCATATATTTGTCACATGATTCAGGTAGGAAAGACATAGACGTTCTCTAATTATCTTGATTGGTTCTTGTCATTGGAGTAAGATTTTTTTGTGCTTTGAGTCTGCATAGTTTTGAGCAAACTATAAAAACCTATCAACAGTCGAGAGAGTAACCACTGGGTTTCCGGTGGCTGAGGGCAGCACCAACACCACACCCGCAGCCATCAGTGTGGCAGCTCACCTCATGCAGCGAGTGCAATCATATATACAGAAACGTTAAAGTAACTTATATTTACAAAGGTAGAGAATAAATACAAAAGCGTGTAATTACATAAATGCATACACATATAATAGCATTTATAATAGGTATATATAAGAATAAGCATACGCTGCCTGCCTGCCTGCCTGTCTGTCTGTCTCTCTCTCTCTCTCTCTATATATATATATATATATATATATACATGCTTATATCTGATGTAGGGTATGCATATATATATATATATATATATATATATATATATATATATGTGTGTGTGTGTGTGTGTGTGCGTGTGTGTGTGCATACCCAAGTATAGGATTGGTGTATACGGAATAAATTACAACAGCCAACAAATACTATTATTAAAACAGTGCTCAATACAGATAGAGCAAATAAAATGTTCCCCATTTTAAAAATTATACTAGGTTGGTGTGGCACAAAAAAAATCTTATATGTATATATATATATATATATATATATATATATATATATATATATATGTGTGTGTGTGTGTGTGTGTGTGCGTGCGTGCGCGCACGAAGGAATGTCCAATTCCACTTCCTTAAATCTGGCTCGAATGTCCAAAATTTTTGAACTATGGTCACAAACATTATATCATTCTCAAATATACAGGGTGCGATGGATAAATTGTCGTCTAAATTAACGTGGAAATTAAAATAACACTGACGTCTCATTTTACTAGAAATATTTACCAAAATTACACAAAAATATATTGAAATACTAAAGAGTAAATTTCTTCAATAAAATCACAATTAGTTTCAACGTTTAAGTTGGTGAATGTTGCCACAATCCTTGCCTTCAGTTCATCCTTGGTGATATAAGTAGTTTTGTTGTTCAAGGGTTTGCAATCTGGGGAGTTAGTTGGTCAGATATAAGCGCTGATGTGGTGGCATAAATTGTTTGACAGCTATGACTGGGTTCTCTTGCTTGTGTGGCATGGTACAATCATGGTACAGTCATAGGGACTTTTAGTAGCCACCCTCTTGACTCAAGGCAGTATTACCTCCTCAAAGCACTTGATGTAGGTCTCAGTGTTCAGTTTGAGTCCCTGTAGGAAAATGAATGGTGTCATAACGTTGGCATCGCTAGTGATCACTCCAACTTCCTTCATAATCACCATTAGATTAATCCAACTCTTTCCTAATTCTCTGCATTATCCTCAGATTGACGCTTAGCACTATGAAACGTTGGTATTTGAGCTTCTGGCGCGAATGCCAAGCAGTATAGCATACAGTCTAAGTTTCTAGCGAAGTGAATTGTGTCATGGTACTCTTTTTCTCACATACGGTACCCAACTGACCTTACTATACTGTGCAGTTTACAAAATAAAAATAATCAGCGCGCATGCGCGAAATTAAAAATATAAAATGGCAATAATTCAACCATCATAACTTGTATATATAAGATTTTTCGAAAGATCAGACCAGTAGACAAAATTAAATACTGTTTATAATAAATGGAGCGTTTATTCAAATATGGTTATCTACTAAAAAATAACTTTTAAGTAATAAAAATATGTCGGATTAATAAATATAATATAGTTATTCGTTAGAAAAAATATATTCAATGACTGATAGGTATTTTACGGCTTATCAACCCTTTATATTTCTAGATTTAGAAATTTTGGAGATAATAATGATTTACTGATAAAAGCCCTATTATTTAACCCATAAATAGGAGAGGAAGAATAGGGCAATTCAAACTTGTCCCGAAGGTGTGTGCGCGTATGTGTATATAACGAATCCTACTGGAATTGGTATTCGGGTTTCCGAATCCCAGTTGGATCTGCTTTAAATGACACCAACCACTCATCCAAGCTTACTGCAGCTAGTATTCCCTAAGAGTCACCGATCGAGGTACTGACCAGGCTCGAAGTTGCTTAACTTTGATGATCGTACGAGAACCACTCTTTCAACGTGATATGGCCGTAAGACATGTGTATATTATAGTAAATGCGCACTAAAAATTTTTATAAAATAAACGAATATATATATATATATATATATATATATATATATATATATATATATATATATAATAAAGATAATAAATCCGCCGGTATATAATCCAAGTGGATCCTAGTAATGTGAAACTCAAAAAGAGCTCAATATATTTATTATTACAGAGCAAAAATTAATACACAATAAAATCCAAAATCAGAACATATTGGGATAAGCTTATTTCAACCGACGAAAGTATAATTCGTCAGTTCCACCAACTCCGGGAAAGACTTAAGTGATTTTGGATTTTTGAGTATTTTAATATATATATATATATATATATATATATATGTGCGAAAATATTATAAAAAATAGGAAAGAAACTGGTTTGGTAAATAATCCAAAGTTCCTTAGTATTTTTGTTATTATTTTAAAAAAGTAGTACTCAATACAAAAGTAGAGCATAAATATAATTATTTATTTAAAAATATGATTCTAACTCGCTACATAAGAGGTCTCATGTTTCAAAACAAGAGCCGAAAACTTCAAAATAATATTTGAATTAACCTGAGTTAAAGTAGGCTCTGTTCCATCTTCAAGTGAAATTTTTTTGGGATATATATATATATATATATATATATATATATATATATATATATATATATATATATATATATATATATGTGTG
>OZ010572.1:71402583-71415083 GCA_963932145.1 Acanthosepion lycidas
ATGATTGTCTACGCCCTGAAAGCACATAGAAAGAAATATAGGCTATATTAAAGCAGCTGAAGACCCTACCATGATCTAGTACCGGTGGGGTAAACCATAACAATATAAAGTATACAGATGACAGGATTGATGGTAGATACAGAACGAAACTACAGGACCCCCACTTCCGTAGACAAGGCAGTAAAGGAAAGCAAGAAGAAAGACTGGCAATCAATTGTAAGTAAACAGAATGTATGGCTGGCAGCATGATAAAATAGCCCACTGTGTCACCTACGATTTGGAGACGTTAAACTGAAACAAATACAGAGGTTTAAATAATGAGAAGTCTTCTAACAGTCAGTCAGTCATGTGCCATGCGTGATACACGCTGAGGCGATCATGTATCTTTTTATGGTAGACCAGTTGCCATCCATTCTATAAAACTCGGTCTGTCCTGCTATTTACCCATAGCTGGAGGGAGAAGAAGAGGATCCATACCTTTCCCAAGCGCGTAAATGAATGTAATGGATTCAACTGGAATTCGAACTCGGCTCTCCGATTCCTCAGTCTGAGCCGCTATCAGGTCTTTTAACAGATGATGTAAAATATGACGTCGAAATCCGAACGCGCAAAGAAATAAGAAAAAAATCAGTAGAAACAAAAACATACTCGCTATGAAATATCAATGCTCTTATCAATTATGTGCCATGCGTGATACACGCTTGGACGATCATGTATCTTTCGATGCATGAATGACAAGGTAGATTTTTCCCGCAGTAGGTTGCCATTTCTTTCTGCGGTAAACCAGTTGACATCACAGGCTACAGAACTATTTATCAATAGCTGGGGGGAGAAGAAGAGGATTCATATCTTTCCCAAGGTTATTAGCACGTAAGTAAATGTAATGGATTTGACTGGAATTTGAACTCGGCTCAATTCGAGCTGCTATCCATTACTCCATTGTACGACAACAAATACTGGACAATTTGAGAATCAGGAAGAGAAAAGCTGAAATTTCTGGAATACGTCATGAGGAAGAAAGACTTGGAAAATTTGACACTCACAGGAAATATCAAAGTGTCAGGGAGAGGCGACCAGCCAGCCTTCTGAAGAACTTACGTGAGTGGATGAGGAAACGAAAAGTGGTGGGATCGTAAATGACAAACATTGCTAAGAGTTACAAGAGATAGGAAGTTGTATAGGGCAATGATCACCCACGTGATGAAGAGGGGGGAAGGAGGAGGGGATACACTACAGTGAAGAAGAATCCTAGAAACTCTGTGTAGTTTTTTGGCTGAGGTATTCTGAAAATATTTGACTAGTCAGGAAAATTTAACACTATTTAATTTATTCGGACTATTGTCCTCATCTTTGTCGCCATATTTATTACAAACGTTTCGGCCGTTGTACACCCCGGTCTTCTTCAGTTGGTTGGAATGACGAACTGAACCATTTATTTCGCTCACTTGGGTAGACTGTTCTAGTTCTACGTGCAACGTTTAATAGATGCCAGTTATCAGTTATCTCCTGTTAATTCCCCTCTCCAAGTTCTCCACTGCCTTAACCGGGTATTGAACTCACACTGTTTGGGTCCTGTCACTGGATCTAACCAACGCCTTTATCCACTGTGCCATGTGTCCTCAAGGACACATGACACAGTGGATAAACGGCCGAAACGTTGTAATAAATATGGCGACAAAGATGAGGATAATAGTCTGAATAATGTAAATAGTGTACATAACACCTCATCTCAGAAATATAGACAGATAATGAAAATTTACAAAATATTAAAGAAAAAAACAAGTGGTTACTTGTACTTAGAATCAGAAACAGACAATGCTGGAACATAAGGAGGAACGAAAGCTTGGAGAATTTGGTGCTCACAAGACATAGTGAAGACAAGACAAACAAGGCAACGAACGAATAACATAGCTTGCATAAATTGCTGGCAGAAGAAAGATTAGCAAAAAAGACAAACCTTGCTAACAGCTACTAAACAGGAAATTGCAATGGCGTACTTAGGGAGGGGAGGTTCGTCCCGGACGTCACTTTTGGTCCACCGTGAGTTTTCAGAAAAGAAAAAAACGATAGCATAATTTTAATAATTTTTGCAAAAAAACGCAGCAGACTTTGGCGTCAGTTCTTTGATTTTGATTCTTCATGTTTGTGAACTGTTAGTGGAAAAAAATTAAATAAATAAGTGAACCAATTGTTTTTTTAACTTATAGGCCTCGTTTTAATACGGATATAAAATCGTTACTTTTCATAAATTATAAAATAGATAAATAAATTAAAATAATTCCAATGCTTTAAGGATATCACATGCATTCCACTTTTCCAGAGATACCGAAAGGAAATTTAAAAGAAAATTGAAAAGTAATATATTTTTTAAGTGCAGAAACTTTAAAGAACAAAAATGCGCATGTTTTTCAATTTAGAAGTTTTGACGGTAGTAAAACAATGCAATGTTTTATTTTTTTTTGTTTAGATAGTAACATTTATCTGTGTTTTTAAAAGTGAAATTAATTTTATCGGACTTTTAATTCTTAGTCTACTACTTTGCTTATAATGACCTTACGTAAAACAAAATACAGGGTGTTTCAAAAAGAAAACGCCAAAATCATTACTCTGTTTTTTCAGGTCTATAGCATTGTAGTGGACTGAATCAGTGGTTATTTGATAGTGTAGTTATCAAAGTTTGACTGGGTGTCAGTTTCACCGCTGTCGTTAGTATAAGTTCCGGTACAGCTGAATTATGGGAAGATCAATCAAAATGGCGACTCCTCAGCAGAAGGCGTTTTGCTTGCTTGAGTTCGCGAAAACAAACGCCATTGTCACGGTGCAGCGTGCTTTCAGAACAGAATTCGGCATTGATCCGCCCCATCGTGAGAGCATTCGACGGTGGGTAAGACAGTTTAAAGAGAGTGGGTGCCTGTGCAAAGGAAAGAGTCCCGGAAGACCACGTGTTACAGAGGAGCAAGTGGAGAGGATTCATGATGCATTTGAGAGCAGCCCACGTAAGTCCGTACGTCGAGCAAGTCTTCAGCTTGCTATCCCTCATACCACTGTCTGGCGTGTGTTAAAGAGACGATTACACATGAAACAAAACAAACTAAGCCTCGTCCAAGCACTTACTAATGATGACAAGGTGATGCGGAGGACATTCAGTGAGTCAATGCTGGAGATGGGGGAAGGTGATGAAACTCTCTTTTCACGTTTAGTTTTTAGTGACGAAGCTAATTTCCATTTGAGAGGCACAGTCAATCGTCACAATGTGCGCATTTGGGGAACAGAGCACTCATATGAAACTGTTGAGCATGAAAGAGATTCCCCTAAAGTGAACGTCTTCTGTGCTGTGTCTCAAGACAAGGTCTATGGTCCCTTTTTCTTTGAAGAAAACACCGTTACAGGACAAACCTATCTCGAAATGCTCCAAAACTGGCTATTCACTTTACTGCAAGCAGATTCGAATGACTTCATTTTTCAGCAAGATGGAGCACGACCCCATTGGCATCTCGGGGTTAGAGCTTATCTGAATGAAAACATGCATCAGCGATGGATTGGGAGGAGAGGTGCTAAAGACCTTGCTCTCTGTGTTTGGCCTGCCAGATCCCCAGACCTCACTGTGTGTGACTTTTTCTTGTGGGGGGGGGTGTTAAAGACCAAGTTTATGTTCCAGCACTTTCAGCAAGTATCGATAACTTGAAAGATCGAATAACAGCTGCAATCAACACGGTGGACCGGGACATGCTGTGGCGCGTTTGGGAGGAATTCTCATATCGGCTTGATGTTGTCCGCGCTGCCGGTAGTGTCCACATTGAGCGCTTATAAAACATGAAATGAAACTTGAATGTATATACAACACATGTGTTCATGCTTGAGGTTTGTAATTTTTTTCGTTTTTGACACATCACGTGCGTGATGATTTTGGCGTATTCTTTTTGAAACACACTGTAATTTAAAAAGACATCATTTTTTTACATTGTTAAAAGAAAAACGATCCGTGTTTTGGTTAACATGGTATTTAATTTATGACTCCCCACTTGTGAGAATTGAAATTAATATTTAAAAAACTGATAAATTATAAATTAATGTACAATTTTTTTCTTCTTTTTCTTTTTAAATAAAACTGAGCGTATATAAACAAAAACAAGTTATCTTTCTTTTAATATCGTAAAAAGTTTTTAAAGATTTCCCCGATTTAGAAAAAAAAAAAGATTTTTTTTTACATATCCCCAGTTATATTAAAAAAAAATAAACACAATTGTACTTTTATTTCGTAATTTATCAGTGAGGAGTTATAAATACCACGTTAAAAGAAACACGGACTTATCCCATGTGTAGTTTGTATGAAAAATACGACAGAAGCTGTCATAAAAAAATAGTATTAGTTTGGTGCAAAAAATAATGTCGTTTTCTCACATATGTTACTATGTGAGAAAACGACATTATTTTTGCACCAACCTAATATAAAAATATTCAGTCTGAAGGCATAAAATATTATCACAATTAGAATGCTTCTTTAATTCTCTTTCCATACATGTAATTCTTTTAACAATTGGACCACAAATAAAATATCTATCTCTTGTTAAGCACATTGACGTGAAAATACATCGATGAAATACGACATATATTAGTTTGGTGCAAAAAATAATGACGTAATAATGTCGTTTTTTTACGTTAAAAACATGTTAAAAAACGACATTATTACGTCATTATTTTTTGCACCAAACTAATATATATATATATATATATATATATATATAATAAATATAAATATATATATATAATAAATATATATATATATATATATATATATATATATATATATATATATATATATATATATATATATATATATATAGCAGCAAGCAGAAATATTTCTCCTCCCGATGATGGCCATTTCGGTCGAAACTAGTCGAGGAATCTAAATGGAATAATAATAAAAAAAAACGAAAGAATATTAATCTACAACCCAGTGTGTCTGAAGATTTTAATTTTTTAATTTATTAATTTTTTAATTTTTTTTATTGTTCAAAATATATATATATATATATATATATATATATATATATATATATATATATATATATATATATATATGAACTTTAAAAAGTTAATGTGCATTGTAATATTGTATTCGTTCTGGGGAGGGACGGCAAATTTGAGGGCCGCCCTGGGCGGCAAAGAACGCTAGCTACGCCACTGTGGATAGTCAAGATCTACCACGTCCTAAAGGGACACGACACATAGAAGAAGACAGCATTGCTAGACAAAAGTTAAATTGGTCATGTTATGTAAAGGACTTAGTAAGTTTCAACATAAAATAACTCACTGTAATAAACTACACACTAGCGCATCCCTATTCTATGATCAATTTTCTCATCTTCATTTGAGTTTATCTCCTATACAACAAGAAGAAGAAAACATCCTACGATATTACAAAAAGGTCATGTGTTATACATAATAAACTCCTGGGCAATCACGTCTCTTTTGATTCACGACTGTCTCCGCAGAAGATTTCATGCAGTAGGTTGTCGTTTCTTTCCGCGGTAAACTGATTGCCAACCGATACTATAGGGTCCAGTCTGTCCTATCATTCAACCCATAGGTGGATTCATCCTTTTTCGAGGCTATTTGTGCGTAAATGAATCTAATGAACCTGACTAAAATTCGAACTCCGATTGTTCATTCACACACCCACGCCTTACTGACGAAACTTAAAAGTAGAAATCTTATTTGTTTTGTTTCATTCAAAAGCCTTATATCAATTGCTGAAACATTTACCATTTACATATTTCGCAGAATGCAACGTCTGTTTGCATTTCACTGTGAATAAGTGAAAGAATAAAATCCCTAAAAACATATTATATCAGGTTGGTGGAAACATAATGACGTAATAATGTCGTTTTTTGACGTATAACATCAAAAAACGACATTATTACGTCATTATGTTTCCACCAACCTAATATATTCATTTAATATTTATATAATAGATGCTTCTGGTAATTGTTCTTATTATAGTACAGCGAAAGTATGCAAAAACGTATTTCGATAATTCTTTATTGGATGGAGACTATTACATTGTGTGTACGCTGACACGTAGAGTCAAAGATTAATTTCTTCGACCCAAAACTTTTTAATTAAAGAATTAAATTCCTGAAACGTCATCGACATATTAAGGGATCTATATTACACGCTGTGAGTCCGTACACATGTTTAAACACTCAACAAAAGTTATATGTAAGTAAACACACATATGTAAATAAATAAACACACGTATGCAAATAAGAATAAAGACAAAAGGGAAATCTATCTTAGCGGACGTGTTTCGACCTCTTAGGGAATTTATCAAGTCAGATGCATATGTAAATAAGCACAGATATGTAAATTAATAAACGCACATATGTAAATAAACACACATATATACAGTGCTGTTCGATAAAAGTGACTCACCTGATTTTTGTTACTAAAAATATTTTTTGTCTATTGTTTTTGGGGTTAAAATAATTTTTAATCTTACTAATATAAAGACCCCTTCCGACCACCTAGGAAACAAGTTTATTCACCCTAAGGTATTCTATTGATAATTATAAATTTGGATATAAACGAGATTCTAATTATTAGACTAGTAAATTTAAAGAGCTTTTGACAAAATATTGAAAACTATTTTACAATACACTCAGAACAATATTCTAGAGAATTCTAGAACAGCTTAAATTAAACCTAGAGTATTCCAGAATATTCCAGAAAGCCTCATACAGTATAAAAACAGTTTGAAATAGCCACTCAAGTCACTAACCAGATGAAAGTGTACAGACACGCATCAGAACCACTTAAGGCATCTATTATTGCCCTCTCAAAAGCAGGCAAGTCTACGAGAGAAATTGCAGAATTTGCTATAACCTCACAATCAACTGTCTCTCGAGTGCTTATGGCACATAATGATACCATTCCTGCTCCAAGGAAGGAAACAAGGGAACGAAAGAAAAAGATTGATGATAGAACTAGCAGAGTAAGCAGGAGAGAAATTGCGAAGAATAGGACTATAACTAGCCAAGAAATTGCAGCCAGTCTAAGCGAAGAGCAAGGTGTTAGTCTTACCCCTTCAACAGTCCGTTACAAATCTTGTTAGAAAAAGGCTACAAATCTTGTACAGGAAGGTTTAAGCCGCTAATAAGCAAAGCCAACAAATCCAAAAGACTTGAATGGGCTCACTATTACAAACATTTCACCGTAGAAGACTGAAAGATTGTTCTCTTCTCCGATGAAACGAAAGTTGAGCTAAATTCAAAGGATAAGGTGAGTCACTTTTATCGAACAGCACCGTACATACAATGTGTTTCACATAAACAGAAATTTACGGATAATCAGATGATAATTAAAAAAAGAACAAAACAAAAAGAAATTTTAGTAACGCGTTTTGTCCTTAAAATTAATTTCTTTAGATTAATGAAGTCGATCTCCTATTTTATATATATATATATATATATATATATATATATATATATATATATATATATATATATATATATATATTCTGTTTATAGGTTATTTTTATAGATACAATTATTTAAATAAAAGCTCTGTTTATAATAAACAGTATTTACCTCCTTGAATGTCCGAGAAATTTAGTAGAAAATGTGTACTCCACCAAATTTCGATTATATATGATCTTTCTAAAAAGATCGTGGGAAATTTGTTTAAAAACAGTACTTTGGAATTTTCTTAACAGACCCTATGTCTGTAGCTAGATGGTATAGCACGTCAGGTGAAATGACGGTTCCGTGTAGGATACAGGTTTTTCAAGACATCATACATGACTATCAAATTTTTAATAAATTATAAGAAAACTTTCAAATTCCGAACCGTTTATTATTTATATTATATAATAACATAAATTAATTTCTCAAACTAAAATAATATAAATATAAATTTCTTTATATAATAAATAAATAAGAACAATAACAGCATTTATTCACTTTCATTAATTAGGCATTAAATTACATCACTTAGCACCTTCCATACTTTAGCTATGTTAGCCAGAAATGTATTTATAAGCTTTCTGAAATTTAAAAATTGAGAAAGACTAACGACATTTTTATTTCTGTTTACAAATACGTTTTGCAAAATAAAACCTTTACATTTGCTTTGATAAAAAGTACATCAACTGACGAAACACGTCGGCACACACAGACACACACAGACACACACACACACACACACACATATATATATATATATATATATATATATATATATATATATATGTCTCTGTGTGTGTTTGTACACACACGCACGCACACACACACACACACATATATATATATATGTATGTCTCTGTGCGTATGTGTTTGTAAGTGTTTGTGTGTATGCGTGTTTGTCTGCATGCGTGTACTTACTGAAGTAGTCTTTATTGTATTTTGATTTATCGAATATTAAAAAAAAAAATAAGCGAACGTTACACGGTTCGACATGCACCTGAAGAAGGCCGGGGTGTAGAGTGGCCGAAACTTTGTGATAATAACAACACAACAAAGATGATCAAAATAGGTCAAATCTAAATGATAAGGATAATGTTAATGATACCTACCAGAAATTCACACGCACGCACACACACACGCATATATATATATATATATATATATATATATATATATATATATATATATATATATATATATATATTAAGTTATAAGGAACTTGGTAAACCGAATTGGTAAATCCAAAGAGGATGAAATCCTGAGAGGTCAATGTGAGGACAGAGCTTGGAAGTTTTACCTGATGATTCTGAATCCTTAAAAAAGGATTTAGGTGAAATAAATTATCGTAATGGTACCTTAAAGTGGTTTGTTTTTCATTACATTATATATATATATATATATATATATATATATATATATATATATATATATATATATACGCGCTTGTGTGTGTGTGTTTGTGTGTCTGCATGCGTGAACTTATTGGAATAATCTTTATTGCATTTTACTTAGATTTATCTAATATTAAAAAATAAGCGAAATTATAAATAATTGCTTAAGGTTATATCCGTTGATTTCAGCAATGACCCTTTGCCATAAAAAACTATTATAAAATTAACATTTCACTTCTTATCGAAGATTTTGACCGTTGTTCCAAATTTCAGCCTAATGCAATCTCAGAGATCGTTTCATTCAATTGGCGGGAATAAAAATAGCGAAATATTGTTGCTTAATTTTACCGGATAATTGGATTGTTAGCTGCAATGGAGGCCGATTGTTTCAAAATATTTACTTGTGATTTTGCAGAGTATATGTCGAAACGTTTTTTTCCGCTTTAAATGTTAAAGTCTTTGAAATTAATATTTTATTCGTTAGCTGACTTGCTTTCTTATTCTTCTTATTTGTTATAACAAGGTTTTCTCATGTTATGCTAACAATTTTTTCGCATTTTATTACAACAGTGTTTTCACATTTTCTTATAAGAAGGTTTTTTCATTTTGTTATAACAAAGTTTTATGAAGAAAAAGAAGTTGAAGAATCAAAACGTATTGTGAAGAAGAAAAAGAATAAATAAAAATATGGAGGAAAGGTAGAAGTAACTGTAAAAAGGATGATGAAAAGAAAAGAACAGGAAAAGAGAGCATAAGAAATGGAGAGTAAAAAAGGATAAAAATAAACAGAAGTGCAGTAAAAATAAACAATGAAAGAAAGAAAGAAAAAAGTAAGAAAGAAAGAAAGAAAAGAACGAAGAAAGAAAAAAAGAAAGAAACAAAGAAATAAAAAAAGAAAGAAAGAAACTAAGAAATAAAAAAGAAAGTAAGAAATAAAGAAAGAAGGAAAGAAAAAAGTAAGAAATAAAGAAAGCAATAAGGAAAGAAAGTAAGAACGAAAGTAAGAAAGAATGGAAGAAAGAAAGAAAGATAGATAGAAATAAATAAAGAAAGAAAGAATTGAAGAAGAACGGAAACAATAAATATATTAAAAAAAAGCAAGTGGTAAGCACTTCAGTTAGGAGAGCATTTAATTTAGCAATGAGTGAATGACGAGACGGAAGGGTCATCAGAAAGCTAAACAATAATGTAAGCAATTAATAATTATAGCATTACTGAGACAACAGTAAAAATAAACATGGTAATTGTTATAATTATAAGAGGAAAATACATCATTTTTGAAGTAACGACAAATTTTCGAGATATGCAAAAATGGTTCAGGGATGCACACCGACATACACACAGATAAAGACGCAGGGAACGAGAGAGAAGACAATAGATAATTAAAGAGAGGGAAAACGATAGATAATTAAAGAGTGTGCGAGTGAAAAAGAGAAATCGAGGTGATAAAAAAAGAAAAGAAAAGGTATCTCACAATAGAACCGACCTTTGCAGTTGGATGTTTAGCTTGACACTTGCTGGGCCTTAACGAAATTGTCATTCATTTGATCTCAGAATTTCATGACATTGTTGTATACTCTCCACGCGAGCTGTGCAAATAAATAAATAAATAAATAAAAAAATAATAAATAAAAAAAATAAAAAAAATACTAAACAAAACATAAAACTGCTATTTTTATACTAGCTTGATGTTTAGCTTATTGGTGAAGAAACAGTTTATGTAAGCTGTGTTCGGAATTGTACAAAATTTAGAAAAAGCTTGATTTTTATTAATCGAATAGATGGATTTGCCAAGTGGTTAGGAATTTCAGCTGAACTCACTTCCACCAAAATTCAAAGAACCATCAGGAACGAATGATTTATTCAACAAATAGAACATTTTCAATGTTCTGTTCGTTTTATACAAAGAAAAGAAGAAATACTTGACATTTTATAATGAGGATTGGTGAATAGGTAAAAAGAATTTACAACTTAAACAACAAAATTTTCTTCTCGTTGGCGATTATGGCTCTCCAAAATCTTCTTTTTCTTTTGACCATTATTAGTTTTTTTTTTTACTTTTTCCAATGCACTCGCCCTCAGTTCCATAATCCATTCCCCAAAGCACACTGTTTCTAACTCTTTTGACCTCGATATTTTTTTAAGCATTACACCCCAAGCAAGCATGCAAGGGGTTACAGAGAGTGGGAGTAAGAGTAAAGAGGTGTGATAGAGGAAAGGATGAAGAGAAAGACAGGGAATTAGATCAAGGCAACTGGAGATGTCGATTGACATTGCATTTGTTGTGAAGTTAAACTTTCTAAATCAATGTAACGAAAAAGGATAAAAAATGAAGAGGTACATTATCTTAGCAATAAAGACAAGAATGAAAACAAATAAAGTCTATGTGAATGTGAAAGAGGAGCTTATAATACATATTTACCAACTATAGTTTTGTTTGGTAAAATTGTCTTAAGTGTAAACTATTCATTGAAAGTCACACTCGATCCCAATAGATGAGTAATAGTAACTTTATGAACAAGATCTTTGTTGCTATCGTCACAGATATTTCGGCCGTCGTGCCCTTCATCGGATGTTTGTCGATCCAGGTAACCGTCAGTGAATTTCGAACAGAATCATTTATTTAATCTATACGGTAGATTGTTCTCGTTCCACTGATCATATCAAAGGATATCTCGTCTAGTTCTTATTTAGTATTGCTTAGTTATTGCTCGCCACGTGTCCAAGTACACCATCCCTGGTGCAGTAATTACTATATTACCAAATTTCCAAAACAAAATTTTAATCCACTAGGCAATTGTTCAGTGGGGCAATCCCGTGTAAGGTATTTGGCGCCTTAGGCCATTATGACAATGAAAACAAACATAAGAAACATAGACCGCGTGTAAATATTGGAAACATTGATAAATCCTCATTCCATAAATTCAAACAGAAATTAACTTTATTCTTGTATTATTTCGAACTATTGTTTGGATCTTTGTCAATATAGAAGTTATTATAGGCACAACGTTTCGACTAAGTACCTTCTGGTCATCAATTATGTGTCCATTATCAGGGTGATATTGGATATCTGTTTTGTCTATAATAAGATTTACAGGGTGTCCTTAAAGTCTGGACACATAGGCAAAAATGCATATTTTCAACAATATTTTATTAATTTGGAATATTAACAAATAACATCTACAATCTGATTTCCATCATTTGAGATGCAAAGATTAATGCGCTTTGCAAGATTCACCTGAGCCCGATGACATTGCCGTCATTTTTAGCACATTCAATCTATATGCGTTCATTCAAGTGTGTTGCATCTCTTATTGTCATTGAGTACACCCTTCTCCTTTAGCATATCCCAGAAGAAGTAGTCAATTATTTCTTCTTTCGACAAAACCATGTTTAATCTGAGGAGGTAAAAAATATAGTTAATGACATTTTTTTGTGTCCAGATTTTAGGGAGACCCTGTAAATCAACCAAAACGAGAAGAACAATTCAAAATAATACAAGACTATTGGCAATTACTCATTTAAAAAATGAATGCGATCTTTTAATGGTGTGATACGCATATCATTTCGAAGATCATTTACATCTGTTTATACTTGCTGTGTTGATAGCTTGTTTCAGTAAAATAATGCAATTGCCACCATGCGC
>OZ010572.1:71420083-71432583 GCA_963932145.1 Acanthosepion lycidas
AATTTTCCAGGCCCTCTTTCCTCATTATGTGCCATATGAATTTAAACTGCCTCTTTCTGATGCATGGAATACTGTTGCCATATATGCTCTGGTGTCCTCGCTGTTCTTTTCGAGGTTTTTGACAAGATCCTAAGACGGATATGCAATTTAATAGATCCTAATTTGGCATCTCGCCTCCAGTCACTTTCTTACAGACGTGAAGTGGCTTCCCTCTGTCTTTTTTAGAAATATTTTCATGACATCTCCTCTGTCGAGCTATGTTTATTAGTGCACCGACCGCATGAATTTAAACGTGTTACTAGCTTGGCATCTCAGTCCTACCCTTTTCATGTCGGAACCGTTAAATGTAACCGCCTCTACTACTCCAACAGCTTTTCTCGCACATTCCGACAGTGGAACTTCTTTCCTCTTACGTGCTTCCCTGATATTAGGTTGGTGCAAAAATAATGACGTAATAATGTCGTTTTTTGACGTTAAAAAATACGTCAAAAACGACATTATTACGACATTATTTTTGCACCAACCTAATACAATCTTTGAAAATTTAAGTGTAATGTCAATCGACATCTTCTGATGCCTCGATTTCCGTTCTTCTTTTCATCCTTTCCTCAATCCCCCCCTATACCCTAGTATTTTGTTTTATTTTCACTCTTTGTAACCACTTGCGTTTTAGTGACACTCCTTCCTTGTTTGGGATGAAATGTTTGTGAAAAAAAAAGTATAAGAGTAATTTTTGTTTCCATTTTCTCTGAAACGTCGTCGTTGTTCACATGTTTGATTCGTGGTATTCTCAGCATCGTTCTGTAGAACCACATTTCTGTTGCCTTAACTCTCTTCTTCATCTGTGAATAGATCGTCCAGCATTCACTGACATATAGGAGGGCTTATATTACATGAGAGTTCAGTACCTTTTTTTTGTTTCTAACGAAATGGTCCTGTTTATATCTGTGTATGAATCAGTTAGAATAATTATAATAAGTTATAGTAAATATAATCAGTTATAATAAATATATTAGAAGAGATAAAGAAATTGAACATAGGATAAATTGCACTAGAGGTAGTTTCCTAGAACACCGGAAATTGCTACACAACCAAAACATTAACCAGAATATACGAGTAATTTTCTTGACTTCATCAGATCGAGATTTTCATATAGATGTTATTCATGCCGCTAATCTTGCTCAGAAATATCTAAAATGTTAGCTGTATGCAAATGCTTTAAAGATCAATGGTTTAAAATTGCTGCGAGCGAATGAAGCCTGTATATCTTAGCAAGGAGCATCCTTCTTCGAACCTCTATGTCTGGCGCTGCAGGATCACAAATAAAGAACTGTACCAAAAAACAGAAAACACATCATTTGCGGAACGTAAAGAGCAGCAACAACTCAAATGGATATCGCATGGAACTTGAAAAGAGAATAAAGACGTAATCAAAATGTTGATGATCCACTCTGCTTCAACGTTAAGAAGACGCCCCCCTCCATTCAGTACTGAAAAGATCGATAACAGTTACTGAACTTCAGAGACCTATTTTTCTAAAATATTAGGTTGGTACAAAAATAATGTCGTTTTCTATGTGAGACAACGACATTATTTTTGCACCAACCTAATATTTTTTAAGATAAACATTTCATTTTCGTCTGTATTTCTTGTCTTCACTGTGTGTGTCAAATTCTCCATGCTTTCTTTCCTCATTATGTGTTATGTGACCTATTTTTCTAAAATATTGTTTTAAGAGAAATATTTTATAAATTTCAACCGTCAATGAATGTCGAATGTTTTCTCATATGGATAATATTGACATTACAATGTGTAGCTCTTAGCAATGTGGGTTCTATCATTATTCTTGATTTGCAATTCACTTACAGTACTTTAGGTTGGTAACATTATATTTTCGTCTGTATATCTTGTCTTCACTGTGAGTGTCAAATTCTCCATGCTTTCTTTCCTCATTATGTGTTATTCTTCGTTATATATGAGGAAATGGTCCAGCATTCGCTGCCATATAAAGAGGAGTGATGTTAGATAGCAATTAAAATTCTTATTTATATTTTGGAAGACATTTTTCAATATCTCATATCCTCTTCGGATTTCTGTGTCACTTTATCTGTTATAACACTACCTATAATTGCTTGTCTCATTATGTGTCAGGAATTTGAACTGTTTTTTTTTTCTGATCCTTTTCGTTTCGATTTTTCTTAAAACTTCTTCGTTGTTCACATGTTCCGTCCATGGTATTCTTGGCATCCTTCTAGAGAATCACATCTCTTTTGCCTCGGGTCTTTTTTTTTTTTTTTTTACTTACCAGCTTCCTTGTTCTGCCACCTATATACACAAAATCGGGTTACTCGCTGATCTGCTCCCTTTCTCTCTCTTTCTTTCTCTCTCTCTCTTTCCTTCGTCACACTTTGTGTGTGTCAAATTTTCCGAACCTTCTTTCCTCATTATGTGTCGTAGTCATTTCAGCTGTCCGTTTACGTTTCTAATTATGAGGGTTATTTTTGCTTCCATTTTTCTTTAAAACTACCTAGTTATTCACATACTCCGTCTATGTTATCCTCAGTATCCTTCTGTAGAATCAAATTTCTGTTGCCTCTGGTCTTCTGTTCATCGGAAAGGAAATTGCACATATAGGAGAATTGATATTATATAGCAGTTCAACATTCTTTTCTCTAACGAAATTTTAGTGTTACTTAATATTTTGTTTCTGGAAGGCATCTTTTGTTATTAGTAAAAGGATTAAGAGTCACTCATATTAGGGGGTTACTGAATGGAGTATGTAACATGAATGTAAGAGGAGACTGAAGTGAAGATTATACGGATAAGGATCAACTGAACCTTGAAATGAAGAGGTTAATATTGTAGTGTTAAAAGAACCATCCACGCAAGCGTTTGTTCCACAAAAGAGCAGTTCCCAGGAAAGCTATCTGAGTGTAACTTCATCCTCACAAATGGAATATAGAGGAAATTTGTATAATTCGGCACCGGCGTCATAATGTCGAATCTTAGCCGTTAAGGTCTGAACTGGTAGAAAAAAAGTGTAAAGCTTTTTCTGAAATGTCAATAGCGTTAGAGTAATGAGATAATTACAATTTAACGTCTATGGGGAAACAGGTTGTAGAGTGGAAAATAAATCATCTCGTACAAGGCCGCGTAAACGAATTTGAATTCTGTCATCGTTGGAAAGTGAGGAATAGGCAGCACGGCCCCAGATATTTTGCCAGATTTCCAGATATTTTTTCTGTAGGAACATGATTCAAAATAGAATAGTTTTAAGTTTAATCTGGGAATTTTCCGATACAGACCCGTAAAGAAGCTTTTTCATCGTTCGGCGTTTAATTAAAATCGTATAGGATTGTTTTGTTCTTTTTTACAATGAAAGAAATCAAAAAAATGTAACTATTATTTAAATCTATTCCGATATATTTTCCTTTTCTCACGGTCAGTATAATCAGGACAAAACCGACACTGAGCAAGAATACAGCTCAAGTTATGTTTTGTTCATGGCTCTATGATAGAATACATAAATACGCAGCAGAAATTCAAAAGAATTCATTCATGCCAAAGTGATTGTTAACGAAATGCTCTCGCAGATGTTAGTTCGAATTCTAAAAGAGTGAATCAATATTATAAATCTGTACAAAACTAAACTTATATCTTTATAATTTTTTTTTTTTTTTTTTTTTAAGCATTTCACCCCAAGCAAGGCGGGAGCCACTAGAACGCAAGGGGTTACAGAAAATTTAGAGCAAGATCAGACAGGAGTAATAGAAGAAAAGATGAGGGTAGTGGATAGATCAAGGCAACTGGAGATGTCGATGGACATTACACTTGAATAGCTGGAGATTATAGCTCACAGGGAAACAGGGATAGGGAAGGGGGTTCCACAGGCGAGAGGTGCGAGACATGAAGCTAGAAGAGTAGAAGAGACGGCTACATTTAGGAGTTTCGACAGTGAAGGGGTGAGAGCGGGATGCCAGCCTCGTATGGCGCTTGAACTCATGACGTCTGGGAACCAGCGAATGCAGCTCCTTGGAGCAATTTCCATGGAAGTATTTGTAAATGCATCCTTTGTTCAATTTTAAAGGGCATGCACCTTAAATATTCATTGCGTGCGCACAAAACAGAAAGATGGTAGAGGATGTGCGTATTTAATTCGGTTGGATCGGAGTTGTTAAACTGACCGCTTTAACATAAAGCTGACCTGAATTCAAGACATTGCGAATGAACGAACTTAAAGCACATCCTCCCACCTGTAATTGCATTCAATTATAAATTCTACGATCACAAAGTAGTGTATTTATTGAATCGGTTGTTAAGAGAGTCGGCTGATAACAGAAAAAGGAAAAGTGAGTTCGTTCTTTAATTCTCAAAGAAGTGAATTTACGAAAGACGAGCGTCCGAAAGACCTATTTCTGTCTCCCATCAACCACGTTGATGCGATCTTCAATGAGTGTAACACCTTGCACCTTCTCAGGATAACATTCTTGGCTGACACGAAATGGAATGATTATATTAAATCCATTGCTAGGTCAGTTGCTAAAAGAAGCTGATTCACTGTGCCGTGCTAGACATTTTTTTTTATCACCAGAAACTATTTTATATATCTATAAATCTACCATTCAATATCTGTCTATATTTCTGAGATGAGGTATTATGTACTATTTATTAGATTGGTGCAAAAATAATGTCGTTTTCTCACACAGTAACATATGTGAGAAAACGACATTATTTTTGCACCAACCTAATATATTATCCGGACTATTTTCCTCATCTTTGTTGCCATATTTATCACAACGTTTCGGCCGTTGTACACTCCGGCCTTCATCAGATGGTCTGAATGTCGAACAGAACCTTTTATTTCTTTCACTGCGGTAGACTGTTCTAGTTCCACGTGTCATGCCTAATTGATGTCAGCTATCAGTTATCTCCTGTTAATTCCCCTCTCCAAGTTCTTCATCGCCTTAACCAGGTACTGAACTCACACTCTTTGGGTCCTGTCACTGGATCTAACTCACGCCTTTATCCACTGTGCCATGTGTCTGATCCAGTGACAGGACCCAAAGAGTTGTGCGTTCAATACTTGGTTAAGGTGGTGGAGAACTTGGAGAGGGGAATTAACAGGAGATAACTGATAACTGACATCCGTTAAGCATGTCACGTGGAACTAGAATGGTCTACCCCATCGAGCGTAATAAAGGGTTTAGTTCGATATTCCAACCTCCAAAAGTCCAAATAATGTAAATCTACCATTCTTCCATACTTAGAATATTGCTGCCACATATGGTCCGGTGCTCCTGCTATTTACCTTGAGCTCCTTGAAATGATCCAAGCAAGAATTAGCAATATTATTGGTTCTGATCTGGCATCTCGGCTCCAGTCACTGTATGGTGGAGCGCTTCGCTGTGACACCTAAACTTTATGAATTCAAGCGTGGTACTAGACAGGCGTCGAAATCTCACCAATTTACGGTTGAATTGGCTAGATGTAACCGTAAGTTCTATGCTAACAGTTTCTTTTCTCGCTTGTGGAACTTCCGGCTCCATGCTTTCCAGTCAACTTTAATGTTCACAAATTTAAATGCAATGTCAATCGTTTTCTGCTGTTCTTCTGATTACTCTTCTTTTGTTCTCGCTCCTTAGTATTGTTTCTGTTTTTTTAATTCTTCAGCACCCAGTAAGCCATTGTGTCTTAGTGGCTTTACAGGCTTGTATGGGATGAACTCGATTAGAAATGAAAACAGTTTCTCCTCACTTAACGACTTACTGATTAAACGTCAACGGATAACGACCAGATCCCATAAATTAACGACCAGATTCCATAAATTAACGACCAGATCCCATAAATTAACGACCAGATCCCATAAATTAAAAGATTTTAAAAATTACAACCAGTCAGCATGAACACTTTGACCGTGAAAATTTTCTCTTTCTTCAAAGTTAGCCAAAATAAATAAAATATACTGGGGCGGATAATGAGGGAAGAGGGCTTGGAAAATCTGATATCCACAAGACAGTTTGAAAGTACAAAAGACAAAGGAAAGCAGTGCAAACCTACCTGGTGAGCTTCAGTGAATGGACGGTGGATTGGGAGAAATGGCAAAAAGACGAAAGTTATTAAGCGTTACCACAGACATGAAGTTGTGGAGAGTCATGACTGCCAACTTCGTAGCTCGTGACTACTTTAGTCGTTTTATTAATCAGCCTCCCTGTTCTTCAATGTATTTACACAAGCACATTAAGTAGAGTAGTCACTGTTTCCGTTCAGGATGCCTTGTGTGTGTCAAATTTTCCAAAACTTTTTTCCTTACAAAATGTCCTAGAAATTTCCAGTTCTGATTCTAATTATAAGCATCTATTTTGTTTCCATTTTCCTTAAAACTTCCGAGTTAACTCATATACTCCGTCCACGGTGTCTCCAGAATCGTTGCGTGGAACTACATTTCTGATTTCTGTTGCCTCAAGTCTTCTTTTCATCTTAGAAGAAATTGTCTAATATTCATTGCTATATCGGAGGCCTGATATTGTATTACAACTGAGCATTTTTTTTCTCTTTATTTCTAATAAAGTTTTCCTCATTTTTAATAAGTTGCTTAGCATTTAGAAGGCATCGTTTTCTAACCCAATTTGGCTTTTGTTCTCTGTTAAAACACTTCATTCCCAGATATTTAGAATTTCTTACTTGATTTTGACATCTCCATTCTTGACTGTTCCTCTTGATTACAGCCAAAACATCTCGTCTTCTTACAATTGACCTTTCGCCTTTTCTACTCGCTTTCCTGTATTACTTTTTCCAAGAGTCGCCTTTATGTACCATAAACAAATTAAGAAGAGATATAAGCGTAACTGTCAGTTTTAAATATCCTAAGCGTGAAATTGACAGTTTATCTTACTTTTCTTATATATATATATATATATATATATATATATTGAGAGCTTAACCTTGGAGCGGGTAGAATGGAGATCAACGTGTTTTAGTGGACTCAGCAATTTTCAATCTGCTTTTCTGAATCATCAAGAAGCGAGAGCAAGATCTAAAAGGTCAGCCAATCTAACAGTGATCTCATCTCACAATCCTCACACTTGCTCCATATGTGGCCTCCTTTGTAAATCAGTAGTGAGTCTTAAATGCCGCTTACGATTATCGCACAAACTTTCATAACTGAATCAATAAGCTGAAACCGACGGGAGAGTTCATTATATATATATATATATATATATATATATATATGTATATATATATATATATATATATATATATATATATGGAAAGGTTGGGTGTAATCGATCATGACTCTCCATAGATTACTTTTCTTTGTTATCTGTAGTTTACCAAGACATTTTACGGTTTGGAATTAAGAATTTTTATTTGTAACCTGAAAGAGACGGTGACATTCCCTAAGGCATCAATGCAAAAGTGAACGCAACAAACTAGGCCATAATTTGAACACCACTTTGCCAAATTCTGTGCCTATAATCTATATATCTCTTGATTTCTGCTAATATATTATTCCAAGAAGCCATTTATACAGATGACACTCCCATTTACTCCTGTTTGAATAGCAAATCCATCAGATCTGACAAAGTTAACCTGACCGCTGCTCTTGAAAAGGACCTCCAATCAGTGGTTAACTGGGACAGGAAATGGCTTGTAAATTCTAATGCTTCCAAACCTAAACTGCTCTCATTTAACCACCATAGAGAAACTTCCCTGCCCACCATCAGCATGGCTGATGCTCGACTCCAGGAGCACTCATAGTGCCTTCTTGGCCTCACATTTTCAACTGTCTTGAAGTGGAACAACTACATTGAATCAATAGCTGCATCTACTGCAAGGATAGTTGGTTCCTTGTGTCGTGCCAGAAGGCTTTTCTCGTTAGATTACATCAAACACATTTACAAATCTACCATTCAGATGTGCATCAAATACTGTTACAATATCTGGTCTAGTGCTTCTGCTATTCATCTCGATGTTCTTAACAAATTCCAAAAGAATGATCTGCAATGTAATAGATCGTGACTTGGTATCTCGACTTTAGTCACTTTCTCAAAGATGTAATGTGACTTCTTTTTTTTTTACAAACATTTTCATGGCAACTGCTGTGATGAGCTTTTTTTTCCCTGGTGTCCCGTATACACGAATTAAAGCGTGCTAATAAAATGGCATTTAGATCCTACTCTTTTACTGTTGAAATAATTAAATATAGCCACCATTTCTACTCCAACAGTTTCTTTTCTCTCACTTTCCAACAGCGGAATTTCCTTCCGTTTACTTGCTTTCCTAAAAATTACAATCTTCAAAAATTTAAATTTAACGTCAATCGCCATCTTTTGTTTTCTTGAACCCCGTTCATCTTTTATCCTTTCCTCACTCCCCTCCATACTCAGTCTTTTCTCTCATTTTCACTTGCTGTAATCCCCTACGTACTAGTGGCATTCCCGTCTAGCTTGGGATGAAATGATTAACAAAAAAAATCTTGCCTGCTTGACATTAATAACTGCTTTTGTTTTGTTTTTTGTCTTTTTTAACTGACGCCATTCGGTAGCAAATTTGTTGTCATCATTAATAACAATTTTGCTTTACTAATTGAACAAACAAGGAATATCGCTTAAGGCATTTTACGCTACTAATTGCTTTATGGATTTACTGTACATGACCGGTTCACTGAGAATCAATGTACACGCACGTGAATAATGCAATAACGAGATTTTAATTGACAACAAATTTTATAAAATAAGTGATTCAAATTAAACACGCTCAGTGTATTCGTGGGTAATCGAAACCTCCGTGATTACAATTTGGACCTTGATAACGCTGTTTTATTAGAAAGTTAATATACTTTATTCAGGCGAAGATGCATTGAAAGTGCTATGGTCTATGAATCCTACTGTGATTACTGTACGACTGGCCTATTCTAATCTATTCACTTTTTCTGAGTACTGTAACAATGGCATATATATAAATAATGAAAAAAAAGAAACAAACAAAGAAATGGAAATAAATTTAGTTAAAATCTAATTTTTATAAGGACAGATTTAAAAAAAAAAAAGAGACCACGTTTCGTCTCGATAATGTAGTTTGTTCTTGTATAATAAAATTATTTTTTTCTGATGACGCCGGATCGAGGCAAATTTTTTTCCAAATTATATATTGCATATTCTACAAGATTCTTATTCAACTTTACACACATACACACATAGAGTCCTGGGTTTGACGATAAACTACAACCGGCAACAAGGCCTTTGATCGGGAGATTGGAGGTTTTGAGAAGCATGGAACTACCTCTTAATTGCTACTGTTTCCAGGTCCACCCAGACCCAGGGTGATAGCACCTGTTAGTGTCCCAGCTATGGGAAAATAGTGAACTCCCAATCAAAAAGCAAATCACTAAAAAAGTATAAAAATACTTTTTATAGTAAAAATACCAGCAATACATTCTTTATAAAATATTAGCAACAATACATTTTTATAGCAAAATGACTAACAATTCATCTTTACAGTAAATTGACCTACAATGCATTTTTTATAGTAAAAGTTGGAGAGAAAGCATATATTGTCAAAAGAAGAATTGTTATGATTCAATCTCATTTCACGAAAGGAGAAGAAGGTTTTCACTCGATTCATTTTGTAAGATTATTTGGTAAAAAATGCAGCTAATTATAATTTAATTATGAAATAATGTCATTCTCTTGAATTGATTATAAAGTTTGTATTTTCATATTTTGATTACGCTAGTAAATAACCGATATGGGATGATATGTCGCGAAGCATAAAAAACCAAAGACAACGCGCGTGGGCGCGCACACACACACACATATATACGCACACACGCACGCACACGCAGATTCACACACACAAACACAGGCACAAGTAGGTGATTCATTGTTTATTGAGATAAATTTTATTTCTCCAGACAGGTTCAAGTTTATGTTCGGGTTCAGATTTAAATGAGGATATTGTATAATGATTTTCAAGGCAGCCAAATTCTGCTAGTTAGGTTGATTGACGTCATGCAGTATTTTTTTCCCCTCTTGCTATACCTCCACCCAGTTTTTACGTATACATCTACTTATATTCTTAGACACGGATACAGACACACCCACATACACACATGCACACCCACGCACTTATATATTTACTTATTTGTTTACATCCTCATATTCAGATACAATGTTACGAAAAGCAGAAGACCTAGAATATGTACACAATAACCCGATTTATGCAAGAACATGACACACACACACACGTGTGTAAATGTTAACAATCCACGCAGCACGCACACAATCACACTCACACATACCTGACCTCTCAGCAGTCCAAGCTAGCTATATCCGGGTCCTTCGGATGTGTTAATTAAAGGGAGATAACTTTTCCCGCTGGAAGTTAATTCAAAGATTTTTTTTTCCATTTTTTTTTTTTTTTAATTTCCAAAGTTATTCTCTGAGGTCTTGGAATATATTTAAAGGTATTTTTCGTCAAATTTATGAAGATGAGGAAGAAGGAAGTGTGGTATTTTTGGGGTTGGAGGCATATTAGATTTGCCGAGCATTTTATCAAGTAAAAATCATTTTTAAGAAGTTATTAAATTTAGAGGGAAAAAAATGGAAAACATTGAATCAAGAAAATGGAAGACAATATTTGATAAATAAATAAATAAATAAATAAATAAAATAAGTAAAATCTGTAAAAAGAGACTAACTAGAAAGATCTATCTATCTATCTATCTATCTATCTATCTATCTATCTATCTATATATATATATATATATATATATATATATATATGGATTATAGATTTATCTATCTATTTCTTTCATTTTTTCTCTATGTATCTAAACCAGATTTATTAAAGTGTAAACTTATCTATCTCTATTTTTTGTTTTCTCTATATGTACCAAAATCAGTTTGATTTATTGAAATAAGGTTATCTATCTATCTATCTATCTATCTATCTATCTATCTATCTATCTATCTATCTATCTATCTATCTATCTATCTATCTATTTGTTTTCGTTTTCTCGTTATGTACCTAACTCAGTTTGATTTATTAAAGTAAGATTATAGCAAAAATCAGCTTATAATTCAATGGTGTTTCGCTACGTATGAACACTTTCCATGGATATGGTGATAGAGCAGCGATGGAGAGATATTAATACAGTGAGATACATAGATATAAATATACTTATATATATATATATATATATATATATATATATATATATATATATATAGATAGACGAAGATAGATATGAACAGAAATAGTCACGAAAAAACTTAGATATAAACAGACTTGAAATAGTTACGAATAAACTGAGATAGATAGATAGATAGTTTGTTTGTTTGTTTGTTTGGCTTTTATGGCATATCAACCACTGTGGGTTATTTAATGCCAAATCCATTTTATATGAATTTTAAATGCCTATTTTGTATGGAATAAAAAATGTATAGCTGGCAACATTGTTTCAAAAAAAAAAAACATAGCTGGCAACATTATTCCTTTACAAAAAAACGTATAGCTGGCAACATTATTCCTTTACAAAAAAACGTATAGCTGGCAACATTATTCCTTTGCAAAAAAACGTATAGCTGGCAACATTATTTTTTTCCAAAAAAACTTAGAGCTGGCAACATTATTGTTTCAAAAACTTAGAGCTGGCAACATTATTGTTTCAAAAACATAGAGCTGGCAACATTATTGTTTCAAAAAACATTATCTGAGACCTTGCTGTTGGATGCAGTTTATCGCCGTACCCAGGACGTGGATGTAGTTTATCATCATACCCAGGACGCGGATGTAGTTTACCGTCATACCCAGGACGTATAGATAGATAGATAGATAGATAGATAGATAGATAGGCCTACGTACAGAGATTAAAAAAGAAAGTAAAAAAAACAGACGTAGGATAGAATGTCAGATGAGATATTAATGTTATGAAGACAGGCTGCCTCAGATGTACTGGATGGTTGCGATGAAATACAAATAAATTAACCTAAAATACGTATTTATTAAAAATCAATAATATTTAACAAAACTTCATCTCGTAATAAAATTCAAGATGTTGTTACTACGAGTGTAAATAAAGCAAAGGTGATTAAGATGAAAAGATAATAGTAAAAATGAATTAAGTTTGATAAAGTTTCATTATATAATTCAAGATATTATTATTACTTCTCATATAAATAAAGCAACTAAAATTAATTTGAAAGTAATACTTTATCGCTAATAATGGTTGTCAATGTGTCCAATAAATTTTCAAGATTATATTAACACTAATTCTAATAGAGTACGTAAGACTAATATCGAATTTAGTTTCGTGTAATCTAGGAATATAAATATTAGATATCCATAGGTAGATTTGATCTGTCAACCGTAAATCTGATTGGTTAAGCGATAGAGTAGTTGCCATAGCAATGTCCCTTAAGTCAGATTAAGATGATTCTAGTTAGAGACCCCGTTAGCTTATTTTAAATTCCAGTTAGCACTGTTTCTTAGATATGATA
>OZ010572.1:71442583-71472583 GCA_963932145.1 Acanthosepion lycidas
TCTGGCACTTGTAAACCATTTTTCTAGAATTTTTAGTAATAGATCAGATATATGAGTTCCACTCGAGGCTTGAGTCCCAACAGATGTAAAATCTGATTACATGCCATTACCATCGTTCAGACCCCGAACTACCGCCAATCACAACGAAATACGACAGCAATGCTCCATTTCTGGTCCGATTTGACTCTTGTAAGTCATTTTTCCAGCATATTTAGCAATAGATCTAACTTTTTTTTATAGATATGACTGTTTGTTGAGGACCTGTGTTATTTGCAATAATTAGATGTTTTAATCCTTTGCTAGCAAATGTTACATATTAGATCTTTAATAGAAATAAATGCGCGTACAATACCAAAGGACAGACTTATGTATGTAGAAAACTCATTATTTTATTCGAGTTTCCAAATTTTCCTTTGAAATCGTGCAATCGTATCTATACAAAAAAGTAGTTATACAGTAACGACAAAGACAAACGTGCGCACAAACCCTCTTGTATTGATCATACAAGCATACCAATAATAATACTGTGTACCTAAAATGGGAAATTATTTTTGGAATTTTGAATGCGGCTAAAAGAAATATGTGAAGGAAAAGTAATTTACTGTTTACTGCATATTTTATGTAGACATACATATTCACAGATCGAAAAAGTACTTTTTTTTTCAAATTCACAATCTAAAAAAATGTTAATACTTCAATAGAAGATTTTCTTTTTAGAAAAACGAATTGGATATTAAGACTAGTCATCACGTTTTCTCCCTTTCTATTAACGCATATAAGGAATCTTTTATTTTACTAATAAAGAAAGAGAAGTGTTAATACTTTTATCAGACGCCACCAAATAGACAGACAGATAGATAGATAGATAGATAGAAAGATAGATAGAGTAATGGACCTACGAATCAGCACTGCGTGGTGACTGTTAGTTTAACGCTTCGATCTTTAGATCAAGTTTCATCATCAATTTAGTCTGACGATGGCTTTGAAGTTGGAAACTGACAGTCACCACGCAGTGTCGATTTCTATGTCCACATTGTCGATATCTAAAAACGATATCGGTTACTTTTGGCCTATGAATATACTTTCGTTAGTCAAGCTGACAACATAAACCTTCACACACACACACACACACATATATATATATATATATATATATATATATATATATATATATATATATATACTTATGCATGTTTCATTAAATAATATAGACAAGTTTTGTCTATTTATTTTAAGTAAATTCCTTTCATATTGTCTGATAAGCTTAATAACATTATCATTGAAAGATGAAAGAAAATCACCATATTGATAAATGTTTTTAATCCTATCAAAGCTTTCGGCTTACATAAGCCATTATCAAAGATGACAATTACATTTCAATATATTAAACAATACATAAACAAAACAATAATGATAGTCTGTTTTTGTTGCATGAAAGATTTCCAAGCAACGACAAACTCGTGTATACGAGACGTGGAAGCTAAAATCGCACCGCAGCTCGTGACATCACACATGACCACGCAGGAGTGAAAACCAAAAGTATTAAGTATATATATATATATATATATATATATATATATATATACAACTATAAAAAATAAATACGGAAAAATTAATCTTCCTCTCTGCTCGGCGCCGATAGCCCAGGGGTTAGAATCTCCGACTAATGTTAAATCGGTCGGCTTTCGGTCCCAGCTTGAAACGATCGGACATGTAATATACTGATAAGCTGTGATACAGCGAAACTGTCTGTCTTTGGATGATTACATATATATTTGGGTAGCAACATTTCTTTTATAGGTCTGTCGTTAAATAAATAAAAAATATATATATATATATATATATATATATATATATATATATATATATATATATATATATATATATATATATATATATATATATATTGAATTAATATGAGTAAAAGTTTGTCACTTAGCTGATTCATGTTACCTTTAGCATTCAGCGGGTATCAGCAATTTACTGCTTACATTTTTCTGATTTTTTCCTTACATTAAATTACATTTAACATTGGTGTATGTTTTATCTGTATTTTTTTAGTTTGTGTGTGCTTGTGTGTGCTTTTGTGCGCGTGTAGCCAAGCACCCGTCTGTGCGGATGTTCGTTCGTCCAACTGCGCGGATGTGCGTACGTGTAGGCGGTCGGGATCTTTTGTTTTGTGTTTTTTTTTTTTTTTCACTTTACATTAGATCTTTAGCTTTTTCTTTTTTTGTTCTTTTTCTTCTTTTCTTTCTGCAGTTGCTGTTTTTGTAGAGAGTTGTTCCAATCTTTAGACATGACACCGTTTTTAATTTTTGGGGCGTTCTAGTTTTTTTCTTTGGCTAGGAAAGTTGTATTTCGTTTTTAACATAGATAAATGATATATATATATATATATATATATATATATATATATATATATATATATATATATATATATATATATAAAATGATACTAATAATATAGACCCATATATGCATATATTTATATATATACACACACACACACACATATACATGCAATCGTATCCTTACATATAAATGTATGCTTATAACATATGTTTTCGTTTATTTAATGTTTCATTTTTATTTAATGGTTAGTAGTTTATTTGAATTTGCCTTGGTGTTATATATAGAGGTATTAATTGTTGGCGATTAGGTTTCTTCCTTTTTTGGTGATTGTGTGTCTGTGTATATATATTTTTATGTACATGCATACGCACGCGTATGTGTGTATGTTTAGTATTTTTTCGTTTATTTATTTGTTTACAAATAAATTAAGTTTATATTATATTTGTTTTATTTAACGTTTATATTATATTTATTTTATCCATATTTATTTGTCTATTTTTAATTAGTGCTTAGATGGCAAAATAAGTATTTATTTATATGCCTACATTTACCCATTATTTCAGTTTTCTTGTTTAAGATTTTATTCTAGTTTGTAAAACTAATTATTACTAATTTTCCTCCTAGCATATGGGGTGGGTCGTTTTATAATTCCCCATTTGACTTTGATGGGGATATCTTTTTCTTTTTGGCTCTCTATATATTTTGATAAGGTGTATTGTTTGTGTATTTTTTGACATTTTGTGGTTATAATATCTTCCTTTATAAGTCTTTTTCTGTGGTACCTATTTAACTTTTTTCGTCTATGTTAATGTTTTAGATAGCTATGTATATTATATTATTGGTTAAACATTTATTGTTAAATGGGAAATATTCTTTGTTACATTTAATGGTGTTATTTGGCTGTATGTTACTCTTATTGTTGTAATTGCTTTTGGTTTTGTTGAGTATTTTTTATTGTGCTTAGTTATTATTTTCTCCATATTATCCATGCAACTATAACTAATGTTGATTATATTTTTGTTGATAATTTTTGATCATTTACTCTTTTTAGGGAAGTGTTTACCCTATTTTTTTTGTATTGTTGTAGTGTGTGTGAGGTTGGGGAGGGGGCAATTATATTTCTATTCCTGTTGTTTTTGCTTGAATTGTTTTTTGTTTTTGTATTCTAGTTTGTTTGAATATCCACTATTTCTTAGGGATGATCCATACTTTTTATTTCCATTAAATATTTTTAGGGTACGAGAATTTGTTCTCTCTCTCTCTCTCTCTCTCTCTCTCTCTATATATATATATATATATATATATATATATATATATATATATATATATATATATATATATTAATTAATAAACATATTATCACTCACCGGTAGGTGTTTAATATATACTTAATAACTCTGTTTTATTATACCAACACAGTTTTATTACTACCAGCACTATATGTACGATATTATATATATATATATATATATATATATATATATATATATATATATATATATATATATATATATATATATATAAATGGTTTAATCCCAAGCAAAGCAATAAAGCTAGTAAGACACAAGGGGTTACTGGATATGAAAAAATAAGGAAAAAGAAAAATTTAATTAAGGACGGGGAACAATAAAAGAAGAGACACTTGATAACAATTGACATTGCATTTAAATGTCTGAAGAAAAAGTTGGCTAGAAGGCAAGAATTTGGAAGAGAGTTCCAAAGGCGGGAACTGAGGGAAAAGAAATTCTTAAGAAAGAACTAACGATTTCATCTAGCCTAATCAACTTTAAATTGCCAATGTAGTACCCTGCTTAAGTTCATAAAATCTAGGTACCATAGAGAAGGGTTCATCAGAACAATTATCATAAAAGTAGTTATAGAAAACTCACATGGGAATTGCATTACAGCGGTGGGAAATCGATTAAAGCCGAGATGTCAGGTCAGGACCAGTGATATTGCAGATTCTTCTTTGGATTTTATCAAGAATATCTAAACATATAGTAGGAGCACTAGACCATATGTGGCAGCAATATTGTAAGGATGGACGAAGGGTAGACTTATAAATGTGTAAGATATTTTTTTCGAGAAAAGCACGAAACAGTAAACCAACTTTCCTAGCAGCAGATCTAGCAACTGATTCAATATAAACATTCCACTTCATATCATCAGAGAACATTAATCCAAGAAGGCATCTCTTTCCTGGAGGTTGGCATCAGTCATGCTGATAGAAGGCAGAAAGCAGTCTCTCAGAAAGGAGCTTTGTTTTTGGGGCGTTAAAATTAACAAGCCGTTCGTTACCTCGGTTAATACCAGATTTTGAGTTACTTTTGACATCAGCCGTCAAATTAACCTTATAGAACCTTCCAAAAGTACTATTAAGACAAGCGTGTGTATATATATATATATATATATATATATATATATATATATATATATATATATATATATATATGTGTGTGTGTGTGTGTGTGTATGTGTGTGTGTTTGTGTGTGTGTGTTTGTGTGTGTGTCTCATGAAATAATTTAGACAAGTTTAGTCTACTTATTTTTAACAGGATCCACTCATAATTACGGACAAGTTTTTATTATCATTATTAAAGAAAGAAAGAAAATTAACACGATAATGCATATTAATTTTATCCGAGTACTTTCGAAATTAATACAATGTCGTCATCAGGAACTGATTTTTTTCTAAAACAAAAAAATTGTTATATTCATCATTTTTCTAAGAAATAATTGTTGTGTTTATCTGAAAATTATTTTTCTTTTTACGTGTGAAGGGAAAAACGCTAGGATTATGTTTTGTACAAATTTAAAATTTTATCATGTAGACCCACGTAATGGATTATTTCATCCGACAAGATTTATTTATTAATTACTATGGACGTCAATGTTAGTGGTTACACGGAATTGATTTGTATTCCAGTGAGTAACCTACCTAACGAGCTTAGATTAATGGTTGGTAGAACGGGCATGAGGAGAGATAGCAAAAATAAATAAATAAATAAATAAAAACAAAACAAAAAACGAAAAAAAAGAATCTTATTATGAGCTGCATTAGTAGTTTCAGCTTCAAGCGAATTTTGGAATAACTTAAAAATTTACCGTGCTTTTAAAACTCAGTAAATTTTAAAATTCGCTTGAAGATGAAACAGAACAAATGCTTTTAATTTAATATAATTGAATTTGAAGTTTTTGTTTTCTGTTTTTGAAACATGGTAATTCCTATGTAGCGATGAAACCATATTTTTAAATCAGTTAATATATTCGTGATTCGTAAATACGCTTTTAAGTAGGCGCACAAGGGGGTCGTCAGTGATGTTTTGACTTGGCTCATCAGGGAGTTTCGGGTCTTTCAACATCATACTCCCCATCACAAAGTCGACCCAATCAGGGGAGATCAACCCCTGATTCCCCCTTTTGATTGAACACTAACAGCTACTCTGGCCTTTTTTAAAGAATAAGAGGAAGAATGACCACGTGTTCCGGACATCTGATTGGATGTTAGTAACAACCAATCTGCTGCGCAGTTTTGATTATTACTACTAGTATATATATATATATATATATATATATATATATATATATATATATATATATATACTAGTAGTAATAATCGTTTGGAAAAAAAACTCAGATAGCTCAACTTGTAGATATGTGAAAAGAAATCGGTACCCGTGAAAAAAATTGTAAATAAGAAAAAAAAAATGAGAACAGGGCGAAATAAATTGCCTTAAGTCTTTAGTCCAAAGTTAAAAAAAAAAACAAAAAAACAAAAAACAAAAAACAAAAAAACAAGCGATTAGTATGACTAAAACGTAGAATGATCAATACGCTAAGTAAAGTGGGAATAACTAAAAGAAATCCTGAAGAGCTAGGAAAACCTTCCTAGGTTTCACCCAAAGTTATCTTCAGCTCTGAAGATCCGTTGAGGTAAAACCTAGATAAGGCTCTTCAGGATTTATTTTAGTTATATATATATATATATATATATATATATATATATATATATATATATATATATATATATATATTAGTGAATATACATAATATCTAACGTCGATAGCGCGACTCACAGTTTCATGCAAACCTCGCAGTTTCATGCTATCGATGTTGGATATTATGTATATTCACTAATATATACCTAACAGTTCTGTTACATAACATTGAGCATTTAAATTATAACATCTGAGAAAGAAATATATATGTACATCTAAGCATATGTGCGTATATGTATATTTTATCATGCCCATCTCTCTCTCTCTCTCTGTCTCTCTCTGTCTCTCTCTCTAACTTTTATACAGATTGATTATAGCGCTTTAAATCACTTAAAACACTATTAGGATACGCATCCTCATATACATGGAACACATCAAAGTAAGGACCTAGAAGAAAAACTTGTTCTTACATAAAAATATATCCTTTTTCTCGATTTCTGTTCCACATTCGGTACTCACGGGTACATACGCGTTTGCAGATACTTATACCTACCATTATTTATACCTACACTTATTTATACCTACCATTATTTATACCTATCATTATTTATACCTACCATTATTTATACCTACCCTTATTTATATCGATCATTATTTATACCGATCATTATTCATACCTACCATTATTTATAAGTATTATTATTTATATCTACCTTTATTTATACCTACCATTATTTATACCTATCATTATTTATACCTACCATTATTTATATCTACCCTTATTTACACCTACCCTTATTTATACCTACACTTATTTATTCCTACCATTATTTATACCTACCCTTATTTATACCTACCATTATTTATACCTACACTTATTTATTCCTACCATTATTCAAACCTACCATTATTTATACCTACACTTATTTATACCTACCATTATTTATACCTACCATTATTTATACCTACACTTAGTTATACCTACTATTATTTATACTTACCCTTATTCATATCTACCCTTATTTATACCTACCCTTATTTATACCTACCATTATTTATACCTATCATTATTTATACTTACCCTTATTTATACCTACCATTATTTATAGTTACCAATATTTTTATTTGCCATTCAAAAAAATATGCAAAAAGTTTGTGGAGAATTTTTTTCATAGTTGAAAAGTTTACAGCCCCAAAAGTGAATATTGTTATTTTTTTTTCATTTACGAACCGTGTAAAAATGCTGAAAGGCTAAAATTACATTTGAAAAACGCATGAATATTTAAGACTACTTAGAAATAGGCCAAATCTAAAAAATAAAAAAAAAAAAGTAGAAAGTACAAAAGTAAAATTGAGTAAAAAGAAAAAAACAAAAAATCCTGATGCTGATGATGAAGTCTTGGAATACTAATAATCATGATGGTGATGTTGAGGATACTCGAAATATTGATGACGATTTTAATCGGAATATTAATAAAGATGATGATGATAATGATGATGACGATACTAGAAGTATTGATAATAATGATTATATCAGAATATTATTAATCATGGAGATAATAATACCTGAAGTATTGATAATGATGATAATATGAATATTAATAAAGATGATGATACACGAAATTTTCATAATGATAATGATATTCAGAATATTAAAAGAAGCGATGATGATGATGATGATGATGATGATGATGATGATGATGCACAAAATGTTGTTAATGGTGATGTTATTTGGAACATTAATAATGATGATGATGAGGATATCATGAATATTGATTAGCATAATGATGATGATACCGGGACTATTCATAATGATGAAGGCGATGCTACTCGGAACATTGATAATATTGATGATGGTATTTGGAATGCTGATTGTGATGGTGGTAATGGTTTAGACTTTAATAATTTAAAATTCAAATAATAATAATAACAACAGTCTTAATATTAAATTCGTCGACTCAGCTGGCGAGTAACTTGAAAACTAGAGAAGACAGAGTGGGAAAAACCAAATAACACAAGCCAAATGTTGCAATAGAATTAATGGGAGGACGAAGAAAGGAACCCTAAAACGAGAAACCAAAATAGAAATGATAATAACAATACATGTATTCTGAAGGAGACAATCTGAGGAAATTAACACTGATTTGACATAGTAAGCTCAATGGACAAAGTGGAATTATCATTAAAATCGAAACCTTTTAAAGAGTCCTACCTGGAAACAAAAAAATTCTACGTATCAAATCATTAATGTAAACGTTGCGAACATAATAATGCTATCATATCGATAATGTAAATCAATTAAGAATAATTTTACTATAGGTAAACATTAAAGATGTTTTTATTAGAGGAATACATTGAAAATAGACTTGTCTGTTGAGGCTGTGAACTTATACTCTACAAGGCGACTGTTTTTAATCACTTCACCACAAGCAAGGTAATAAATCTACGAAGACTCAAGGGGCTACTGTGTGGAGAGAGAATATGAGAAAAATAATAAGTGGAGAGAACAATAAAAGAACAGGAATTAAAAAGACAGAAAATAACGATTGGCATTGCCTTTAAAATTTTAGAAGACCAAAGTTGTCTGGAAACCATGAAGCTGGAAGAGAGTTCCACAAAAAAGTGGAAGTAAAGACACTCTTAGCATAGAACTTACGGTTGCCTCTAACTATTTCAACTGTAAAATGATGAGATCTTGCCGCCAACCTATTACTGCGCTTAAATTCATAAAGAGTAAAGCCCATCAGAATTATTATCATGAAAATTTTTATAGAAAAGTTACAGGAAAGCTATGTTATGGCGATAGGGAAGAGATTGCGGGTTTAAAAGCATTGAAAATAACAAAGAGATTGTCAGATGTCAAAAACGAATGTAGTCGCTACTGAGATAACAGTGTTCTTGCGGTATGAGGAAAAAGAAGTAATTTGGTAATTTGCAAAATATTTATATAATATATTTCCGGTGTTTAGATTGACTTTAAATTTAAATAGATGATATATATTTTTATAATTAAATAATCTGTAAGGGGGGGGGGTCAAAATTTTATTAGAGCTTTAAAACAGATACTTTAAATGTTTATATAAATATATACAAAAATATATGAAACAATGGGAGCGGGGAAGAGGAGAAAGTATATATATAAGAAAAAATGATCAGCGTAAAGTGGTGGATTAAAAAACCAAACTACAAACCAACATTTTAACCGGTTATTTTTCCTCGCTCTTCGTAGGCAATCGAGAACAAAAACATAAAGAATATGTGCGCAACGGCTATAAACAACAACAAAAAAGTCTTTGCGTACATATTAGGTTGGTGCAAAAATAATGACGTAATAATGTCGTTTTTTGACTTTGAAAATACGTCAAAAAACGACATTATTACGTCATTATTTTTGCACCAACCTAATATTAATATGTTTTTTGTCGTTAGTTTACACTAAAGCGCGAGGTGCGATAACCAGCTCGCCCATTTCTTTTCTCTCTTTTTTTTTTCACCTTATTTTTGGATCCACCACTTTACGGTGACTAATTTTTTTTTATCATCCTTACTCTTCCGGACGCTGTTTCATACGAGATCTGATCAAAACTTATTAGGATTGGTGCAATAAAAACAAAAATTACAACACATCAATTCGGCATCTAGTCTTCTTCGAAGTAGTCCCCTTCTAAATCCACGATCTTTATCCAGCGTTCCTTTCAATTGAGGTTTCATTTTTGACGAGATTTAGGGAATGTTGTGGTTGTCGAACCTGGGGAATATTGTGCGTGTCCAAAAACTACTGCACACGCCATGGGCATTGATGGAACTTCTGTGGTGTGATGAGACAACCACACTCTACACACTTTCCTTCCAAGCACTACTATAAACAACCGAAATGCTTGAGAATATCATAAATTATGTGCAATAGAGTTCAAGATCAATATTTTTGCCTATATTTATATATAGTTTGATAATGTCCGTTTTGAAAGTCCTAATATAAATCCTGTCTAAGAAAAGATGCATATTTCCAAACGTTCAATGTACAATAAAAAATATATAAAAGTAACAGAGAAAATAAGGTATTTGAACTTTAATACAAACTAGCAGCATAACTCGTCTTCGACCGGGTGTTTCATTACTGGGAATTTTTGCTGTTCAATTGGAGCAGTTTAAGTTTATTAAAGTCAGCCCACCTGAATATCAATATTAGTAACAACATTTAGGTGCAACTGAGGCACATCTCCAAATGGGGGAATTAACAATTTGAAGGGGGTTGGCCATGAAAAGGGCCATTTTTGCGTTCTCAATCTTGTAAGGAAGGAACCTCTTCCATGGGCTGTCAGAATAATAATATACTATAATTTTTATTTATAATATAGTATTTTTATAATTCTAATAATCCTTTGCATTAGATTTCAACTCTCTAAATTGTACGCTTTTTTTACAGACATTAAATTTTACCGTTGATTTTTGCGCAAAGTGTAAAAATTCATTTTTTTCGATTTTTCACCTTGCAACATTGTAATTTTTTCCAGCCAATTTGAACACAAAATCGTCACTGAAGAATTATCTATCAAACAAAAAAAAATTTTTTTTATCGAAATCGGATGAAAACTGTGGGAACGCATAAACAATATTCGATCACACGCACACACATACATACACACACAGATTTTGAGAATTATAGATATAAATTTATCATACTGTTTAAGCAGGAATGCTAGTCGAAACTGTTGGATTCTTCCAGCAATACTTCAGTAATTTAACTTCTCGCATCAATGTTAAACAGCTCTGCCAGTGGATTGATTATTTCGAAGTATGCCACCATCAATACCTGTGCTTTGAAAAGAGCTAAGGAAATTCAAGGCTGATTAGTGACGAGATGATTTTAAAAAAGGCTGGAACGTTGACTTCCATAAAAACTATTGTAATCTTTCAGAACAATAATTGTTTGAAATCCTGCACCACATCTTGTCAAAATCCAAAGAAGGATCAACAATATAGTCGATCTTGACATGGCATGTCGACTTCAGTCACTTTCTCACCGAAGCGGCGTGGCAACTCTCTGTCTTTTCTATAAATATTTTAATAGCAGCTACTCTGACAACCTTTTTCCCCTGGTACCCCGACATCTATGTCCCACAATTTTATCGCTAAATGCAACTGCCACTTCTACTCTAAAAGTTTCTTTTCTCGCACTTGCTACCTGTGGAACCACTTTCTGTTTACTTTCTTCCCTGATAAATACAATCTTCAAAAATTTAAATGCAACGTCAATTGCCATTTTTTTATCTTCTCTCATCTTTTGTCCTTTCAAATCTCCCTATACTCAGTATTTCCTCTCATTTCCACTTTCTGTAAACCCCTGCGTACTAGTGGCACTTCCGCCCTGCTTTAGTGAAATGATTAAAAACAAAACAAAGAATCATGCAAAACTCCTTTATTGAGAAAATGGTACCACTATTCAGGGAAGAAGTTTTCTCGAGAGAACTAAAAATTCATCCGGATTTTTGGAATAATCTTATTTGGTGAGACGAAAAGAAAACTGACCAATTTAATCTCAACCCAGTTCATTATTGATAGAGAAAAGATGTATACACCTGTTATATAGGAATAAAGTGTCGCTGCCGACATTGGAGTTTGAACACAGATCACCAGTTAGCAAACACGGATGATTCCATTTCTAATAAATAGAATACATGATGGCAAAGGAAATGTATATATGGGAATTAGCGTGACGTCTAATTCATAACTATTTCTATTTTATATTCTTCTATTACTATACGGATCACCATCTCTATTCTATCCTCTATTACTATACGGTTTAATTTTTTCTATACTATTCCCTATACTATCTCTCTTTACTGATTTATACGGATTTATACTATTCGGTGGTTACTATTCGAGCGAGTATTATCGAGCAAGTACAATTAATACGAGTGTTATTTGAAGGCGTCTGACACCAGTATTATTCAACCGCGTTACTATAGTTGCATCTGCGATTACAAAGTCTCTGCTACAACGAGCATTGCGAAAGTGACAACGAGTATTCGTTGACATTACAAAAGTGGCAACTAGTGTTCGTTGAGATCACAAAAAAACGTATGATCGAAAAAACAAAAGCATCATCCCCATAGTATAGTATGGGAATTTATTATGGTTTGCTGATCAATTCACTTGAGTGAAGCAACCAAAAATGGAGCGAGCGATACATCAAAATATTTTAGAACTTCTTTTCTTCAGTGCAACATTTGAAGCCAAAAGAGAGTTGGATCTTTCAAAGCAGACCAAAGCCTACAGCTAAGGTAAATCATCGTTTGTTTGTTGAGAATGATGTAGCATTGCTTCAAATGGCGAGTTAATCTCCTGACTTGAATCTAATTGAAAAATATATGGCATAGATTTAAAGATCCTATTCATCAACAGCACTTCATAAACATTGATTGAAAGTTGTTTGAAAGGAAAAGGAAACTGAGATTTCGATAAAACGTTGAAAAAGACTTGTGGGGACAAAATTGCAAAACAATATTGCTCAATTACGTTTTAAAATATGAAGTCATTGTGTTCGGATAATTTGTCCTCTGTTATTTTTTCTTGTATTTCATTCTGTAAGTTTGAAAAAGTATTTTCCCGAGAAATCATTAATCCAATATCAAAATACATTCATCTGTGTAAATTAAAATTAAAAGCCAAATATCAGGAGTATATTAAATAAATATTTTTCAAAAGTTCAAATATTCTTTGTTTCTAACAATATTTTGATATCTCTTAATACTTTGCTTAGTTTCTGGAAGACACCATTCGTTATTACTATGCGTCTTTGAATTTCTGCGTAACATTTTCCATCGTCTCTCCATCGCACTACTTAGATTTCTGTATTTGCTTGATTTTGACGTTTCCAATACGTAGCTTATACTTTTTTTGCTGACGACCATGCAATCTGTCTTATTGCAATTAATAGCCGTTTCTGTTTGCTTTTCATTACTACATTATCTAAGAGTTCGTTCAGTTTCTTTTCCGGGTTTGCTATTAACACAGTGTCATCCGCACATCTTAAGTCGTTAAGATCATGCCCACGCATAATAAAACCCTAGGATCGTTTCGTTGTCGTTTTTAATAGAATGTGCCTTCAAGAACTAGGCGATCATTACTCACTGTAATAAGCGTCTATATTTGAACATTTTCTTCAGGTGGTGCACTTCCATGTGCATTTGGTTATATGCTTACATGTAGATGAACACATTTCGCATGTATAGGATAAAACTAATTACTTTGTGCAGATATACATCCATCTGGGCTTAATATATATATTATACTACTTAAATATTTTAAAATAGCCATTTACCTTCTTAATGTAGACGATAATTGCTCACAACAGATGCCATTACTTCATTATTGGTGAATTGCAACGACTTCACCAGGGTTAATGAATTTAAAGTAGACTTTATTCTAGACTGGTTGCTACCCAAGGCTTGAGATTCCTGTCTACTGCTATTTAATATATAACTGTGAAGCGAGAAAAGATGTATTCGTACCTTTCCCAAAAGCATTTTGTGAGTTCTGAAAAATGAATGCAACGTCCTTGGCTGAAATTTTAATTCGGCTTGCCGATTCCACTTTCATTGTCGATATACTTTACACTATACGCGTATCCACTTGGATGAGAAAATGCATTTTTGCCTTTTTTAATGTTAGTCACTTCAATACAAGGCTTAATAAGGGAGGAAGAATAATAGAATTTGTCTAAGTCCACTTTATATTTTTTATATTCAGTAGAATTTTTCTTTTTTTTTTTTGCAACACGCGTCGTCAGCGTGTTGAAATCATCACAGTATTTGGTATTGGTGAAGTTATCGTTAACATTTTTGTTCATATTTGTTTGCGAAATTGATCGAAACGTCTCTACGTTTCGATCAATTTCGCAAACAAATTTCGATGAAATTTGAATAAGCTGATTTGTATGGAAAAATACTTTGACAAAAATGCTATTTCCCTGTTTAATAATTTCTTTACTTTAATTTTATAAGACTTCATAGTAAACATTTTTTTAAAAATCTCTTTTTAACAACGAAAAACAAATTCTTAGAATTTCTTACTCTTGGGCATGCAACATATAACTGGCCATGTTACTTTCTGGAACCAAATTCCAACTTTTTCAAGCGTTTTGTCTTGTGATTTGTTTATAATTCTCGCAAACCTATGGCGAACTGGAAACTGTATTCTCGTCCATTAGAATGGATATCTGGATGGTCTAGGAATAAACTTTATTTGATCGATCAATATGTGGTTATTTTAGAGGGTGTGTAGACGGATAGATAGACGCACGGACGGAATAAAGGAAGACGCAAAATTATATATGTGAATAGATTGAATCGTATCTCCATCGTTAGATTTCACTGATTAGCTGAATAACTTCATTAAAGTTAAGGATATAAATATGAAATAAAAAGTGAGGCCAAATTCCTCTGCTGAAGTGGTAACTAGGCAATCAACGAGCCATTTCTTGGAAACGTTCATTATTACTAACCCAGACGAGCAAACAAACGGAAGAAATGTAAAGAGACCTAAATAGTCTTAGCAGATTCGGACCTCTACTTATACAAATACAGACTGTTTTATTTATACTCACCTATGCTTCAAGTGTTTTTACCAAGAGGGTATCTAATTTGCATATCTTGACATTTCCTCTTTCATTTAATAATTATACAGTTGAAAATTCTCTTAGAGAATAAAATTACATGATTGTTTGAAACATTAAGCAACTTTTAGCATAGTTAAAACGAATAGAAAAAATCCCTAAGAGAAACGAAACATGTTTAATATTTGACTCAGCAGATAACCCAGTATTCACGGAATTCTGTTGGAGAAAAAAAATTATGAATGAAAGCAAATGCTGCTCACTAATTGTAACAATTGCCTTATGTGAATTGCATAACATACTGACTAGTATGCTTTATATTCCCAAGCCTACTAGGCGTTATTTAGTTTTACTAGCACTTAGCAGGTACGGGATGATGGAGAGAAATATGTCGACACAAACAACCACAAAGGCATCCAAAATTACTTCGTACATTCCAGACAGTAACTATGAACTTGTAATACTCCGCAAAAACATAGACACACACACACTCACACATACATACATGCATATATATTTTTTTGAATTTGTAGGTCTGATGAATTGGATCGTGATTACGATTCCAATGTAATAAATGATAACCATGGAATATTAGTGTTTGAGCCTTTTATATCATATTCTTACTCTGTCCTGGACATTGAGTTCTACCTGGATTCTATCCTATTAGGAATTCATATATATATATATATATATATATATATATATATATATATATATATATACATATATATATATTGACCACTAATATTATCTATCTATCTATCTATCTATCTATCTATCTATCTATCTATCTAAAAATATCTGTTGTCTCTTAAATCTTTATATGCATATATATATATATATATATATATATATATATATATATATATATATATGCATAAAGATTTAAGAGACATCAGATATTTTTATATATGTATTGCTCAATATTAAAAATATTAAAATAATATTAAAAATAAAACATTAATAATATATGTAAAAGATTAAATTTTAAATATCAATTTTTTGTTGTTTTCAAAGTCGGGGAAAACAATAAAAATGATATTTCAAACTTAGGTAATCTTTTATATATATATATATATATATATATATATATATAAAAAGTTGCAAATTAAAAAAATAATAATGTTTTTTATGAAAGTATTTATTTATATTTTATATTTCAGATCGATCTCGAATTATATATATATATATATATGTGTGTGTGTGTGTGTGTGTGTGTGTGTGTGTATGCACGTTAGTGGGACAAATAAATTTATCTGAAGCAAAAGTGGAGATTTAATTTGATTTGCTCGTTTAATGGCATGCCAACACCTTATGGGTCATTTAAAGTAATAAATATATGATACTCTCCTTTCACAATTGAATACATGGCAGGTTAATACTCTCATCATTTGTGCATATTCTAGAGTCGTTGGTTTCTATCAGATTTTAAATCAGCCGACTTTAATTAGAGTTCTGATTTTCTCTATTTGCTCATTCAAAATCCGATTGCTTTTGCGGTGATCGGTAGCATTATGTATGGTTTAACTGTCAGATGATTCACGGTAAACCACAAGTACATTTAAATTGTTGTTATGAAGCACACACATACACACACACGCGAGCACACGCACAGATACACACAAAAACGCACGCGCACACACACACAGACGCGCACACACACACACACATATATATATATATATATATATATATATATATATATATACTTTTCGAATGATATTTTTTAAAAAGTGTACTGTTATTAACAGTTAATATTTTTGAACGTGTAAATATGCAACGCTAGATTTTTGGATATTGTAGTAATGTAGTAATTCCAAATTACTATTATTGTAAGTGTTTGTTTTTTTCGTTGATGTGATATGGACTATTGGTCCAATAATTAGAGCAATGTCTTAGGTGATTTTTAGAATTTTTTACTGCAGATCGACGGTATTTTCAAATTAATAAATGATGCTGCTTAATTAATATTGTAAAATAGTCATTCAAAGAATAAATCAATAAAGTTAATGTAATTAATGGCGAATTCACTTCGCTAACAGATTAAGAAGGTATTAACTTACTAACCACTCACTGAACGATGGATTAGATGTTTGGTCCATATTGTTCACAAGTACTTTCGGAGAAAACATTCACCATCTTCAGGTATAAATGTAATTTTTATCCTCAATTTCAGGTAATTTCGGGTAAACATTCTAAAACATATATATATATATATATATATATATATATATATATATATATATATATATATACTCCAGAGCAACACATTAAACACACACACACACACACAAATTTAACTTTGATCATCTATATGACGTCACTTTGACGAACTTGAAATTAATTCCATCATACGCAGGAACACAGAACACAGGGAAATTAAAAAAGAAAATGAATGGAATAACGTTCTAAATTACTCTGGTAAAAATAATATACAATAAAAATTTATATGAATTTTAGCAAATTTACTGACAACATAAAACAACTTATTCGGCAAATTGAAACATTTATTAAAAATATGCCAAACAGGACTTGTCCCTATTATTTAATAAAACATGTTTGAGACAATTCTTGTAGCCGAAATACACCCTATTTAATATATATATATATATATATATATATATACATATTTAATTATTTATTTAAAAAAAAAATTTAGAACATAAATATGTTATAAAATCATTACAAAAATAGCCATTTTGTTTCAACACCCTCGGTGTCTTATCAAGTGACGACGTTGAATGTAAAATAAATGGTTTTAAAAGTTTCAAATTAATTAACAATCCTTCGCAAGGGGAAAACGTTCTTACAAAGGCTAGATGTACCAATCAAAACACAAGTATAGGAAAATTCAAAAAGCTTGACAACGAAATCATGTTATAATATCTATTCAGATGTTTAAAATATGGGTAGTATTAAAAAAAGAATTTATTCCAACCAATAATTACTAAATTATATGATAAAATTTAATATTAAAATTTAAAGCAGTCTTAAATAAGTATCTGTCTATATTTCTGAGATGAGGTATTATGTACACTATTTACATTATTCGGACGATTGTCCTAATATTTGTTGCCATATTTATCACAGCGTTTCGACCGTTGGGGTAGACTGTTCTAGTTCCACGTGCCATGTCTAATGTATGTCAATTATCAGTTATCTTCTGTTAATTCTCCTCTCCAAGTTCTCCACCGCCTTAACAAGGTATTGAACTTACACTCTTTGGGTTCCAGCGAGCGAAATAAAGGGTTCAGTTCGACATTCCAACCACCTGAAGAAGGCTGGAGTATACAACGCCCGAAATGTTGTGATGAATATGGCAACAAAGATGAGTACAATAGTCCGAATAATGTAAATAGTATACATAATACCTCATCTCAGAAATATAGACAGGGTACCTCACAGATTTCTGTTCTTTATTATTTGTAAATTACCAGGGGTTCTTGGGGAAGATCGTGGACTCGTTTTCCGTTGCCTTCTCTACGGTTTAAATTCAACATTGTTTTCCTAGACTGGCCACTACCCAAGGATAACTAGTCGCATTCAACAATGATATTGAACCCATTGCTGGTGGGAGAAGGGAAGTATTCAGGCTTTGCTTAAAGGGATTCGAACACAGTGAATACAAGTGACTTGGTTGGAACTTGAACTCATATCGTCAGATTCGTCGACAATACTAGACAATGCTAAATTTCAAACTGTGGGAGAAGGTAGCGAAAAGAAAAAAAAAACTCCACTATCTTTCTCAAGAAGTCATAACAGTTCATAAATAATAAAAAAAATAAATTTTGTTGCGGCAATTATCTTCTACGTCTTGAAGGTACATGGCTACGCAATGATAAATGACTGCATTTACGCTTTACTTGTATCTAACATGGTGTAAACCAGGTTGTTCATCTACGTGTAAGCATATAACCAAATAAATATCGACGTACTCCACCTGCAGAAACTTTGCAAATATGGACGCTCATCACAGTAGCCGGCAATTATCCCCTCGTAAGGACGCGGCTAGCTCCCCGCCACCAATAATTATAACAACGTCAAAACAAACAGGGCATATGGAATGTGACCGAGAAAGGTAACTTTTGACTTTCATTAGATGTGAAAGTGGTGTTTGGGGACGGGTGAAATATTTAGAGAACATTACGACTGGAGGGTTATGTGACTGCTTTAAAGGCGCAGTCATTTTTGTCTTGGTTTATAAAGTGAAAACAAAAAGTTCTGTTTTGTTGTCATAAGAATAAATGAGAAGGGAAAAAAATCTATCTGCAAATCAATATATATTTAGTATTAGATAGATGTCCAACATCCGTTGTGGACGAATGTATAATCAAAGTTGTGAAAAACGGAAACCCTTTTTTTTTTTTTTTATAAATAGTAGCTTATTATCTCGGTGTTATTCGATGCCTTTAGGGAGTTAAAACTGGGACTGAACACTTTGACAGTAATAAAAATATGAATAGATACGAACCCGGCAAACAAAGGGAGGTAAGTTCACTTTGAGATTTAGAATTACTGTTAATGGAACGGATCTTTGATCTTCATCGATGCATTATAGATTATATATGGAAAGAAAGAGAGAATATACATTTATCTATAACATAATTTATATATTGATATAAATAAAATTCAATTAATATTATTTATTTTACGTATATAATGTAACTATAAATTGCTTCTTTATGATATAAAATTTAAGGTGCGCACTCTTATATATATATATATATATATATATATATATATATATATATATATATATATATATATATATGTAACCATTTCACCCTAAGCAAAGCGATAATATCACTATGACGCATGGGGCTACTGAGAGTGAAAGAGAATGGGAAGACAGAAAAAACAGGAAAACAAATCCTAAACAAGGAACAAGACGGGAATGGAGTGTGATATATATTTACATAAACATACATAGTTCTCCACGTCTTCAATTTCTGTGAAATATATATATATATATATATATATATATATATATATATATATATATATATATATGACGGGATTAATGAAAAGGTATACGCTCAACCAAGGTTTTAAATATCTGAGCAAATACCGGCATTCCTCATATATATATATATATATATATATATATATATATATATATATATATATATATATGAATGTGGGCAGCAAGCTTTATTTTAACCCTAGAACACTAACCATTAATTAAAGTTACACGACCACTAACCATCGGTATATCATACCCAATATTGGCAGTATGAAAAAAAAAAAATTAAATATAAATCTTTATTTGAGATATTTTACATGCCAGCACTTCAAAGTTTCTACTTTAAGTTAACATTCACAGGAACTGAAGAACATATTATTTAGGTAAGAAAATCAGGTACTGAAAATTGTAATTATAAATAGGAAAATTTGCTCTGGGTACTATATACCCATGGTTAGTGTTCTAGAGTTAAACATCTTTCGTTAAATATGGCAGACAAGGAAAATTTAATTACTTTTTTATTTAGATTTAACTTTTTTTTTTTAGTACAAATTTTGTGGTGATAATGGTATATTTTTCCTAAATGCTGTCAGGCATTCATTCGATGGTTTGGTAAAAACCATGGTTTTTACTAATGATTTGCAGGACATACCATCAAACCACGTTACACTCCCACCCTATTGATAAGTATCAATCTGGTTATTATCAATCGCATTCATATCACTAATTGTAATCGATGTATCTATCACTGTATATTAGATTGTAAATCTATGAGAGAAGTTGAAGCTTTTTTTTCTTATACATGATTCGTTATTGAAAGTTTTCATGTAAAAAATAACCTTCTGTATCATCATGAAGAATATAAAAAAAATATAGTTAATTCGCTTCGAAAACAAAGCCTACATTCCTGTTAAGAAAACGAAACAATTATAAATGCGTAAACTTACTATAACCAAAATGTAAATCTAAAATTAACAAAATGGAGGACAATTGTTTCTGCATTACATATGTACTAAGTAAACAACAAGCATTTCTCCTAGACGTTCATCGCAAATTAACGACCTATTAAAGAAATGAAGAAAGATGAGAAACCTTAGTATGCACGCAGACGCGGACCTCCACTTATAGAGCCACTAGTCCTGCTATATATACGGCTGTTTAACTGTGATGTCAGTTTGACAAGAAATGTCATTTGCATATCGACAATTATTTACCTGCAAATGTTAATTAGAAATGTGTTGTTGCCAAACAACAAATTCGAAATATGAACTTACAATATATTGTTGAACATTTAATAGAAGTCTTAAGCTTGTAAACTATATTTATTGATAATAAATTGTCATTAATATTTAGTCTGAAAGATGAGTGTCCTGTTTAGGAGAATTTTGTATTCAGCAAAACAGAAATAGAACGACGTTTCAGAAACGTTTAATTGTTGAATCTGTGCTTTTTTTTTATAAGAATAGGGGGCTTGTTTCGGAACCCATACAAATGGGGACCTTTAAATAAAACATTGAGAAATATATTTAGAATATTCAATAAAATGAAGAGTAAAATATACTGATTGAGTTTACTTTCTCTTTTTTTGGCAAAATGCCAAAATTACTCGGTAGATATTTCAGCTAACGAAAGCAACATTACTCTATACTGACTTGATAAAAAAACTTCAGATATGTTAAAAAACTAACTATATAATTAACAGCGGTTCTAAGGCATGCACCCACGACCCCGAATATAAGGCGTCTAAAAAAATGAACTACCGTTTGGGGACCGATTGAAAAATAACCCAACCAGCATTTATCTCCCTTAATTATTATTTTTCAAAAATTACCACGTCTCTTCAGGGCGTAGACAATCATAGCTCTCAAAGCTTTCTTTTTGTTGTTATCGGTGAATTAATATGATTTTTTTAAAAAAATCAATTCACGCAAGCAAAGCGCTAATTCCACTAAACACAAGGGGCTACCGGCAATGAAAGAGTATGTGAATTTAGAAGTAACCAGAAAGCCATTTTGAACAGGAAACAAGAGATAAACCTTTGCCCCTGTTCGAAAGACAGGAGAGGAGTGTAAATTGGACGTCAATTGAACCTATCTACTTCTATTGAAGGAAAATAAATACTAAATAAAATTTCAGTGTTTACGCTGAGACGTTAGAGGTTTACTGGTGAAGCAGTCTTTAAAAGGAACCAGAAGCCAAATCCTAAGCAGAAAACGAAGAATAAACCGTAACTCCTGTTCTAAAGACCGGGTAGGCGTGTGAACCGGGCTTATTTGGCAAGGGTGAAGTTGACAGCTATACGATTTGAATTCAGAGTTTTCTTTCTTCCAGACTGGGTGTCATCTAAGACTAGCGAGACAAGTCTACCCTAATATTTAATCCATAGCTGGGGGAAGCATAGATAGGTGTATGCGTTTTCAAAGGGCATTCGTGCGAAAGTGAACGCAACAGACAATGCCGGAATTTGAACACGGTTTGCTGATTTTACTTTTCGATCGGATAACTGTTATACTACATTTGTGAGTAAACATCCTGAGTAAATATTTAAATAGAAATAGATTTTATCATCTTAGTACATTGTTCTTGTTGAAAGTAGTCAATTTTATCCACAATAGCATAACAGACAGTTCCCAAATGATTTTTATCAACTTACCTGTGAATTGCCCTCAATTCTTGGTTTTTCGTCTACTTTGTAATTGAAGTTAAACTAACAGTAAACACCCACATGGTAAAATTTATTTTCATCATATCGCAAATCTAAAATTTCCTTTTTTTTGTGGGGCACCTTGTAGTAACAAATAATTATGGATACTAGAGTGGTGTCTTTAACACTTTTGGCCTATATTGATTCAAAAATTATCTGTCCTTCAGATAAAATTGATCAGTTTTACTTACATATTTTTACTTATACATGGTACCCCCCGCTTTCCCCCAACAACAACAAAAAAAAAAAAAAGAAAGAAAAGAAAACAGGAAATTTGGTACATTTCATTACATGGTATAAAACAAAGTTGTAAATATAGCAGACACTATTTAAATCATTCAGAGTGCAATATTAAATGCATTGAAACTAATTCTTGTTTTATCTCCAGTAAACAAAGTTGTAAATATAGCAAGCACTATTTTCTAGAATCCTGGATCATTTTGTCTATTGTCTTGAACAGATGAATCTGACACTTTGTATAGAATTCATTTTATACCTAATAGCAAGGATTTGTACAAAGATTCAATGAAAGCTAAAATTCTTTCATTGATTAATTTATTTTAAATATTTGTTCACTTCCACACTTCTTTGTTACAATACATGATATTGTTTCTATATTAATTCATAAATCATTTTGTAAAGAACTAATAAAAGAATAATTCAATATTACTCTTTTATGAAGAAAATATTACTTCAAGGGGAGTTGTGTGCTTATCTATATTAAATATTTTCTACTGGAAAGAATAACATTGCTATAGAGAAGACATGATTAAACATACATGGTGCCCCTCACCCAACAAAAAAATAGGAAATTTGATACATTTTATTTGTTGGAATTTTTGTTATAGTTATTTGGAACAAAAACACAAATGTTAGATGTGGTGTTCAAAATGCTTTCTGTGAGCAGCTGCATGACAATGTAGACTGTCTATCCAACTTCTAATTGCTCTTTGGATAACTTGAAGCGGGATATTGTTCCAAGCTTCTATTAACGCGATTTTCAAGGATTGTATGTCTGTGATAGATATCCTCTGTAATTGAAGTTAATCTAACAGTAAACCCCCCACACAATAATATTTATTTTCATCATATGATAAATCTAAAATTTCCTGTTTTTTGTGCCCCCCCACACACACTGTAATAGCACGATTAAATTCATTTAGTCAAGACATTAAAGAACACAATCTCACCAGAACAGTTGTCATGTAAATATTTGAAGAAATGACAAGAATGAAGCCATGTCATGTCGGTGAAAAAGTGAATGGAGTCGAGATGCCAGGTGAGGATCGATTACATTGCAGACTCTTATATCTCGAGATATATACTAGAACAGATACGGCAACAGTATTCAATGAATAGACAAATAAAAATGATAAATTTGCCAGATGAATTTTGACGATAAAAATTATCTGACACTACAGAGTGTACCAACTTTTATTGCAAATATATTGTAGTTCTGAAATGCGATATCTTAATATTTGATTAGGGTCACTTGACATTTTTAAGAACCGGTGATTGGCATCGCTCATCGCAAAAAAGAAGTGGCATTAACCTGAAAACTAGAATCATGTTCTTAAATAGCCTCGTAAGACGCGTTCAGAAATATGTAGAATATCAACTGTATACAATCACTTTTTCAGTTAAACGATTAAAAATGCAGTCGAGCGAAAGAAGCCTGCAGCTTTTAGCAAGGGCCATCTTTCTTCGAATGTCGTGGACTGGAATTTACAACGAACTGTACCAAATAAGAGAAATCACATCACTTGAGGACTTCCAACAGCAGCAACAACTAAAATGGATAGCACATGTAACTCGATGAGAAAATAGAGATATAATCAAGATATTGACATTTCACACTACTTCAATATTTTTTTTAATCATTTCACCCCTAACAAGGCGCAAATGCTACTAGTACGCAGGGGAATACAGGGAGTGAAAGTGAGAGAAAAGACTGAGTGTAGGGGGGATTAAGAAAAAGAGAAAATATGAACGGGATTCAAGAAGATGGCGATTGACATTGCATTTAAATTTTTGAAGATCGTACTTATCAGGGAAGCAAGTAAACGGAAGTGAGTTCCACAGCTGGGAAGTCCGAGAAAAGAAACTCTTATAGAAGTGGCAGGTGCATTTAGCTATTTCAACAGTAAACGGGTGGGACTTAGATAACAATCTAGCAGCATGATTAAAGTTATATAGTCGGGTATCAGAAAAAAAAAAAACTTCGTCAGAGCAGTTGCCTTGAAAATATTTGTAGAAAAGAGAGTAAGAAGCCATGTCACGTCGGTAAGAAAGTGACTGAAGTCGAGATGCCAAGTCAGGATCGAAATAGGATGGAAACTCTCATCAATAATGGAAAGAGCGATAACAGATCGTAGACTTGAGAAACTTATTTTCCTGAAAAAACAATTTTACGACAGATATTTTATATATTTCAACCAACGTTTGCACTGGCTTTTCGGTCAATGAATGCTGAATGTTTCCTTATAAAGAAACGGCTAGTATTGTCATTACAATTATCATCATCACAATCATCAGTCTGTGATTCCAAATGAATGTGTTCAGCATATCAATACAAATTAGCAACTAGCGTTGAAGGTTTCGTCATTACATCAGACATCAGTGACCAGGCATAACGTTGTCCTTTCACAATCCAGTTTTGTTTACTCGTCCCCGCCACTGATCACCCCCAACCAACAGGGTATAGTCCACGCCGACACCTTTTCCTATCTACGCCCTTTTGACATCTTTCTGTCCACTGCGATTCGCTCGGGCGGACGTCAGTTGTGAATAGCCACTAATCTCATTAGGTCGCCAATACTTTGATCTGAGAAACGCCAGTAAATGTACATTAGCCAAAATATAAACTTAATTATCGTTAACAGGACAGATCCAAGGACAATACAGCAGTCATTGTTACAGAATTATTATTATTATTATTATTATTATTATTATTATTATTATTCTCTCTGGCCATTCAAACACGTAGTAGCTTGTGGCGTACAATGGAGATCAAGGGATTTCAAGTTTTCTCAAGACTCCGGCACGCTTCGTAGTATACTAACTGTTCTTAACATAGTTGTGGTTTCGAGGGTTTCGACTCCTCCCCTAAATCTCGCTCCCTCTCGTCTCTTTTCTACGTGTTTTGTTACAGCCGTTTCCAATGCTGCGGTAACGAATGCCACAGATGACGCCTTCAGGTTCCACAACTCTCTCAGATAAGGCTTTTACTTTTACCGGTAGGAGAAGAATTCTAAATTCAAAACCGTTTGGGCGTATGGATGGCAACCCCATCCCATAAAAATCTACTTGATACAGAAACCACGGCAGCAACGCCTAGTGTGGTTCGGCTCTGGCCTTAGTCTTCATATGGGGATATTGTTGTGGCCTGTTTAGGGGCCAGAAAGAAAGAAACGGAAGAGAAAGGTCGGTTGAAAAAAGTATGTTGAAGATATATACAAAACAATAGTGTTAGTAATAAGTAGATTAATACTGCGTCTACTACTCCACTCCACTCCACTCCACTCCACTCCACTCCACTCCACTCCACTCCACTCCACTCCACTTCACACTCTGCGCTATCGTCCGACTCTCACAGTTTGTATTTATGAGAGAAGGAAGAGTTCATTATATTGTAAGAGGGTTTACCACAACAGATATAATGGTACCAAAGAGCAGGTCGAGTTGGTGAAGGATTCATCATATCTGTAACATCACCATGATTATATCAGTTGATGGTCACATTTATCAGCTTTTATTTTAGCAGCGTTACTTTTATAAAAGTCGTCGTAATAGTTAAATCGTTTAAAGCAGATGTTATTCCTGCTATGATTAAAATTCCCCAGGAGATGGTGCATTTTGTAGTCGTAGACGTATTGTTAATGGTTTAAAACTTAGACGACAGCAAATCGATATCTCTTGGGACTGGACAATGACATCTGTTAATGATGAAAGCTAAACACCTCCTCGCCGAATCTAGCGTTACATCAGACTTGACTTGGGTATGATAATATAAGCTTATATGACTAACGATATAATATCAACTGGAGTTGCACTTTTATTTACTAACAGGATCATTAGAAATAAAGCTTAAATAGTTATTGTGTAAACCACTCCAGTTGGTGAAAAAACGATCTAATTTTCTTCAGTTACCATTTGAGTCGTACAAGTTTAGTAAATATCGAAAATTACGATCGGGGTTTCCTTTGTGACTGAGAGAGTTGCTTATCTATTTTTACCCATGATTAGAGTTCCTACGCTAGTAAAAAATCTTTTAGAATCATTTTCAAAGTAAGGGAAGATAAGTTAAAAACAGGTTTTCTAATTTCATATTAATCTTCTCACCTTCTGAGCTGACATTGCAAGGGACGTTTTCTACTTTCATGTTCTTCATTTGATTTTCATATTTTTCGTCATTGGAATGTTTTTACAGCAAGTTTTTTTTTTTTAAATTTTCATCATTTGAACTTCGCTTCTGTGTGTCATAGGAAAATTGTTTCAAACATGTTTTCTACCCTAATTTCTGTCATCTGAACTTCCCTATCGTCTGTCATTTAGAGATTTTTCAAGGCAAATTTTCTATTTTATTTGCAATATCTGAACTTCATTGCTGTTTGTCATTGAAATATTAATTCAAGATAAATTTATACTTTCATTTTCATTATATTATAATCATTACTGTTTAGCACTGGAAGATTAATTGCAGCTTAGTTTTCTACTTTCACTTTCAAAAGCTGACCCACCAAACTAAACCGGGTTTAGTAACTGTCTATTGTTGCTATAACTGAAAGTGTCAAAGCCGAAGTCATTGTTATATTAGAAAAAGGTCAGCTAATGTCAGGAAAACAAGGTAACAACCACTAGCGCAGTAATTATGAGAGTCGCTTAAAGGGGAGTCATAATAACATTAAAAGGATTACTGCGATTAATGACTTCAATGAAGGAAAAGAGCCCGGATGTTTAATGAATCCTTTTGTTTTTCTGGTGAGTTTTACAAGAATTTGTATACAGTTTTATTATCTGTTTTATTTGTACCCTTTCATTAAGATGACAGCCGTTTCTATAATTCGATGAAATGAAATTAACCAAACCTTTGATAAATATTGAATAGACTGTATTATAATTCGGACAATCATTTTCAGCATTGTTTTTCTAGGAGAACTGATTTAATAGTTGCATTAATATTGTTTTACTGGCAGTAGTTTTATAAATAAAGTTTTTCCATAAGATTACCCAAAAAATCAAAGAGAAATTATCGGTGAAAATATTATCATTATCCGCACGCACTCCCCACATACACATAAATGTATATTAAATCTGTTAAATATATAAAAGACAATTTGTAAAATGTTTATTTTGACCTGCTTTATATATATATATATATATATATACATACATACATATATATATATATATATATATATATATATATATATATATATATATATATATATATATATATATATATACTCATCCAAAGACAGACTTTTTCGCTGTATCACAGCAGCTCGGAGAACTCGATTCATACTTTAAGAGTAATGCTTAATAGCAGTAGGTGCCCACTTTCCCTAGAGAGCTCAACCGGGGCATATAGTCATCCATAGACAGACTGTTTCGCTATATCACAGCTCCTCACTTTGTCTACACGTCCGATTGCTTCAAGCCGGGATCGAAACCCGACTGATTTGACATCTCATCCGACAGAAAGGAAGGGAATTTTACCGTTTTTCTCTATACGAATATAACGTTTTCGGAGAACTCGATTCATACTTGAAGAATAATATTCACAGTATTTCATCGATTCTAGAAGAATCCTCCACAAAATGCAGAACGCACTGGACGGCCGTTTCGTCCTATTTGGGACTACACAACAGTGTGTCATACCACTGGCCCAACGGGCTTCGGTTACGATGAAGAAACTAATCAGACTCAATATAGTGCATCTACTCACAAAATTCCGGTGGTGATACTCATTCAAGTATACATAATCCCAAGAGCAAGGTCTTCTTCTACCAAGCCGTTCCTTGCAGAGCATTAGAAGCTGGATCGAGCAAGGATATAACAAGTGATAGAAAGTTTTTGAATATTTTTAATAATCATTCATAGTAATCCATCAAGTCTAGATTAGTTTCCGTGTCGTCACCGAGGCCCGGTAGTCCAGTGGTATGACGCTTACATTGTATCGTAATGATCCGGGCGCGATTCTAGGCAGTGGATGCGTACTGCTGAGGAATGCCATATAGTACGAGACAGTAGCGATAGTGCATTTGGGAACAAACCCTATTTCCGTCCTGGATATGAAGATAAACTATATTCGCGCCCTAAGACGATAAACTATATCCGAAAGTAAGGCCTCTGATCAGGAGGTTTTTAGGAGAGTGGAAACACCTTTTAATTGCTGGTGTTCCCAGCTCTAGCCTGACCCGGTGGTGGTAGCACCTGTTAGGGTCCTAGCTATCGGAAAATAGTTAACCACGCAAATAGGGTTCAAAAAACTATGAAAGTGTAAAAATAGGTTTTAATACAGCAATACTTTTGGGGGGAAAAGTTTAACCGCAATACAATTTTTAAGAAAAAAATATTATCAGCAGTAAAAATCTTATTGGTATTAAAAAACCATGCCATAAACCAAACCATATATATATATATATATATATATATATATATATATATATATATATATATATATATATATATTCCCAAGCGGATATAATCAACGTAGAGCTCTATGTCAGAGACAGAGCAAGAATATAAAAGACTCGAATACTAAAATGTCATAGTTATAATTTATTTCATTGGGTTCGTAATAACGACCCAACTTCTCAGACCTACAGATTCAAAGATACACACATACATATATATATATATATATATATATATATATATATATATATATATATATATATATATATATATATATAAGGTTGTTCCAATAACTTATATATATATATATATATATATATATATATATATATATATATATATATATATATGTGTGTGTGTGTGTGTGTGTGTGTGTATGTATATATAGACATTGTGCATTTAGGCAGCAATTCCTCTTTTATATAAGTTTCATTAAAGAGGACTGACAAGGTACTCCGATTAAATTTTTCAATCAATTTTTCTTGTGTTCGTATAAATGTTTTTGCGGACATAAAGTGTGTAAAAACTGTCCGAATATTCTCTATATCCGAGTGATTTCGGTTAATCTTTTAGACACTGTCAAGGTTGTTTTTTTTTCTTCTTTTTTTTTTTAACTTAATGTGTAGATTTTTATATATGTGTATCTAGAATGATGGAAATGTTATTTTGTCTTATTTTCCAAACAGTCAGCATATTGTGGCCGTCTTCGTAGTTGATATTATTGCCCATTGGCTTTTTATTACTAATGCTTCCATTATTTTCAGTCATTTTTACATGTGGATGAGGC
>OZ010572.1:71477583-71482583 GCA_963932145.1 Acanthosepion lycidas
ATTACATCTGTCGACAAATTCATAGATACCATGTTTTGATGAAAAATTCGAAACCGACACATGTTCAGTCTCTTCTTTTGATGTCAACTATGGGCCAGCCAAATAATTCTGCACGGAATCAACCGTAGTTGGGATCATCGAGTCAATGCGAACGACCTTTCCATAACTGCATAGTATGTGCTTCGCCAAAGATACATACAGTCAATTTTGAATTCAGCGTTTTCCTAGACCAGTTACCACCCAAGGCTAAAGAATCCAGCCTGCCCTGTGATTTATCCATAGCTGGCAGCCGAAGAAGAGATGAATTCATACTTTTCCAAAGGGTATTAGCACATAAGTAAATGTAATGAACTGGACTGGAATATCGAACTCGACTCTCCGATTCCTTAATCCGAGTCGCTATCCAGTACTTGATTAATCAGCAAGGTCGATACAATATGGAGGATGAAGCAATTTTTACCAACCGATCTCCTCTAAGAGATCTTTAGTCAATTTTCCAGTATGAAGACAGGCATTATCGTGATGGATGATGACTCAATTTCTGTTGACTGAGGATGGACTTGGCAGTAGATATCAGCGTTGATTGTTTGATTATTGTCCAACATTTCATAATGGATGATTTCTTGAATATCCCATCATGCACTCAAGACGATCTTCTTTAGATGAAGTTCTCCTGGTCGTTGAGCAGCTCTATTTTCTCGACACATTCACTGATGACGACTCATAACACTACAGTAAAGGAGCCATTTCTCACTTGAAGTTATATAATGAATGACTTGCAAGAATCAGTACATTGTTAGCAATTCTTTGAAAACAGAACCTGTGGGAGCAATTTTCCAAACACTGAAAGTTTTCAATCCGTTTAAATTCGTGTAGGACAGTCGAATGTCTAACATTAAATTTCACATTCAGTTCCCTAGCCATGGTGGCAGGATTTGCTCTAAGAGTAGCTTCTAAATCCTTTGACTCCCCCTTTTGGATGACTCACCCTTTGCTCGTTCTCTAGAGTAAAATTCCCAGTTTTGAAATGGGAAAACTACCTCCTGTAACTTCTTTTGCTCAATACACTAACTACATAAGCCCCCTGAATGGATTTTGCTGCTGTAATTGCGTTGACCGTATCCAAAACATACGCCGTAAACATTTTTAATGTAGGAAAACTCGCTTAAGGAATTTCCGCCGTTAGAAGCTTTGCCATGTAGGATTTTTGCCATAAAACAATTTCGCCACATTTTTTTTTTCGATACCCTTATCTTGAACATTCCTTTTTGAGTAATAGGTATTTATAGGGAATTTAAATCAGTTTATGTTTGCAAATAATTTGTTTAAATTTCAAAAGAATTACTGAGAGTTTGATCAGAGATTTTATATTGAATTTGGTTCCGTATTGAAGTTGTTAGTTTGTTTGAAATAATATATATTGCTTGAGTGAAACTTATTGGCAGACTGATATTATGTTAACAGAAAGTTTAACGTTAAGTCTGGAATATGAAATAATGTGACGTAGGTTCTGATGTCAAGTTGAAATTTCAGCGCTCCTCACTGACTAGGATGAATGCTGTAGATCCTATAACTTTGCTCATTAAAATGTTTAAATCGAAGTAAAAATAGTGTGAGTCGGATATACTTAACAACAAGGTACTTTGCCTATTAAAAAAATGCAGCAAAATTGTCTTACGGCAAAAATCGTATACAGCAAAGTTTTATACGGCAAGAATTCACGAGTCGAATTTACTTGCGGCAAAAAATGTTGACGGCGAATGTTTCTAGAACCTGCGTTAACACCTTTATGAAACTCATACAGTAAAACATTTTTAATGTATTTTTTGGTTGGCATGAACATAGGGCTAAGAAGCATTATTAAACAACACAAATCAGCAATACACTCCTGTGCAATATTTTCACCGCAATAATCAGGCAGATCTTTTGTTCCAACCTGATGCTAACAGATCACCGCGATATGCGGAGTTGCTTTTGGGGTGACAGATCGCAAAACCTACCTGGAGTTGAGTGAGTGAGTGAGGATAATAAGAATTATCATCCCTACTTCATGAAACTCGATTTTATTTTCCTCCTTGAAAACTTTGCGGGTTATTTTTGAACATATCCCAGTTTTTTTTTTTCTTTGTATTCTCGTATTTTGATTTAAATTAAAATCCAGTGACCAAATACGATTTAATATAATGACTGTAAACCTAAAGCAATTTATTTACCTTTTATTTAGAGAGTATATATCAGACTAATGGTGGGTAATTGAATGAGAAAATAGAAAAAAAATCTATTTGATGCAAGCCATCCTTCGAAAGGATTTCTTCAGAAAATATGATAAAATTATTACTAGATTATTTAATCTGATGGATGAAATGCATTCAATAGATTTTTTTAAAGTTTTCCCTTTTAACTACCATTATTATAAATCCTAGTTTACCAATGATGTAACAGATGAGGACTTTATTATTTATTTTTATAATCTGCTCGGCACTTTTGTAATGCCAAAGAATACTCGTTGTCACTTTCGTAATGCTCATTGTAGTAGAGCCTTTGTAATCGCAGATACAACTATAATAACGCCGTTGAGCAATACTAGTATCAGACGCCTTCGAATAACACTCGCACTAACAGTACTTCGTATAGTGAATAGGGTAGAGAATAATAATAGAAGAAATTGTGATCCGTACAGTATAGAGGATAGACTAGAGATAACGAACACTTCAAACGTCACGCGGCTTTCTCTATATATGCGTTTCCGCTATGGTCACGTTATCTACTTAGAAAATGAGATCGCTCACTGGCGATCTATGTTCAAACGCAAGTGTCGGCAGCGATACTTTAACCCTATATAATATTCACACTATTTATATTTGAACTATTGTCCTCATCTTTGTTGTTGCTATTGTTATCCCAAAGTTTCGGTCGTTGTACCCTACGGCTGTCCTCAAGTGCATATCGATCTGGACAACCGACATGGGATTTCAAAACTGAACCCATTATTTGATCTACGTATTTGTTCTCATTCCACTGCTCATGTCTAAGGATATCGCCTAATTCTTATTTTTATTTAGTGCTGCTCAATTATTGCTCGTCCGTTTCCACTCATTGCAAGTACACGGTGCCTGAGCCAGGGATTGAACTCACAATCATTATATCAACTAATTCAGAAACAAAAATTTAATCCACTAGGCAGTTCAGAATTACCTGTAGGTTAACCAAATCGATATACATCCGAGTTTCTCTTACCCATAGGACTGTTCCCCCACGAGCCACGACTACTACTCCCAAGCCGCTCCATCCAGAGCATTAGAAGCCGGTTCAAGTAACTGTCCGGGTTTCAGTTCTCGGTAGTGGATGCACATTGCTGATGAGTCCCAAATATAGGACGAAACGGCCGTCTAGTGCTTTCTGCATTCTGTTGAAGTTTCTTCTAGACTCGATGAATTACTTAAGCATAGTTAGCTCAAATCTTCCTAATTTCTATCACTTATACACACACACACACACACACACACACACACACACACACACGCACACATATATATATATATATATATATATATATATATATATATATATATATACATACTGGGTAATAATTATACTAGTGAAGGAAGGCAAGAAGAAATGCGTAAACATTAATTTCAAGAAGGCAATGTATGGTCGTCAGCAAAAGGAACAGCCCAACATGCAAATTACGAATTGGAGCTACCAAAGTCAAGCAAATATAACAATTTTGATATCTGGGAAGTGTTTTAACAGAGGACAAAAAGTGTAACACCGATATCCGAAGGTGCATTGGTATATATATATGTCATCAAAAATCCGATGGTGCCAAATATGCCATCCAAAAACTAAGCAAAGTATTAAAAAACATGAAAATTTCGTTAGAAACAAAGAAAGCTACTGGACTGATCCGTAATGTCATTCCTCCTATGTGGCAAAGAAACAAAAGATTTGTGGTTCTACAGGAGGATGCTGAGAATACCATCGACTGAACATTGAGCAACGTCGGAGTTAACACTTATACTTAACATAACAAAGAGACAGTTGATACTTCTAGAGCATATAATAAAGAAAGAGGATTTGGAAAATTTGCCACTCACGGGGCTCATTGAAGGCAAGAGGGGGGAGGAGGCAAGCGCATAATCTACCCAACGAGCTTACGTGAATGGATGACAGAACAGGCTTTAGGAAAGATGGTATAAAGACCCCAAAATATTAAGATTCGCAAAGAACGGGAAATTGTGGAGAGCCATGATTGTTGACATCCTGAACGATCATTGTACACACTAAACTAATTATAGTCGATTCTAATCTCCGACAAGCCGATTTTAATCTTTCTTGTAAGATTAATCTGTAAAATGTGTAAAACGTGTAAAAATATACCGAACAAGGCACTCAACACTACGCCCGAATCCCATTAGTCTTTTAACCTAATAACTAACCACCATCCAGCCATCATACCAAGTGCCCATTAACAGCAAACCAAACACTAAAGCTGTACGTTATTCTATCACACTTCACACCTATCGGGGTCCAATAAAGCCGTTGCCTCAAACCTCCATACCATCACATCTCAGGTGAATAATTGCGACCTTTGTTAAGGCTGCTCACTTACCATCCGTCATACTTGCGAGGCCATTCATTCTTACGCTCGGCCTCCGTTCAGCGTTCTGTTTCCCCACCACCACCGCTACCGAACAACTATAGTCACGTGGTGGTGTAACGAACGCCTGATTAGCTGTTGCCCAGGCACGCGTTCTCGGTCTTCGAGACGATGCGTTCGACGATTGCCTGTTTCTTTAAGATAGTCGTACAGTTGCGCCCTCGCACCAAAGACTTTACCTCTTTTTCACTCAGGACTTTTTTTCTTTTTTTATTGTTTCTTTTCTTTGACTTACTGCTTGTTCTTTCTAGGTGCATATTAGATTTCACGATTATGTCTTACGCAGCCAAGATCGTAACTTGTAGTAATTTGTATTCTTTGCTTATATTTTCTTTCTTTC
>OZ010572.1:71487583-71507183 GCA_963932145.1 Acanthosepion lycidas
TCTATGATACATTGATTAATCTTGACATTATATAGATCGATTTTTGCTAAATATCTTTTATATTGAAAATTTTATTTGTTTTTACCACAAAGACGTCGACGACAAAGTCTATCTTAAGACCAGGTTGAAGCAATATGGTCATTTAGTTGACAAAGGTATCTGTGTGCCTCACAAGAAAGGCTTGAAAAAATAAGACTAAGATCTAAGAAGATGAAATGGATTAATTAAACGGTTCACTGGCCTCTATTTTAGTTGTATAATCTGGATCACTGCTTTATTGAATCTCTAAACATTATTTGACAACGTTTCTTTCATTACATCACAATATTTAAACATTCCACAAAATGTTTGAATATTTGACGTTACGGTTACACTAGTAAAGTCGTCTAATTTCAACTATCGTGGTATATATATATATATATATATATATATATATATATATATATATATATATATACAGATGTAAAAGAACGAAGGGTAAGATATTAGGATTCAAAACATTAATTTAAAACAGGGCCGAAGACAAAAGTAGAGCTATACATATTTATTTACTTATTATGCAGTTTTACATTAGAACATGCACATACCGACTACAAAATTATACATCTTATTTCAACTTTAAAAAATCTTTTTTAACGTTTCGTCAGCTGGGGAATCAGGATGAGTCGCATCGTGATTACTCGCCTGATGAAACGTTAAAAAAGATTTTTTCACGTTGAAACAAGATGCACAATTTTGTAGTGGGTATGTGCATGTTCCAATGTAACACTTCATAATATATATATATATATATATATATATATGTATATATATGGTGGCTGCCTTCTAGCTATGAAGCATGCCCAGCACACAACATCCCGCAAAGATTCACTGCTATGATTTTTGAGCCCGGAAAATGATATGCCATGTTTTACACAAACTCATTTCGTAACCATGACCAGTAATAATATTAAGAACGTTTTCTGGCATTTGATTGCCATGAATCTTCATATGCCTTTTCAAACCACCAATTGACCTGCATTCTTTGTCACATGTAGGGCATCTCTGATTGACATGAGCTGATGGTCAACTGCAGGAATGTTGTCATGATATCGAAGGGGACTTTTCAGTCCAGCTCTGCTTAGATAGTGACGTGAGCATATATGGCAGGTTAGTTCAAGAATATCTCATTTCTTTACTGGGAGCCCGGTGGCGAGCCTTTTCCGTACATTCCATTCTAACTTTGCGTTCGAAATGCGAGAAAATTCAAAATCAGTTTTACCCTCCTTGACCGTCCTACACTACTCACAACGTTCGCCAGCTTCACGTTCGAATGAGTCAGTTTGGATATCACACTCCTTCAAATATGTCTTGATGCTATACCTGAACCTTGAATATATATATATATATATATATATATATATATATATATATATATATGAATGTAATGAGAACTAAAATAATATATAAATTCTAATATTCAAAGCATTAATTCAAAAGAGGGCTCAATACCGATAGTAGAGCAATGATTATTTTTTATAATTTTTTCATATAGACAAAAACAATTTAATCATTACAAAAGACATGCGGCTTGCTTCCAAGCAGAATTGTTCATAACCCTTTTGGTTCTCACCAGTCTAAATGCAATTAAATGCACTGAAACGAAGTTGCATCTTTGTATTGAGCAAATTGTTTTTGTCTATATGAAAAAATTGTAATAAACAATACATACATATACACAAAGATCTATATAACCATAGCTACACCAGTAAACAATCAAACTACTATCATAAAATTCTTGATAATCTACAGAAATCATTCAGATTATATACTAACTCTAGCAATAAGGAAATATTTGATAATTGTAAAATTAAATATATAAAAGCTTTAGAACTAAGCAACCATAGAGTAAATTTATAGTATTTAACAAAAAGAAGGCAAAGGTGACGAGAAACACCGTAAGCGTAAAAACATATTGTGACACTATTTAGGTTTGCTAGAAAAAAAGAAGAAGAAAAAAGAAAAGGCGAGAATTAAATTTAGGTGATAAGAAGCAATCACAGACACTAAGCGATGTTATTTTTCTAACAAAGAAAAGTGGTAAGATTTTATTTTCATTATCGAGGAAAGTAAGACACTGGATTTAATTTGATTTATGACGACGCACCGAATGGACGACAGCCGTATGCCCATGGCAATGGTGAAAATTTCAGGTCGGTCGGGTGGCCTGCAAGGCAGAAGGCTAAGAGATAGAAAAATTAATTGGGTCGCGAGAAGGATGTCCCTGGACATCCCGCAGAGTACTGAGAGATAAAAATTAATTAGGTCAAGCTCTGACCGAAACCAAAATGTCCATTGGACCACCCCCACATCATTTGGAAAAAAACACCTGTTTTATGTCGAAGCTGGCCACGATTGGAAAATTATTTTATCATACTGAATAATTAGCGCCAGAATGCGAAATCGCCAGATGACCGCCCACTTGATAATTGTCGAAAAGTCTCGATTGATAAAATCCAGGTGACATTCGGTTAAGATAAGAATCTAAGGGCTTGTTGTCGGGCAGGAGAAATGAAAGAAAAGAAAAAAAAATAATGGAGATAATTTTTTTTTTTCTTTGAGCATGATTTTTTTAAACCGAGGACAGTCTGGCCACACCCACACTGCTGGGCGCCCATTGGCTGAATGGTGACGTGAGCGGTAGGCGAAGGTAATCATGTGAAGAAAGAGGGGAGGCCTGTTAACGCCCCCTGAAGGGATCGGTGTGAGATGCCACTGTGAGAGAGAGGGGAAACCCGTTGACACCCTCTGAGGGTATGGGTGAGATACCAATATGAGAACAGAAGAAGGTGGGAGGACGATTCCCTAGCCTAGAAAGTAAAGACCTCCAAAAATGGAAATTACTAAATTTTCCTGACCAAAAACAAAGAAAATTCTTAAAGCGGGTTTAGAATTATCAAGCAACCTCAAACCCCGACAGACCCATCCCGGTTTTGGTCGGCGTCCATATAAGCAGAGTCGCAGTTGAATTAAGGAGTTCGCAGCTGAGTTGAGTTGAGTTGGGGTTGGAGACAGACAGGCAAGCAGTTTCAGTTTGCAGTTGAGCTGAGAGCTCTGAAGACCCGCCTCGCAGGAACCTGACTGAAAGATCCACGCATTCTCGACCTCAACATCTAACCAAGAACAATTTATTTTTGAAGAACGACTTAGACTCACACCACTAAAACAAGTTTTACGAATATCGCCTGAAGATACACCAAAACCAGTTCCTTAAAAGAAAAAATAACTTAAGATATTAAGACTCGCCAAACGAACACAAAGTGTCACGAATCCATATAAGCGGGTTGGTAGAAAGACGCAGTCCTGTATTCAGCAACCACATATAAAATATTGTTATCCTTTTTTAACACATTTGAACTTTTCGAGTTCTTACTTTATTTTCTTTTACATATACTCGTGTGGTATTACGCTTGTTCGAACTCGACTTGCATTACGGCCCGGCGACTCATTGATTTCGTCTACCTAAGATCAAATCACAATGTGGGTAGGTTAGACTAGAAATCAAAACAGTTACTTCGGTAACCAGACGTTGGAGGCCAGTTGGGAACGACAATCTAACCAGATTCCCATCCGAATCAGCAAAAGGTTAGAACGTTACATTTGGTGCCGCGACCAATACCAAGTCACATTGGTCGTCACAGGACAGGATAGGACGGCGACAGCGCGGAGACAGATGGGGTGACGTCACAACTGGTCACGTGACCGGGATAGCACGACGGACGCGGCCAGGCAGACGTCACATTTGGCGCAGCGACACCGGGGGACGTCACAATATGATTTAATCCACGTTTTAATCGTAATATTCAAATTAATATCGGAAGAATTTTCCTAACTTTAATTAGTAATCACTTTAACCATTCGCCAATTTTAAAAAAAAAACAAAACATTTTAAACAAAAATGATGTTAACATGCAATCCCAGTATAATCTAAAACGCGCCAGTATTGCCATAACCAGATATTTTTTATTAAAATTTAAATTACAAAATGGTCACCTGAATATTGCGTTGTGCATGAAACTCTCAATCCTGCTATCCGTGAGTGATACGTGTATTTATTAATATACATATACACACACACACACACACACACACACACACACACACACACACACACACATATATATATATATATATATATATATATATATATATATATATATATATATATATATATATATTTATATATATATTACGAAATGGACGGAGTCCGACAATTTATTTATTAAAGACATTTTTTTATGTTTAACGTTCTTTTTATAGATACAAGTATTTAAGTAAAGATAAAAAAATGTCTTTAATAAATAAATTGTCGGACTCTGTCCATTTCGTAATATATGACGTCATTTGTTTAAAGTTCGATACACCAATGAGCAGTTATGAATGTACGAGATTCATGGAAAATTGAAGTTTATAAGCAGTAAATTCGACCTTGTCTACCGAACGATACTTGGTGGCCGATCGGTTAGGCACGTCAGCGTAAATGACGGTTCCGTATAGGATGCAGGTTCGAATCCTGTCCAAGGACGAATATTTTCTATGAAAATTTCTCGGACATTCAGGCCGGTAAATGTTATTTAATACTGTTTATTATAAACAGAGCATTTACTTAAATACTTGTATCTATAAAAAGAACGTTAAACATAAAAAATGTCTTTAATAAATATATATATATATATATATATATATATATATATATATATATATATATGTGTGTGTGTGTGTGTATTAATAAATTTAACTATCCCTATCACTCACAGATAGCAGGACAGAGACTTTCATGCACAAGTCGATATTCAGGTGACCATTATGTAATTAATATCACACAAATACACACACACACACGTATATGTTTATGTCTGTGTGTTAAGTGTATAATTATAAGTTTCGTTTGGAACTCATTCTCGTCAAGTCTTATTTTAAAATACCATCGTATATTATGACGAAGCAATGCAGCAACGAGAAAATATCTATATATCTATCTATCTATCTCTTTGTCAGTGAATCAGTCTATCTATCTATCTATCTATCTTCGGCTGTTCCTATCTGCTTGTTCTAATTGTAGTCTGTTCATATATATCTATTCCAGTCTGTTTAGACCCACTTACGCTCTCTCTCTCTCTCTCTCTCTGTCTCTATCTATCTATCTATCTATCTATTAAATACTTGCTTCATTGTCTATACAGAGTGCTTTAACATTATATCCCTGTTCACACGAAGTGGAATAAACTAACTTTAAATCTCTATTGTCTTCCATAATGAAAAGTACCAAAACGTTTTTGAAAAGCGTCTAATTTTTAAAACTATGAGTGCATTTAGCGTATACATATTCATTTTTCAATTTGTAGAAGATTGTCATTTTCACCTGCTGCGTGATTTCAACCGTGAGATATTTATTATTTTAAATTGAAGCCTGTGTTTTCATATTTACGCCAATTCGAACTTACCTGTAAGCAGAGAAAAGCTTTCAAAGCCGCTTCCCTCGTGTATCAATATTCGTAAGAAAGCGAAAGGGGTTTCCTTGTAAGCCTGCTACTGCGTATGGCTTCATTCATTTCTGTTAACAAAATTCCATTGACCAATAAGAACAGGTTCATGAGAGTCTATTCCTGAAGGTGGATGTCCAAGTCATTTGCCGCTGGAAAATATTTCATTATAAGTAAAAAATATATTTAAGTATGAATATATTTAACTTTTTAGGGCGCATACTGAGGAAAGAGGGCTAAGAAAATCTGATACTCACGGGAAAGACTGAAACCTAGAGGAACAGAGGAAAACGGCCCATAAACTACTTAGTGAACTTAAGTAAATGGATGGTAGAACAAGCTTTAGAAAAAATAAGGATAAAAATATTAAGAGCTAAAAAGGACAGAAAGTTTTGGAGAGCCATGATTACTTACGTTTTGAAGAGACGCGGTATATGAAAAAGACTTATAACGTTTTTTTTTTTTATGGCATATCACTTCGGATCGTAGATGCATATGATTCTCCACATATTACGCTTTTATTATCAAAACTATTCTTGGGAAAGATCGTAGAATTTCTCGCTGCCTACTCCACTGTTTGGAATTCAGCGTATTATTGTATTGGCTATAGAGTCAGCAGTCTTGGATTTCGATCTTCATGTTTAAATGTTAAATGACATTTATTTGTTTTAAACAACGGGACTTTAGATATTAGATTGGTGCAAAAATAATGTCGTCTTCTTACATAAAGTTGAACGTCAAAAAACGACATTATTTTTGCACCAACCTAATACACCTTAAATAGAGAAGATATTAAGGCTGTTGATATTTTCACCTACGTCGGCCGCGAAATCGCTTCCATAGAAAGATGTAAAAAAAAAAAAAAAACTCACATCGAACTCGTTAAATAAATTGAATCTAGTCCAGAAATCAAATCTATAGGACGATTGCAGCCTCTTTTGTATCATTGTTAAATAAGTACTTTTTGTATGGTGCAATGTCGTAATCTCTGATTAAGAACATCGAATCGAAGCTGGATGCTTAAAGTTATTCTGAAAATCTAAGAGAAAAAAAAAGATCCAACTATAAATATCAGCAATGTAAGATATTATATGACAATGGCGAATGCGCTTTGCTGGAAACTGCCAGCATGCCAATCAAAATCTAACTAGCGACTTGATGCTTCGGGCACCTAGGTACAGTAATAACATGTATCAACCAACTATATTTAAACAATGGACACCTATCAGATGTCCTTAAGAATTTAGGATCGTGATAAGTGGCCTGCACGAGTCATCGGATTATGAACAATGACAAAGTGGAAATGATTTCGTACGACGCGTTTCGTTCTTTAGGCCTTTATCGGCCTAAATTGATGTTTATTAGGTTGGTGCAAAAATAATGTCGTTTTCTCACATATGTTACTATGTGAGAAAACGATATTATTTTTGCACCAACCTAATACTTTGATGCGATTACACAGGCTCCTAAAGGAAAGGGGAAGCTGAGAATTTTAAATTTGAATGTTTTTTTTTTTGTCTTTTTTTTAAATATATATATACATTGTAAGGAGTGTGAAATCTAGCCGATTTCCTTTAATTTCTTTTTTCATTTTATTTATGCTTCCATCACTTTTGTCATTAAATATCCCACATGATAATAGAAGATCTCCCAAGTATGTTGAAACGTAAGCACCTAGGCGCAAATTTAGTGCGGACGATTTAGCCATTAGAGCAATTTCTAAACGTAAAAATAAACATCAATTTAGTCTGATGAAGTCTTAAAGAAGAAACGCATGAGACGAAATCTTCTTTTTTTGAGTTTATCATAGTTTTTCCCTTAAAATTGTTCTTGTTATATATATAAAAAAATGTTTATATCATTTTCCCATAGAAACTATGTGTGATGGAATTCGAGGCTTGTAACATTCTGCGGTTGGTAAGAAAGAACTTATCATTGAGCCGAGGTGGCTTGCCATCCTAGAAACACAAGATGCCAAGGCGAAAAAATGTATTAGAATTTCACAGACTATCCTAAATAGATCGTATATGATAAACATATCCCATAGACTAGAGATTAAAAAAATCACAAGAAAAAGGTTTACCAAATAACAAAAATCACATCAGTTGAATACTTTCACCAAGCAGCATCAATAAAAACGTGAAACACATCGAAGAAGAGAAAAAAAAATGATATATCAAGATTATAACTTTCCATATTAGTCAAAACATAATGTTTGGTAGTAAACTCCCATCAGTATTAGAAAGAACTATAATATTTAGTGGAATTGGGAAGTATATTTTCCTGGAAAATCTTTTAAAAAAGAGATTTTTTATATATCAAAAGAAAGTAACACTAAAATTTAGTTTTATGGATGCCGAATATTTCTTGTACTGAAACGGCTAATTTTACCATTACCATTAACATGACAGCATCATTACCAATGAAGGCTTTTACCATGGATATTTAAATATCTAGGCGCCTCAGGAAAGAGAATTAACTGTTTTAAATTTCTATTTGTCACACTTTATGTTCTTTTTTCAGAGTAAACTACTGACTTTCACGAGGTATCAAAACAAGCCAAATACTTCAGTTAACATAGAACAAATAACGAGAAAAAAAAATATGACGCCGACAAAAAGTTTACTGAAACATCTGAACTTGGAAGGAGACACACTTAGGAAGTTAATGCAGGCAGGGAATTGCTGGAATTCATTCTACATAACTTTCCACTGTTGATTATGATAGGCGTCATTGGAATGTATTTGCCGGTTAAAATGTAACCTTTGACTCGCATTAATCATCGAACATGCGCAGTCATTAACCTGTGGAAATTAATTGATCACCTCAATCAACGAATCTATATTGTGGACCAATAATGTTTAATCTATTTCACTTACAAGCCAGGCAAAGACTTTTTCTAGATTTACATAAGATGAAATAACAAGGATTTATATTCGGGACAAACGTTGAACGTTCTCACACCATACCTGAGAAGTGTCCTGATTCAAAGTCACCTATTTTCTGTCGTCACGATTGAAAATACACGGTAATGAGCTCCTGGTCACAATGCCTGGAATTGAATGTTTTTATTGAGTAGCAACAATCCTGCGCTACACAAACATAGGGATGGGCACGAAATACTATGTTCTAAATTGAGATTAGCATTTGGTTAACATATTTGTTTACAATGACATTCATCCGGTTCAATGCCCAAGTGCCACTCAAGGTGGAAATGTTACAGAGTAAGAAGCAACACTCTAAACAAGATGATAATGCCACCAAGACGCCACCAAAAATTGAGAGAGGGTGAAAAGTTGGTAGGTTGGTTGTTTTGTTTTATGGTATATCAACCTCAGTGGATCATTTAATGCCAACAAAATTTTGAAACAGATTCATAGCGATAGTTTGGAAAAAAAGGTGTATATATATATATATATATATATATATATATATATATAGAGAGAGAGAGAGAGAGAGAGAGAGAGAGAGAGAGAGAGAGAGAGATAGAGAGAGAGAGAGATAAACCATTTTCCAATTACTCATATTTTTGAGTACAACTTCATTTAGGAAATTTACAATCTTGGATTTCTATCTTCGTAAAAAGTTTTCTTTTTTTTAAATTATTCAGTTGGTAATATTTTTTTGGCACTGGATCAAAGTCTACACACTTTAACAGTATATGTTTCACCCATTTGGTGGGGGGGTCTTACACCTTTACAGAGGTGCAGTCGGCGTATTCTACAGACCAAGCCGACAGGGCGGAGGAGAAAAAAACAAACTTTAGAACGAACCGGAAGCCCAATCATAAACAAGGAACAAGGGATAAACCTCTTTTCCTGTTCAAATGACCTGAAAGGATTGTGAACGGGATGATAGATGAAGGGGAGAAACGCATCAGAACCAGTTGGGATTTTAATAGGGATGCTGGCAGCCTTAGATGATTTCAGCCTAGATAAGATTCCGGAAATAATAAATATACAATAGTGGTAACATACCCAAAGACCTTAGCAGATACATTTTAATAAGGCTGCCTAAGAAGCCAAGTACAATCGAATGTGAGCTCCATCGGACAATTAGCTTAATGGGTCGCATAACGAAACTCATCATCCTAATTCTGATGAATAGTGCGTGTAGACCAAAAGTCGTCAAACGGGGTCCTAACGGCCACTTAGGGACCGGTGAGGAATTCCAAGGGGTCGATGATAGCCAGATGAAAGTTGGTGTAGGAACAACTTGCACAACAATACCAGACCCACCCAATTTGACTTTGCATAAACAGGTCTTTGGTATTTTTTTGAGATGGTTTAAGATATTAACTATTGTATGTTTTTTTTTGTATCCAAGGCATTTTTATGCTGTATATTGTCTGCTTGTTATCATACTTAACAACTATTCTAATTAGAATTCAAAAAAGACTCAGTTCTGATGTTGCTATATTTTTTGTATGAAGCACATGCTCTTTTTAATACATCTCCAAGCATACCAATCTTTGTGGCTTTTCTAGAACACTAATTTCAGAAATTCTTTGCACTTGGGGCACTTCACTCCCGCATTTAACCATCTTCTTTGCATACAATACCTCATTAAATGAATATTAGCAGCGGTTATTTTATTTCTGTTCAATGGCATCGGCTACATTTAAGTTTTGGTGTACTTAATATATTATATGCTTTATTCATTACTTAATATATTTGCTTAAATATATTTTAAAGGGAAAATTCTGAACCTGATGACGCTGTTGGGGATTTTGAACCTGATCCATTTTTTTAACTTTTCAGACATTTTAATTGCTAGGATCAATGCGAATTTTAAGGTTCAAATATATTTTAAATAGGGGTTGCTGGAGAAGGGAGAGAAACAAAAGGGTGTCTCTGATCGAAAAAGTTTAACGAACCATGACGTAGACGAATTAAACCGAAAATGGAACAAATTCCGTATCGTTAAAGAAACTGGAAAAACAATGCAATGTTTGCATTCAGAATGATATCAAAAAGAGCAATAAAAATCCAGAAGACTTGAGATCTGTTGTGGAATAAATAACACTCCCCGGTAACATAAATGAACTTAGCAAGATGTCTTAAATAAAGAACTCAACGTGAGTCAGTAGAAATCCGTTGGAGTCAGTAGAGGAGAATTTCTAAGGACGTCACGGCGAGTGCCTAATTGAGACACAATATTATAACCGCTAGGAGTGAGTTATAACAAAGCCACAGAAATTAAGTCTGAAGTTGTAAGATTAAGTTTTGTTACCATTCAATGAATTATTCGAACTAGTATCTTCATCTTTGTTGCTTTGGTTCCTAATTTCATATTCTTTTTGGAAATTCCCGTTTTCACTCCCTGCTTCACTTGAATAAAAAAGATTTATAATGCATTTTTAAGTATATGCAGAATGTGCAGTTCGTGCAATGGTTATCCGTACAGGAAAGTGAAATTCCAGCCTGGTCTGCTTAGTTTAACTTTCGCACAGATGCTCTTGGAAGAGACATGAATCTTCTCTTCTCTTTCAATTCATGCGTTAAATAGCACAGTAGACGGGGCTCTCAAACCTTGGATGACAAACAGTCTAAAAGAGGAAAAACTGTATACTAAACTGTGAAGAAGACAACAGGAAACTACCCCACCATCTTTAATAAGAATGACTATTAATTAACAGATAAAAAATAAGAGGAATATGTGGAGAGTAATGATCTCCTACGTCCTTAATGGATATGGCATTAAAAATAACATGGTATAATTAAGATAATCGTATTTAAAATCATTTTTTTTTTACAATGGACTGTTCCTTCAGGGAAGGGAGCAAATGACTTGCACCACTGGTCTCATTATGGGATTTGCTTTAAGGGATGTGGATGAAGCTATACACATTAGTTAGGTTGCAATTAAACTATGAAAGACTTTTTTCTTCTACTATGTGCCATGTTCCTTCAGGACGTTGGCGATCACTTCTCTCCACGACTTTCTGTTATTTGTAGGTCTTAGTAAATTTTTTTTTATCCTTTTGCTATATTTCCTAAACACTGTTCTACCAAACATTTACACACAGCAAGTTATGCTCTGTTTTCCTCTGTTCCTTTTGCCTTCACTATGTTCTGTGAGTGTCAAATTTTCTAAGCCCTCTTTCTTCATTATGTGTACTGTTCTATAGCTTTGGTTGGCAACCAGTATACCACAGAAAGAAACGGAAGCCTACTACGGAAAAAATAATCACCCGCGTGTGGCATTTAGCTGAATTAAAGTAAAATCAAAGTGTTTTACAATGTTTTCGGCATTTCCTATGGCAGGCAGATGGTGGAACACATAGAATAAAATGTAGTTTTATTGAATTTTTATTTTCATTTTATCAAGATATTTTTCAATGCATCGTCATTGTTAATATTTGTGCGTTTTTGTTTCTTTTTTTTTAAAGACCTATCCTAAATATTCTAATTGACCGAACAAAATTGCTTAAACAACTGATGGACACGAAGCATTAGTGATGTGGTTTTACCTATGCTAAGAATATGATTAGCAAAATGGGAAACGTGAAATTTATTAAAGAAGATACGAACAACCAGAAAAGACATATGATCCATAAGAGGCAAGAAAGCCTCTGGAATTTAACACTCCCAAGACATATTGAAAGAAAGAGTAGAAGTGGAATTAGCGAGAGGACTAATTAATAAGTTTCACTAATTAATAAGTTTGTGCGAATAGATGACAGAACAATGACAAAACATGGTAAATAATCATAAATCATTTAGCGTATGAATAGAATGGAAGTAGTGAAGAGCCATTATTATCTAGGACTGTTATATTAACTTAAGGTCCGATGAAATATGCAAGTAGAGATCTTAGCTGTTTTTTTTGTTTTGTTTTAATCATTTCACTCCAAGCTAGACGATAATACCACTAGGGCGCGAATGGGTTCCAGAGAATGAAAGAGAGTGAAAAGACTTTAATGAAAAGAGGTGAAATGATAAAAAAAAACTGGGTTCAAGAAGACAGATGGCGATTGGCACTGCACAATTCTTTTAAAGATTATTGATGACAGGTAAGCAGAAAGGAATGTATTATTCGGAGCAGGAAAACACAGGAAGTGGAAATGGAGAGCCATAATCACAATTTCATAAAGACACACAGTACATAAAAAAATATTATTTATATTAACGTGAGATACAATGAAATATGCAAGTGAAATTCTTAACTGCAAGGAATATATTATTGGGCTGGTAAACAATGGAAACTTATTTAGCGCAAGAAAAGACAGGAAGTTGTGAGGAGCCATGAACACGTAGTTTTGAAAAACACGACAATAAAAGATTTGTTCGTTTGTTAGAAAATTTTCTTTAGATCATTCGATCAGTCTCGATTGCTATGTGCCCCAAATTAAAACTCAGAACTTGACTAGTTTTGCTTTCTCCATGAAGACCTTAATTTTAACAATTAAAAAACTAAGTATATGATTTAGAAATCAACTGAACCCTGACGTCTAATCTTAGAACAGCCAGATTTATAAGAGCAAATGATACAGTATAATAAACAACTATTTTAATTGAACTATTATATCAAATAATGAAAAGTCGTGAGTGACATTTCATGTGGCACGTTTGAATAATTCAGTTCTTTTAATTCTATGCCCGTTATCTATCAGGATTATGATGGACCTCAAATTTCAGGCAATGCGAGTAGGTTAAAATTCATCAACCAATTTGTCATTTTTAATCTGAAAACGAAATAAAACAGGAATATATTAGGGCGTTGCATAGGAAATACAAAAATTTTAGAATTTACATAATGAGAAACTTGCTTTAGTCTTTAAGATTTCAAGCGGTAATAAAACAGTTTATTCACAAATTCAATAAAAACGAATAAACATAAAATCTTTTTTCTTACAAAGTGATTTTTGGTCGGAGCGAGAAATGTTCGCTCCCTCCTCCGATTTATAAAGACAAATGGTGTTTATTTCAAAGAAGTTTGTTCTGCTTTAGTATTATTATTTTTAATATTTGATGGGCCTAATTTATAAATTAAACTTTAACACAATAATATATATGTATATATATATATATATATATATATATATATATATATATATATATATATATATAATTTAAAGAAAAAACATACCCTTTTAAGATTCCATTAGTTATAATTTATTTCACCAGAGATTTTATTTTTCTCTGGATCTTCAGACTTCACTTTCAAGGGTGAAAAAATGAATTTTCAATTTACGCATTTAAAGAGCAGTATTAAGCTTATATAAGGTTGGTGAGGGATAGTGTCACACACACACACACACACACACACACACACACACACACACACACACACATATATATATATATATTTATATATTAGTGTCCACCTAAAATCAACTAATAAAAATGATCTAACAAATTTCTGTTCCCATCATAACAACAAAATAAAATGATCATTGGATTCTATTTAAGTGCTCACAGAATTTGCAACCTTCATTATTTACACGAACATGGGAAATATATTAAAAATACTTCCAATAATCTAACTATTTGATGTTCAATACGAAACAAAAGGCCTATAAAATATTCCAAATAGAAAAGAGACCCAACGAATAAAAAATAAATATAGTTCTTGTGGGTAACGAGTTATTTTCTACCCTACAATCTCTTTCTCAAAGACAAAACCTCACTGGTCTATCGCTATATGCTTGGAAAGTTTTTCAGACGAACAACGTTCCAGTTCTAATCATTACGGAAACATGCCATGAACGTTGCAGCGAACCACTCTCATTACCTTCGTATTCAATTAATGAGATGTATGTTCCTCTCTAGTAGCTTCTTCCCACGAACTGCTGCTTTGTGGAACCGACTATCAAGACGATACTTCCCCGATCAATACAAAACCCTGTTAACTGTTATCTTCCCCACATATCCCCATAAACTGTACCTCTTACTCTGCACAATTTTATCTCGTGTGGTTCTTAGAACTTCTGGAAGGTGAAAATCGTTCCAGATCTTCCAGTTTGTGTAAAGTGGTGCAGAACATGGGTAAAGAGGGGCGATATAGCTGGCCACTCGTATTCGAGGATAACCGTTTAATAGGGCGGCTAGAGAATCTGTTTCAGACGCTTGGTCTGGGATTATTTAACACCCACAGAGCCCCCCCCTACAACTATACTGCAACTAGTTACTGACCTTAGTTAAAGTTTCTGAGAAAGAGGATTATTTAACACCCACAGAGAACCCCCCTGCAACTATACTGCAACTAGTTACTGACCTTAGTTAAAGTTTCTGAGAAAGAACGCGTTATCTAGCGTGATCAGCAATTTGAACAAGGCTCAAGCCCTCGGCCACGACGACTTGTGACTTCATGCGAGCACAGCTATCGTAGGGCTTCGCCTACCCAATTTCACTCATAAGGCTTGGATCAATAATCCGTGGTATGGTTTTCAGGCACTTTCCAAAGGTGTCGCACGCTAGAATCGACTCCATCAGTTTGATAACATCTCCTTCCTGACGAATCGAACATAGTGAGATTCGAACCCGGGTCTTATGGTCAGAATGCGAACGTTCTAACCACACGGCTACGTGTCCAGAGGGAGGATTACTTAGTTATTTAGTAAGAAATGACATGGAAGTTATACTTAGGATTACTTAGTTATTTTAGCAAGAAATGACATGGAAGTTGTGGAGGGCGTTAATAAGTGTGTCTTGAAGTGACACGACATTTTTTACAGTAAGGTTCGCTCTGTGCCCTGGAGAGCAGTCGAAATAGTGGGTTACGCTAAGTAGTAGTTTTTACAGATATTAGAAGAAGACAACAATTATCTCTAGACTTGACCAGGTTAAAATTGCGAGATCGGGGAAGCATTATTTTGGGAATCTTTTCCATAGAGCAGCGGTTCGTAGGACGAAGCTGTTGGAGTGGAATTTACTTTACATTTATGGAAAACGGAGGGAATGTAGTTCGTCCGAGTAATTTCCATGGAAGTAGCAACAGAGCAGAGAGAGTCTTGTTACACCCCGCCTGTGAGAGAAAGAGGTGTTAAAATAACCATTCAATACTTTGAACCACTGACTGAAAATTATGAATCTATTTCGTTGAATCAGAGCTAACAATGTGTGTGTGTGTGTGTGTGTGTGTATGAGAGAGAGAGAGAGAGAGAGAGAGAGAGAGAGAGAGAGAGAGATTGGAGGTTGGAAAATAATTCCTCTCCCACAAGATGTTTTTGGACTATCAAGACTGTGATGAAACTATTAAGCCAAACGGAAAAAGGCCTCTATAAAAAGAAAATAGATATTCCACAACCTGGGATGTTAACTGGGCTCGAACGTAGACATCTGAGTGTGAGTAGATGAACAAAGCAGTATCCTGAGTCTGAGTAGATGAACAAAGAAGTATCAGCTACAAAGCAGCTACAACCAGAATTAGACTTTAGCAGTGGTGTCAAAATAATCATTCAATGCCTTGAACCACTGACTGAAAAACATGAATATATTCCGTTGAATCAGAGAGAACAATAAAATGCGTTGTGCGTCTTCAAGAAAAATGAGTATTTGGCCGGGAGGAAGAACGTATTAGAACAAAGGAACGGCTGTGATAACGTTTTTAATCGCACAATGCTTATATACCTTAGCATACTTACATTTTGTTGTCCGAGCTAAGAAAAAGAAGATGCGTGTTGAAAGAGGATAGTGTAATATTAGGTAACTTCTGTAGCGAAATCCGGTATCATGATCAGCCTTTCGTGTCTCAGCTATAGCAACACCAGTTATGGTAACAATGTACACCTCTGTCTTATATTTATTTATTTATTTATTTTCTTTACAAAGAGAGGTAGTGGGGAAAAATGGGACCTTTTTCCATATCACCTTTGTTTATTTTATTAGCAACATCCGGACAAACGTGTACGATATGGCGTTTCCAAGGCATTTATTTTTGAGCAAAATGAGTAAAGAGAGATGAATGATGTCGGAGAAAAGATAAAATAGGGAAAGGGTTAGATAGAAAGAAATATTAAAAAACGAGAGGTCGAAAGATATAGTAGAAATATAAAATAGGCGAGTGATAAAGAGAAGAGGAGGAGGAAGCAATACAGCTTGGTGACAGGAAACAAAATAAAGTGGGGAATGGCTGGATGGCTGGAAAGATAGGGAAATAGATGCATAAAAACAAACATAGATACATATATCTTGTCCAACCTTGTTACTACGAAGCCAGTAAGGAGATTGTGATGGACCAATCCTCCATGTAGGAAGAACCTGCTTGTAAATTCAGCATTCGAGTAGTGGCAGCCAAAAAAAAAAAAACCCCAACAAAAACGCAACTCTTTCGGCCAACAAGTAATGTTGGAGAGTTTCATAGAAACGAGAATAAAAAAAAGACAAAAGACAAAGAGAAAGAAAATACCGCATATAAACTTCTTTTGTGTGCTGTGTCCCACCAGAGCGTAGACGATCATGACTCTCCACCACTTCCTATCATTCGGTCGGGCTCCGTCAGGCTATCTTGTCCAAGATAAACTCCTGTTGCAGTGCGTGTAGTGCTTGTACGACTCTAATAGGTTACAGGACTTTTTTTTAGGTGGGGATGTTGCTAGTATCCAGGGGTTTATAGGGAGTGAAAGTGAGAGAAAAGACTGTGTTTAGAAGGGATTGGGGAAAGGACAAAAGATGAATGGAAGACAGAAGATGGCGACTGACATTGTATTTAAGTTTTTAAAATTGAAATCAGTTAAGAATGTAATGTAATCTAGTAGCGCAATTAAATTCATGTAGCCGGAACACCAAAGAGAAAAGCTCGCCAGAGCAGTTAGCATGAAAATATTTGTAGAAAAGACAGAGGGAAGCCATGTCACGTCGATGAGAAAGTGACAGAAATCGAGATGCCAAGTCAGGATCGATCACATTACAGATCTTTCTTTGGATTTTATCAAGAACCTCGAGATGAATATAAGGAGTAACTGACCAGATATGGCAGCAGTATTGAATTCACGGGTGAATGGTAGATTTCTAAACGTGCAAGATAGAAGCTGACGAGAAAAAATGATTTCTGGCACGACACAGTGACCCTTGGATTCAAACTCGAGATCGGGGATACGTATTTTTATTTTTGTCTCTCTGAGCGGGGAAAATACTTGCATGCTTATTTTTGATTCTCTGAGGGTGGAAAATACTTGCATACTTATTTTTGTCTCTCTGAGTACAGAAAACACTTGCATGCTTATTTTTGTCTCTCTGAGCGTAGAAAATACTTGCATGCTTATTTTTGTCTTTCTGAGCGTGGAAAATACTCGCATGCTTATTTTTGTCTCTGTGAGTATAGAAAACACTTGCATGCTTATTTTTGTCTTTCAGAGCGTGGAAAATACTTGCATGCTTATTTTTGTCTTTCTGAGCGTGGAAAATACTCGCATGCTTATTTTTGTCTCTCTGAGCGTAGAAAATCAGGAAGACAGTAGATGACGATTGACATTGAATTTAAATTTTTGAAGATAAAAGTTGGCCGGTAAGCATGGAGCCGGAAGAGAGTTCCACAAGCAGGAAGCTCAAGAAAAGAAACTGTTACCTTATGGTTAAATGTAACTAGACTGTTACCTTACGGTTAAATGTAACCAATTCAAATGTAAATTTATGAGATTTTGTAGCCAATCTAGTACTGCGCCCATATTCCTAAAGTCTAGTTACCATAGCGAAGAAGTCATCCGAACAATTTCCATGAAATTATTTATAAAGAAAAAAATGCAAAGAAGCAACTTAACGGCGGTGGAAAGGTGACTGAAGCCAAGACACCAGGTCAGGATTAATAATGTTACTAATTCTTCTTTGGATTTTATCAAGAATCTTTAAATAAATAACAGAAGTACCTGACTAGATGCGGCAGCAATATTCTAAGCATGGGCGAATCGTAGATTATAGATATGTAAGATAGATTCCTGAGAGAAAAATTGTTTAGCATGTATATAAGGACAGATGCAGTAATATTTGTGCATGTATATGTGAATTATAGATAAATAAACATATGAGTATGTACGTTTGAACACACATGCACAATCACACACACACACACACACACACACACACAGACACACACACACACATACATATATATATATATATATATATATATATATATATATATATAAAACAGAAACACGTGTGTTCATATACGTATTTGGCGAAATGCTGTGCCGTGTTTGTCTCATATATGCCGTTCCTCTACTGATTTGGAACAGTTTGGAACTCTCTAAGACAAAAAGGAAAAGGAAAAAAATAGCTCCTTCGTGAGCATCTGGTAATACATTTTACACAGCGCCATGAAATTGTCAGTCATGGACCGGAGAAATACTGCAATAGCGGGTCACAGCGGAGTCGAGCTTAAACAAATGCATCGACACTCTCTGGGGAGACTGAACTTACCTCTCCATTTTTTCCTTCAGCCACACACGTTCTACTCCAATGACACAGACTGTTGCTTTTCACGGAGACCCGCCATTATTTTCAGAGCTGATAACATAATCAGGGACTTTCAACGCGATCATGGAAAAAGAATTTAGCACATTTCAAGTCAATAAAGATGGTGTCTTTTGTTACATACCTCGTTTTCGCTGTTAGCCTCAGTCTGGCACGAGGACTGAAAGAACATTTCTTGTTTTTTTTTTGTTGTTGTTATAGCTGTATCTGATGCGTTGTTGAGATTATATAGTTTCGTTTTCCTTCTTTCTTTTATAATTATAAAAACTCCGCTATTAAAAATATGTAAAAGCATAGAATGATAGGCGGGCACACCGATAGATAGATAGATAGATAGGAACAGTCTGCAACAAAATAGAGCTGACTAATGCCAGAGAGATATTGCCATGTTTGTTTGTTTATCTATCTATCTATCTATCTATCTATCTATCTATCTATCTATCTATCTATCTATCTATCTATTCCAGTCTAACCTTATCTATCTATTCTAGTTATACCCCTATCTATCTATCTATCTATCTATCTATCTATCTATCTATCTATCTATCTATTTTGTAATAGATTAATTTATATTTTTTTAATCATTTCACCACGAACAAGGTGATAAAGCCAGTAAGTCGCGGGCCGGTGCGGGGTACTGAGAGTGAAAGATTCCGAGAAAAA
>OZ010572.1:71507383-71519883 GCA_963932145.1 Acanthosepion lycidas
ATACGTTTTAAAATATTTTTTTTTACAAAAATGTTTACTCATCTACAAGTCCCGGGATTAACCTGGGATAGAGAGTTACAGAGTAAGAGGCATAGTTTATGCGGATATGTGGGGAAGATAACGGTTAACCCTAGACTTGAACAGGTTAAGATTGTAGTGATCGAGGAAGTCTCTTCTTGGGATCGGTTACATAAAGCAGCGGTTTGCGGCAAGAAGCTGCTCGAGTGGGACTTACATTTTACCAATGGAATGAGGGTGGTTCTCTACCATGTGTCACTCAAGGCGGGTCTTAATCTTGATTGTAAAAACTGGTTGAACTAAGGTATGTAGTTTATCTGGGAACTTTCCGTGAAAATAGCGATAGCACAACGAGAGTCTTGCGACATTTCGCCTGTGAGAAAGGGGTTGTAGGGTGAAAAATAATTCATCACCCACAAGGACGAGGAGACGCTTTTAGACACTATCAAGACTGGAATGTAAATACAGGACAGCTTCTGCCCATATATGTTAGTAGTACTCCATTTTAGGTGCGATTTGGCTCTTGTAAAACTAAAGGATTTTATACTCATTTCAGGTGTTAAAATCTTTGAGACCGTTCTACACATGATGTCATTTATACGATGCACATATGTTTAAATTTCAAATGTAGCGTTTCAAAAAGAAAGTAATTCTAGGATGTAGCTAACAAACTTTTTTGCTACGATACTGAAAACAGAGTTCCAGATGATGAGTAACACCTTCGAAGAAACTTGACCAATAGCAGAAGAAAAATATTAACTATGGACAGTCTATTATATGCACGAGCACAACTGAAACATTAATCGAATTTAATACAAATTATTTGAATATGAATACAGATATTATTATAATATGCCTATATTTCTAAGATGACGTATTGTAACTATTTACCTGCTTCGGGCTGCTCTCATGTCTTTTCTGGATGTGACACTATTTGGCTTGCTAAAAAAGAAAAAAAGGTGAGAATTAAATTTAGGTGATAAGAAGCCATCACGAAAAGGACACTAGCGGTGTTATTTTTCTGACAAGGAAGAGTGGTAAGATTTTTATGTCGATTGTCGAGAAAGGAAGATACTGGATTTAATCTGATTTGTGTTACGAGGCGGGTGAAAATTCCAGGTTGGTCAAATAACCCCAGAGACAGAATTCTAAATAGATAAAAATTAACTGTGTCGCAGAATTACAAAAAACAAAAGTGTCCGCTGACCACCATGAAGGAAAGCTTAAGCCTTTGTCTATATGTAGAAATCATTGAGAGGAGCATCTGTTTATCGTCAGACTGGCTAGGATAGCGAAACTATTTTATCGGATCAGTAATTGGCACCAAGAATGCAAATACGTTCAGATGGCCACCCACTTGATAATTGGCGAAAATCTCGATGACAAATTCCATATGAAATCCGACTATAATAGCGAAACTGTTTCATCGGATCTGTGGTTTGCGCCAGGAGTGCAGGTACGTCTGGGTGGCCACCCTCTTAGTGATGGCGAAAAGCTAATTGACGAATTCCAGGTAATCCGGTTAAAAGATAAAGAGTCTAGGGTGTGAGGTCTCCTCGAAGAGAAGAAGGAAAAGGAAAAGTGAAAAAAAAAAAAAGGATAAAATTTTTTTTTTCTTTGAGCAAGATTTTTTTAAACCGAGGCTAGTCTGGCCACACCCACGCCGCTGAGCGTCCATTGGCTGAATGATAGCAGGAGTATTGGGCGGAGGTAATCATGTGAAGAAGGAGGGGAGGCCTGTTGCGCCCCCTGAAGGGATAGGTGTGAGATGCCACTGTGAGAGAGAGGGGAAACCCGTTGACACCCTCTGAGGGCATTGTGAGATACCAATATAAGAACAGAAGGAGGTGGGAAGACGAAAGACTTCCAAAAATGGAAAATAATAAAATTTTCCTGACCGAAACCAAATAAGTGGATTGTGGGTTGAGAATTATCAAGGATCCTCAAACCCCGACAAGCCCACCCCGGTTTTGGTCGGCGTCCATATAAGCAAAGTCGCAGTTCGAGTTAAGTTTCATTCAGTGCCAGTTGGGGTTGGAGACAGACAGGCAAGCAGTTGCAGTGAGCTGAGAGCTCTGAAGATTCACGCAAATTCCGAACGCAACTTCTAGCCAAGAACAATTTATTTTTGAAGAACGACTCACACCACCAAAACGAGTTTTACGAATATCACCTGAAGATATACCAAGAACCAGTTTCTTAAAGAACAAACAATTTAAGATGTTAAAACTCGCCTAACAGACACAAAGTGTCACGAATCCATATAGCCGGTTGGGAAGTAGACGCAGTCCTATATTCAGCAACCATATATAAAATATTGCTATCCTTTTTCTAACACATTTGAACTTTTCGAGTTTTTATTTTCTTTTCTTTTATATATACTTGTGCGATATCACCCTTATTCGAACTCGACTTGCATTACGGCCCAGCGACTGATTGATTTCGTCTGCCTAAAATCAATTCACAACTGGAAATCAAAACAGTTACTTCGGTAACGAGACGTTGGAAGCGAGCTGGGAACGACAAGGCTGATACCGAATCTAACCAGATTCCCATCCGAATCACCAAAAGGTTAGAACGTCACATTTGGTGCCGCGACCAATACCAAGCCAGTTGGTCGTCACAGGACAGGATAGCACGACGGACGCAGCCAGGCAGACGTCACATTTGGCGCAGCGACACCGGGGGGACGTCACATGGATATCTCAGTTTCAGTTAACTGAAACTGATATCGAGAAAAGGTATGACGTGTGGAACTAGAGCAATTTACTCTCGTGGGCTAAATATGGGAGTTCGATTCGAAATTCTAACGTATATCACCTGAAGGAGACCGAAGCCTACACCGCTCGAAACGTCGAGAAGATGGCAATAAAAAATAAGACAACAGTCCGAACAATGTAAATAGTGTATATATTTTTATTTTATTTTTTTTTAACATTTCGTATCATTTTGGTAGGGGATGGGTCTTTGAATATTTAGATTTGAATTTTTCAGCATCAAAATAATTTGAACTTTTATAAGTCATTGTCAAAGAGGTTTTATTCTTTTGTGTAACGTTATTTTGCATAAATGCAAAGAATATTTTATAAATGAAAAAAATGTTTTTATGAAAACATAGAAACATGAAATTCATGGAACAAAATACAAAAACATCTTTGATAATGACTTATGAAATCCGAAAATACTAAGACAACTGACAATTCATATCTAATCACACACACACATACATATTGTATATTTAGATAGCAATATTTCTTTTATACATGTTTCATGAAATGTAGCGGAGAAGGAAAATTTATAATTAAAAAAAAAACGCTCTCATATTCTTACAGTTTTTCCTTTATGAAGTACAAAAAGAGTGTAGAAACAGAGCATTGTGGTTTTTGTCCCAAGCATTTTCGGCCATTTCATTAGTCACTTTTAGCAGGTTTCTTTTTTTAGTATATTTTTCTATGTTTATATCCTAATCTGCGTTGTATGGAAGTAGTAGTAATTCTATATTGGTGTACCTTCAAAGACTACTATTCGTACTCTATCGCTATTTCCATGTTAAATGTTCAGATGAGCTATACCGTTTTGTTCTGATACTTCAGACCTTTATAGCTATCCTACATCCACGGAGTTGAATCACACGCATTTCTTCCATCTCCCAATTGGAAGTTCTACTCAGAGCGTTTTAAACTCCAAAACTGGTTCTTTGTGGAACTTTGCCGCAACACTGCAATCTTAGCCTCGGACTTTACCTATCCTCCTTATCCTCATAACCTTCACTCTTTTCGAAGGAATAGATTGGTTCGCCTATCGTTTGGTTCACATTTATCGCCAGTTTATCCCTTGTTTGCTGCTTAGGATTGGGTTTCCGGCTCCTAAAGTTTGCATTCTCTTTCACTCCCAGTAGCCTACTGCGTCTTAGTGACATTAACGCCTTACTTTGGGTGAATTAATTAAAAAAAACAAAAAAAACTCTCTTACTTTCATACAACACACCACATTCTGTAATCATCTAACATGAATGGCTCTTGAGCCTTGTTTTAGGCGAACTTTGGAAGTTGGAAATATTTTATAAAGAATAATGCAATACTCCGCTTCAGTTCAAATATTATGGTTTAAAAATAACGTTAAAATAATATTTATTTCCGTTAAAACAGAAAATGTGGCACAAGCCCAAAATGGCGATAAGGGGAAGACTGGTCATCAATTTGTCTTATCTTAAACTTAGTCATAATCCCTGACCCAAACTATACAATATTCCTTGCATCAAAACACCACATTCATGCTTAACATTTTTAATACACCGACTTTGTGAAACCCTAACTAGTCCCCATATGTACAATTTGTCTGTGGGGTTGGGGAATAAAATAGCAACTTTTGAAAACTAAAACCCCAATGAATTTCTACAATATGAATAATACTATATATATATATATATATATATATATATATATATATATATATATATATACAAGTAACTAAAAAAAAATGGTGTTAGTAATACCTACCCCACCACAATCCTTAACTGTGGCAGAAATATCAGTTAACTGGACGAAATTAATTCAAGTGACGTTAAAATATGATAATCACAAATTATTGTAAAACATCTGTAATAAGAGCGTATAATTTGCATAAATGATTTGGAAGATATAACTCTGGATCACAAGTCACTGCAAAAATAAATGCTTACCATTTTTTAAGTATTTATATAATAGGTTTAGAAAAATGTAATACATTTCAGCAGAAAACATCGACGTTTATATGTTGTTTTTGCGATATTAAATCCTCAATTTTGTTTACAGTAAATAATCGTCAGTGTATTAAATTATTTACATGATTAACTATATTAAAAGCAGATTTCGACGGACAGATTAGCCTTACATGTAAACCTCGCTATCTGAGGAACCAAATCAAATTATGGTTGCTACGAGACTTACGAAATATTTGCATTTATCTATATTTTCGTGATAAGAAATGCGACACATGGTGTTTTTTCCCGTTATATAGGTACAACTAAAATCGTCTATCGGCGCCTTGGTATTAACTGAAGATTTCAGGGATTATGTATTGCCGTGAAGCATGGTTATACGCTAAATAAGACAACCTGGGGTGTGAGCTATGTACTAGGGACGTCAAATTCAATCCGCTAAAAAACAACGGGTGGCAACAATTCTAAGAGAAAGAAAATTCTGAACCGTGGAAAGGTAAAAGGAAAACACTTTACACTCTTTCCCAAGAATTCATACAAATGTACAAATAATAAAGAACAATTTGTGGAGAGTCATGGTCGTCATGATTCTGAAGAGAACCACCATTAAAAAGAAAGATAAATTTAACTGTCTTGATAATGTAACAACAGAAACCTGAAGAATACAAAGGAATCCGAAGAAAAGTAATAATAGTGAATAATGCTTTCTTGACATTAAGCAAAATATTAAGATTTTTGAAAATTTCGTTGGAATCCAAGTAGAGAATATTGGGCTGCTATCTAATATCTAATCTCCGAAAGAATTCTGGACAATACCCTTACATATATTATTGCTTTTTAAATTAAATATTTGCCGCTATATTATTTTATTACGAGTTTATTCCTTCATATTGTTGCATTTAAGATTAATCGTTTGTCCTTAACCTATGTTATTCAGCGTTTGATTTTATTTAGGTTCCTCCGCATTTTCGCGGGAAAACATCATAGCATAATGAAAAAGGCCATGAACTTGATAAAAAACAACGTTTTATCGTCAAATCTTTTGTGTTATTATTAAGATAGTATTTATGATTCAACAGGTTTTCGACCTTAACCCTTCAGATTTAAAAGTTTAAAATTTAACTTAAGATTTACATTTTTATGATTAATATTTCGCTAAATATTTTTATTTTATATATTTATATGAGTGGGTTGTAATTCAATTGGGTAATTTTTTAAAAACTTTTTTAAGAAAGAAAAATATTTTTTTGTTAGTAATTATTTTACTTTTATCAATTTATTCTTTTTAATGACAGTTATTTTGATAAAGTCGTTTAATTTAATTTCAAAACTAATGTTTAATAAATTTAGAATATTTTAAAACTTTATTTCATTCATATTTGAAATTAGTTTTCTCATTTTTGATTAACTTTGAATAGTTTTCTTTTCAACATAGTGTTCACAATTTTTGGATTAAAGAAAATATTAAAAAATATCTTAGCGTATGTTAAAAGTTTATTAACTATTAATGATTAAAGAATATGTTAATTATTTTAAAAAATTCCGGATCACTTAGGGTTCGTAAATTTATGTCAATTCTGGTCATCCTTACTAGATGACATCGCCTCGTAACTTCTCAATGTATCAATCATTGCCTCAAAGAAACAGGACTAATCGTTAAGAAATGCTTGTATATTACTTTTTCTATGCAATACGTAAGTAATATTTATTTAAAATCAGATTAATGTAACTTTAAATTTGTTAATTTTACTCAAATAACATGTCAGAAATATATATTTTATTTTTGGGAGATTTTTAAAAGCGATAATTTTGTTTTGTTTACAATTTTTTTTTAAATTAAGGAAATGGCCACTTTTAAGAAAATTTTTAAAAATCGAGTAAATGTTTGACATTGAATCTATATAATTTCTATCTGAAACACATCAGAATATTTTACTGGAAATAAATTTAATCATTTAGCTTTCAATTAAACTAAAATGAAATCTTCAAGAATGCATTTTCATTTTGAAAAAATCTTTTAAAACCTTAGGTCTCGAAGATTTATGCCGAAAATGTGGAGGTACCTAATTTTATCAGACAATTATTGAATTTAAGATAAAGCAATAGACGCTATAATATTTTATTATGACCTTTGGTTCATCATATTGTTGCATTAACATAGGCCTTAAATTATTTTATTAAGGAATTTGCTCTATATTACTTGTTACCTTTAAGATGAAGTGTTACACCTTATATTATTTTATTTCAAACTTTACTCCATCATATTATTGCGTTTAAGTAGAAATATTAAGCCCTATAAAGTTTTTAATGCATCCTTTACTCCATCATATAATTATCGAGTTTAACAGGAAGCATTAGGCTCCATTTTATTTTGTTGCGGACGTTGATCCATTATCTTGATGTGTTTAAAAGGAAGTATAAAGCCCTATATTATTTTTTCATAAGATTTACCACATCATCTTGTTATGTTTAAGTGGAATCATTTTTCATTGGTTACTATTTTACGCCATCTCCTTGGTGCTGGGTCTTTGAACTCTAGATAGAATGGGGTGGCCTACATTTGTCGTTTGCTTACCAAATCATCTGTGACCAAATTGACTTTCATAAAAAATATATTTTGGCTTTCTGAATACTGTTCGTTTATTTTTCTTTCTCCTCACTAAATTCTTCCCATTCTCTTTCACTGCCAGTAAATCCCTTACGCCTTAGTGGCATTGTCGCCTGGATTGGGGCGAAATGAATAATATTTAAAAAATTGGTTCCTGAAAAGGGAAATATTTGTCGTTTATATTTGAGTATATAAGGATTTACTTTGTTTCTATTTTAGTCTATAAACACACTTGGGAGGTGGACCTTTTTGTGGGGTCTTAACTCTATTTAATGGATACAGTCGGCGTATTCTATTATCTGCCAACAAAGTAGATATCTCCCTTGAGTTCTTGTAAAAACATTGGTATATGTATTTTTCTAGTAAAAATAAACCATGTCAAAAGCCTTCTAAAATCTGAAAAAACGTTGCAATAAAAATGCATTACCTAAAAACCAACACCTACCAGTTATGACAGAGGTTAAGCACTTAATTATTATAGATATTTACTCATGGGTATACAGCAATCGCTAGCAAAGTCAATTCACGAGAACATTCTATGTTACCCCACTCTTGTAGACCTGCGCTTTGTTTTGTAAATAAGAGGTGATTTATAATATGGTTATGTTTGAACTAATGTCGCTGACATTTACTGTCTAGTGAGGTCGATAATCACTAGCCTCCACACTTTTATTAAAGCCGTGTTTGCAAACTAGTCACGCTGACTGTTAAGCCTGAAATGTATTTAGTCCTCACTGGGTAGCCTACAGGTTGTGTTCAAAAGTGGTTTTTACATTCCTTACTAGTGAGATGTTATGGTCCTGTGTCAAAACTAAGACAATCTTAGTAAATGTTTAATGAGCTTAGAGTAATGACTAGTTTATGTTAGTTAATGTAACAACATACCAGCCTTTTTCGAGTTATTTAATGTCGGATATAAGTTACAATATATTAATAGATAAATGGTAAGCATCTGCTTTACACTAGAGTTAAAAATTAGACATATATCCGGCTTGCATTAGAATGAAAAAGGGAGATATAGGTCCGGATTGGACTCGAATAAAAAAGGTAGACATATCTCCGGTTTACATTCGAGTCAAAAGATAGAAGTCAGTTTTGCATTACAGGCAAAAAGACTGACATAGGTCCAGTTTGCATTAGAGTCAGATAGACATATGTCCGGTTTGCAGTATAGGCAATAAGGAAGACATAGGACTGGTTTGCATTAAATTCAAACAGATAGACATTGATGGGGATTATACCAGACTTTGCAAATATCCACTCAGTTGTTGATCATTTTGAGAAGAGACTTAGTCTTAGAACAATGATTATCGGCTTATCATGATAATTTACTAGTTTCCGTTTGTATTCCCCAAATCACTATTGAAAGACCGTAAACCAAATTAAGTAAGACATGAAGAGCCTGCTGGTGGCGACCGTGGAATTTTACTTGCGAGGCTGTTTAGAAACGTGGAAGGAATGCCGGGATGTGTGCGCGTGTGCGTATGTGATATCTCAATAGGAGTATTTCGAAGATAACCACGAAAAGCTACATCTTCGTTAATAAATGGCGGATACTTTTCAGGCACACACACACACACACACTCTCTCTCTCTCTTTCACACACACACACACACACACACATACACAGAGAGAGACACATACACACACACACACACACACACACACACACATATATATATACATGAAAATTTCTCCGATTTAACCAGTAGAGAAGACAATACTTATGAATAAAAATGAAAATAGGAAAACTAGTCATTGCTGACGCATTTCGTCCAATGTGGACTTTATCACAGCAAAATACGAATTTTCGTATTTTGCTTTGATAAAGTCCACATTGGACGAAACGGGTCAGCAATTACTAGTTTTCCTATTGTCATTTTTATTCATATATATATATATATATATATATATATATATATATATATATATCTATTGTATATTAAAACCTTAGTCAAACGAGGATAAAAAAAATATGTTAAGAAGTGCCTCACTTTGGAATCAATATTTGAAAATCAGCTTTTATATGGATTAGGTAGCCGGCAGGGAATGTTTAATTTTCATACACACCAAGTCGGCCCTTTTTTTTAAATTATTACAGGATCTCAGTCCGTAGCAAAAGTTCAGAGAAAAAGAAAAGTGTAAAAAAGAAACGATTTGCAAAGTAGCTGTACGGGCCCGTATGACTCGAGTCAACCTTCCACTTATGTTAAAACAGCACCTCTTCAGATGTGTTGCAAGAAAGGCTATTATCACAATCCTCAATCTCATGACCTGATATATTCAGAGGTTTGCTGTGTAGACGAACACCTGATTAATTCCCATCAAATATCTGCTATGAAAGACGCAGAGGTATTCATTCAGCCTGTGTCGGGTAAGCGGATCTGTCGGAGCCCATCATTCTCAGACCTTTAAATTGCGGTCTGTTCGCAAGTTCTGCTTTCATACAACCGATGGTCATTTGCGCATGCGAGTAGCATATTTTTGCCTGGTGAACAGCATTTTTCAGTGTGTGTTGGCCTATGACGCACAGATCCAGCCCCTAGCATTATTGTCTAGATAGAATTGATTACAGCATTTTCTTATCTTTGTGCTATGTATGTCTAGATCAACGTAATCTGCTTCCTTTTTCTGTAATAGTAAACGACGTGCTGTTCAAGCAGGGTAAATGCCTTCCCATATTCTCAGAAAAATGGTCGAACGTGTGGATGTATTGATCTGTATATATGATCATTTCTTTGAATCATTTCACCCCAAGCAAGGCGATAACGCGACTAAAATGCAAGGGGTTACCGGAGAGTGAAAGGAATTAAGAGAAGATCGCAAAAGAATGGGATTCAAGGAGAAAGAACATAACAATTGACGTAGCGTTTGTAATGTAGTAAGGGTCCCCATCACAGACCGGATTTTACAGTCAGAGTCCTCCAGAGAAGCCAAAAGCAGGGTTGACTAAGGGAACGACCTTTTGACTACTGAATGCAGAACCACATGAACGGTTCAGCGGTGTATGACAGATCTAGGTATATAAACACCCACCTCAGCGGTAAGAGGGAATCTCTTAGACATGAAACACATTCGGATGAGATCCCGTGCCCGCACACATACACACTGACCGATATTAGAAGTTTTGGAGTTGGATAGAATATAAAACGTGTGTGACTTTTAGCTTCGTTTTTTTGGAATGTACGACGATAATTGTAATACTTACGTTTATTTTGTCTATCTAACAATTTCAAATATAAATTCAAAATGTATTGTTCTAATGAGCTCTTCGCTATGGTACCTAGACGTTTTGAATTTAAGCGCAATATTAGATTGGTGCCGAGATCTCAAAAATTTGCAGTTGTGTTGGCAAGATGCAGCTTTAATTTCGCTGCTAACAGTTTCTTTTCTCACACTTATCTCTCGTCGAACTCCCTTCCGGCTTCATGCTTTCCAACCAACTTTAATTTGCAAAAATTTAAATACAGTGTCAATCGCTATCTACTGTCCTCCCGATTACTTGTTTTCTCTTCCCGCTCATTATTAATGTTTCTGTTCCTAATTTTTCCACAACCTCTAGGCCCTTGTCATTGCCTTTCATGGGGTGATACTGATTATTGTGCATTTAGATTTATTGACGATAAAATCTAAATACATACATTCGTTTATTTGGGACTGTTTTTGAGAGTTTATATAAATTACTGAACGCATTTTCCCAAAGAAATATATGCTTATATAGAGAGTATATATGAATGTATTTTTAGAAACATTGAGTGAGGGTTCCTCACATCAAAACAAGGGCAAAAGTCCATATAATCATATATCTGCAAATCCTTTGTTTTTGAGTTATTAAGTTTAACGAAAATTTACGGTAGATGTCGCTTCGTTGCCATGTAGACTGGGTTACATTTGTCATTCGTGTACATTTGTGACTAGTCTGCCTTTAACTTTTAATGTGTGGAGTTGTGAGTTAACTGAGAAGTGTTCAATTTATCAATGGTAGGATATTCAATTCGTGTGTAAGTCGATATGATTTTAACATACTTCCGCGCGAATGGTAATGGACGCGAAGCTGCACGAAGGTAGTCGAGTATTCCAACCTTTGCTGTTGTTTATCGTCGCATAACTCTAGACAGGATCCGTGGCACCACAAAATATACATCTAGGAAGACCGATATCCGCTTGTACACCTGACGACGTAGAAGACATTCTACGGGCGGTTGGAGACGATCCAGGTATCAGCACACGTCAAATGACTCTAGCATGTCGTATATTTCATATTACCGCATGGACGGTACTTCAAGAGCAGTTCCTGTATCCGTATCATTTGCGACGCGTGTGCATGGTCTTTCGGCCTGCGATCACTTGCCACAGGAGAACTTTTACTGGTGATTTATTGCACAAACTGCCGAACCGTTGTTCGCATCTTCAGTCTTGTTTACGGATGAAGCAACATTTGCAAGCGATGGTATTTAGGTCCATATGTTCTCCAAGCACGTCTTACAGGAGCTGTCTACAGGAACTTTATTTCCAACACACTTCCAGACCTGCTAGAGGATGTTGCCCTGCTAATACGAATCCGTATATGGTACATGCATGACGGGGCTTCAGCACATTTTGTGACATTGTTCGCTGATTGATAGGTAGGGTAGGACAGGTTCCATGGCCTGCATTGATACACTCTGTATATATTCATGAATAACTCATTACGCCTTTTCGATCTAAAATTTTCATCGACAATGAAGTTGAATCAATTGCTAGGTCAGCTGCTAGAAATGTTGGTTCATCGTGTCACAGTAGACGTTTTTTCTCGCCAGAATATATCTGTATATGTTTATAAGTCTAGTATATCTATATATATTTATAAGTCTGGAGCTTCTGTTATGTATCTAGAGATTCTTGACAAAATCCGAAGAAGAATCTGCAATGTCATCGTCCCCCAGCTGGCGTGAGGGTTTCAGTCACTTTCCCGCCGGGGTAAGGTGCCTCCATTGTGAAGATTTTTATGAATATTTTAATGGTAATTGTGTTGATGAAATTTCATCCTTGATAACTGGACTTCATGAATTTAATAATAGTACGACAATAAAAGCTAGGTCACATCATTTTATTGTTGAAATTGATAAGTGGAAGCGTGAGTTCTATGCTAATGGATTCTCACGCATTTCTCGCTTCTGGAACTCTTTTCTGTCT
>OZ010572.1:71524883-71547383 GCA_963932145.1 Acanthosepion lycidas
TTTGAAATTATAATTATAGCTGCTCGTCGTTATATGTTTATTTAAATTTTCTCATGGGTAAAAAATGTTCCTATTTATTTCTTTATAAAATGGAAAATAATAAAGTTTTCATTATAATTCATGCACACATTTTTATAATCTTGAAAATATAAAAATAAAAATATAATATGATATAAAATATAATATAAAAATATAAAATAAAAATATGAATATATTCTTCTAAATAAGCAATCTAATAAATAAATGATTTTTATATCTTCGTTTTCAATTATGAGAATAAAATATATTGATCCACTTTCATACGTTTAGGTTTTATTAAAATTGTCATCATCGTTTTTTTTTTTAAACAGTAAACAATGGAATAACCGTTCTCTTGACACACCGTTTTTTTTTTGTTTTTTTTTTTGTGGGCACGAAGGGTAAACCTTACTCATATGTTCATGTAATACACCAAACTAGAAAGAGGAGTAAGATAATGATATGTTTTCTCGCGAGATTTATTTAGCCTATACAGCGAGACGATCCTAACAGAACGAGATCTACCAGGATTTATTATTAAGATATGACGATAACATTGTCTCGTTAGCAAACTCAGACGGGAAATTAAAAACAAAAACAAAACAAAAGCAAACAAACTCTTTGACAAGGTAATCGAAGAAAGCGTTAATTAAAGACAAGCGAGGACAAAGAATAGATATCAACTAAAAATTAAGAGTCCATGGTGTGTGCTAAGTATCAGAAATGTTAAACTCAATCAGGTACAGAGATCTGACTACTTGTGTTGTATAGTAACATACAACGACAAATGTCGGCCTTCTGAAGTGTGTTCTTGATGCAATTTTTATACCTTAATCTTGGCTTGTGCACTAGTCTTTTTTCCTAGGCCAACTCACCGTCTACAAACGCTCAGTGATCCTATCGTCTTCTTTCTGACCACATGACCCAGGACCGGTGCTTACTACTCATGACACGCCCCGACGACGGTAGAAGCAATCCTACTTGTGGGGCTTTGTATTACCCTCCCTCCTCTATCAACATTTGCTTTTTTTCTACTGATATTTATATAAGTTACAAATTAAACTAAACCCAATTGACTATTTAAGGATGATAAATTTTCGCGTATTTTGACGTCATTCCAGTGTTCCCTGAATTTCATTTGCTCTTGCTAAGCCCAGAAAAAAAACCCTATAAAACTCACTATCTTTTATCTATAATGTTGAATGTATTTAAGTATTCAACTTTTAAGAAGAAAAGCTGATGTTAAAAATTGCCTCAAAACATTGTCTATTTATTTAAGATGAAATGATTTATTATGACAGGTCTCTGATTTGCATTTAGATACATTGTATTTATTTTTTATTTTTCTAGTTGAATTATTCACCTATATTACACATGATCTTGTATTACACATAATTAGGTAAAAATAAAATCTGTATTTTATATGAACAACACCATATGAAAATTGATATGCAATAGGGAGGGTGTCATAGATTCGGGGAAAAGGTGGACAATATGACATTTGCATCAGCCCTGGAAGATAACGTATATATGTTAAGGCTCATAAGAATAATGAATGATATATTCATGAAATTAATTAAATTATTAAAATATGAGGAAAATTTCGTTGGAAACATAGAAAAGAGTGTTGGAATGCTATGTAATATTTAATATTCTTTATGTAAGTGAGTAGTGGACAAACTCCACAAAGATGGACAAGAGACTTAAAGTGACAGAGATATGATTCAACTGACAGAAGCTGAGAATATGAATTGAACCTGTGAGCAGAAGTGAAGTTTCAATGCAAGTAGAAACTACAAAGAAACTTATATTTACAATGAGAAAGAGACAAAAGTGTTGTTAAATTCAGTCGACAAAGTCTTTCTGATTAATTATATTTTTCAATACATCCAATTAAGATATTTTATATGCAACACGATGGATAAATCAACATCCTTCATCATCGTTCAAATTTGATATGCAACACGATGAATAAATTCAATAGATATATTATGTCTATCCATTTAATCTATCTATCTATCTATCTATCTATATATATATATATATATATATATATATATATATATATATATATATATATATATATATACTTTACAATTTGAATTAAGTCTGTGAGTCAGTTTTAACATATTTCAAATTCTATATTGTATTAATAGGACTCGCCTGGATTATACCAACAGATTACTACCTACCTATATATATATATATATATATATATATATATATATATATATATATATATATATATATGTATATGTGTGTGTGTGTGTGTGTGTGTGAAACTATAGGAAACAACTCGTTAGGTAAATAATCCAAAGTTCTTTAGTATTTTTGTTATTATTTAAAAATAACAGTGCTCAATAAAAAAGTAGAGCCTAAATATAATTATTTATTTAAAAATATGATTCCATCGCTACTTAAGAGTTCTCATGTTTCAAAACAAGAGCCGAAAACTTCAATATAATTATTTGAATAAAATTAAATTAAAGTACCAAGCTCTGTTTCATCATATATATGTTAAAAAGAGAGAAACCGCAAATGTTTTTGGTTATTATGTGGATTTGTTTTAGTGTATATATTATATTTTATTCTTCATATTTTTGCTTTTCGGTCTCGTGACCTTCTTCAAGCAAATTAAAGGAATCAGTTTTTAAAGGAATAAATTTTTTTTGTATATTTCATTATTCATTTTTACTTATTTGTCGTAAGCATTGATCTCCTTTTTTGACATTTGGCAAGAAGAACTTTCTGCTAATAAAGTGCTAATAAAGTCATTCGGTTTGGTCTTGATGGTGGCGATGACAGTTTTGTTCATGATAGATTTCCCGCCTCTTTCGAGTCGAGAAAAAACCCAATACATGTTGCCTGATGATTGCGTCTAGCATGAAACAGTCTGTCGCCTCTGAGTGTTGGCTTCAGTATTCACTTTTATATTTACACACGCTCTATCTCTGATATTGAACACTTTATCCCATAAATATAGCCTACCTTAAAACTATTTCTTCATATATATTTATTGCCGCTTTACTGGTTTTGCTTTTGGCGTAGTTTTTCCATCACTCTTCCTCTTGTTCTTTATCTTTCAGTGCTTCTTTCTTTCTATCTTGACGGGCTCATCAAATCTCCCCATAGTTACGAAAACATCTTAGGATTTACATGTTTATTAAGTGAGGTCTATGCAACAAACTGTCACTTCCATGATCTTATCTTTATCAGCGACCGCTCTGAACAATTTACGTAAAGAAACACATGTGCTATTTTATTACATATATTTCATCAATACAGTATCTCTTTGTTTACATATAAATAACCAAGCAGATGAAAATCCTTCGAATAATAATAATAATAATAATAATAATAATAATAATAATAATAATAATAATAAAGTAGGTACGGGGAAGTAATAGATAGCGGCTCGGATTGAGGAATCGGAAAACCGCGTTCGAATTCCAGTGGAACCCATTATATTCACTTACGTGCTAATACCCTTAGGAAAGGTATGAATCCTCTTCTTCTCCCCACCCCCAGCTATGCAGCTAGCAGGAGAGACCTTGGATGGCAATTGGTCTACCGCAGAAAGAAATGGCAACCTACTGTGGGAAAAATAAGCCTCGTCATTCATGTATCGAAACTTGTATCACGTATGGCACATAATTGACTGACTGAATAATAATAATAATAAAAATAATAAAAATAATAATAATAATAATAATAATAATAATAATAATAAGAAGAAGAAGAAGAAGAAGAAGAAGAACAACAACAACAACAACAACAATTACAGAAACATCCTCCACAGATTTAAACTTTGTCACAGAGATTATGGAACTGTAACAAGATTAAGCCTATAAGTACGTAGGAATTAGCGAAGGAGATAGTATACCCCAATGAAGGGGAAGGTAAGAAAGGAGACTACAAGCGTGTGCATCAGGTACTGAATACTGAGCTGAATTCAAAAACAAAATATCAGCCATAAACACCTTGGATGTCTCTGTGGTGTAATACAGCTTTAACATCATTAACTAGACCTTAGCTGCCATTAAGCGAATGGACGCCAAAAACAAGTAAGCTTCTCACTTGCTACTGCATGCATCATACCGAAGCTGATGTCTATATGTGCCCAGATCCGAATTTCTTTAATTGGTCAGTGGAAAATGTCATGATGCCATTTCTAACCTTAGGTCTCTGGGTAGGACCCGGAACGAAATGTGTACACACCAGAAATCAAAGTAATAATAATAATAATAATAATAATAATAATAATAATAATAATAATAATAAATGTATCAATGATAATAATAATAACAATAATAATAAACAATTACTCTGAGCATTTATACTAATCTGACATAAAAATTCTCAAGCTGTTAACTTTTGTGAAATGCTAAGGAAATCTTAGAAGTGTTTTGAAATTTAATTGCGGAACGGAAGTACGTTGTGTACACGCTTCAGGAAAGTAAAGAATTCGGATGGTATAAACGTCGATCTGATCTTATAGAAGCGAACGCTGCTTTTCGTTTAAGTTTTGTCGTTCTTTGTTTGGCCAGACACAAAAACGATAACGCTTAAAATAATGATGAGTATCAAAAACGAAGAAAATCGTTACTAGTCACTGAACAGCCTTCATTATCTTCATTTAACCCGAATCTACTGGAAAATATTTTTTATATTTGTGAGGAATTAAGAGGGAACAGTTAATAACGAATTCGTGGATGCATGACAAAATGTCAACGAATATCAAAATACAGTTATTGGAACTAAAAAAATATTTTTATTTTTTTTTTTATAAACAAGAAAGTCAATTGATTATTTTGCGACATGATACCTGCTATTTTCAACTTTGTGCAACATTCAAAAGCCCTACATTAATTATAGATATTCGAAATAAAGACAAAACCCGGAAAATGTCTTCCATATAAACTTAAGAACGAAAGCAAAAACAACAACACCAGCTAGCATTTTAACATTTGTCTTTGTCTTCCGGTCGAACACCAAAGAAAAAGTCATATTTGGCCAAGAAAACCATAGAGAATAACAAATGGAATTATTTGTAGAATGCAAAACGAAGAAAATCACGGCTAAATTCAGAACAGCCATCCATTAAAATGACAACCTAATTCGAATCTCTTGGGAAAAAAAATCTCCTCTGTGTTTGGTGGAATCAAAGAAAAGCTTTCATCATGAATTGCTGGAATCTGGCCAAACAGTTATTGCACAACGCTTGAACGAGCAACTAGCTCAGATGAATGACGCAATAGAATGTTTTCTATGAAAAGAATCTTCTAACAAATTGGTAAGGGAGTCTGTAATAATAACGACAACACTGTTTAGTCTGGTTACTACTCTACCGACTGAAGTGATACTCCTGCTTTTTATTCACACATAACAATATGGCCGACACGGTACTTTCGAGTCAGGACAATGGCTGAAATGGTGCTTCCGTTTTCTTAGTTCCCGATTACAACAAAGCTGATCGTTGATTTTACCGTATAGTGTCAGTTTGTTCCAATTCCAAGAGAGCAAAGGAAACAGAGATGGAAAGATCTTCGATACTAGTGTACTTATCAGAATTATTACTTTAAGATTATTACGTTTTCGTTTCATCAAGCAGACGTTTGAAGGTATTAAGAATCCGTTGAAAATTTGTTTTTATTCTCAGATGATTGATTTTTTTAAAATATATGAATCAGACTGAAGACATTGAAAGTCTGTCGAAGAATTCATTGACTCCAAAATAAATCCTGTCTTTTAGTGGGATGGGGGATACACAATTTAACCGAAAGATGACGTCAGGTCATAAAAAAGAAATGAAAAATTCGTTGATGACTGAATAATAATGATATGAATTTATATGAATGAAAGATTCTCTAAATAAAATAAGCGGTAATAGCTTATATCAGCCTAATTAAGAATCAGAAAAAAATCATTAAAAAGAGTACTGAACTGTTATGTAATATCAGTCCTCCTATATGGCAGTAATGTTGACCAATCTTCTCACAGATGAAGAAGAGACTTGAGGCGACAGAAATGTAGTTCTTCAAAAGGATGGTGTGAATAACATGCACAGAACATGCGAAGTTTTAGAGAAAATGGAAGCAAAAAGGACACTTATACGAAACATCAGGAAGTGACAGTTGAAATTTCTAGGAAACATAATGAGGAAAGATGGCTTGGAGAATTTGATACTCACAGGGCAGATAAAAGGCAAGAGGGTGAGAGGAAACCAGTGCATAACTTAGCGAGCTTGAGTAGATGAATGACGGAACAAGATTTCGGGGTGATAACAAAAAGAAAAAAAAATATTAAGAGCTACAAAAGACAGGACGTTGTGGAGAGCCATTATAACCAAGTTAGGAACACAGCGAAGAGAAGTAGAAGTGAATATAATGGAAACTCTGATTAGTACCTTACACTTGGGTTATTATCTAAATGTCTGTTATTTCTTTAATATGTTAAGATATTAATATATACAGACGATTTTTACTTGCATTTCGTTAATATGATTAAGTAGGGAGATGATACACATTTATCGTAAAATATTGGGTGAATGAAAAAGATCTCTTGATTTAGTAAATAAAATAAAATTAAATTAAAATTAAAACACAAATAGATTTAGTAATATATTTGTAGTTGTTGCTCATCTGCTTTCTGCCATCATTCATATAACTTATAATAATTTTATTCTAACGCAACCTTTCTCAGTCAAAAATTACCCATTATGCCATTTGCATACTTCCGGACAAAAGGATATCTTTCCATCAATAAAAATACGTTAAATACAAGAATATATGATTATCCTAAGATTCATCAGAATATAAATGAAACATCCTATTTGGGAAAAGAAATTTCGACCACAGTTTTCTTTGTCACAAAAGCAACACATAGCATAACATTATCCTGAGTGGATGCTACACCTTTTTCAGACGCTTCTTATAGATTGTTTCCTTTAGTTGGGAGCAGTACTTGTTCGAATCAATATTTCTGTTCCGGAAAATGAATAATAGAAGAATTTTTCCAGTCCCATTATATACACAATATCAATTTTACTTGGCTGAAAACCTTTTGAAACGGTTGTGATTCTTTTAGCAAATTTCACGATATATTGCGTTCAACAGTGTTGTAAATCCAACAATATTAATAGTCATTTAAACGAAAAAAAAAAAACTCTGTCGAGTAGTTTGTTCTGCTTAACTGACGTGGGTGCCACATATCAAAGCGACTAACCTAACCAAACTCGTATAAATAATTCTGAACTCTTGATTTATATATTTTTATCATGTTGGCTATATCTCGCGACGTATAACATTGGTTATTTTTAATTAATACCTTAATCTGATTACTATTAACATTAGTTAGTGCGTCTGACCGTGGAGCATTGTTCTGTGTTAAATATCTTACGTTTATCTTTGTAAAGATCTTTTGATTTTCAATATTTCGCAACAGGTTCTCGATGAAGCGCATATTTATAAAATATGTTTTCATTTGAGTCGAATTTTTACATTTTTTAAAATAAAAAAATATATAATATACCGAAAATTTTGCTTATTTTCTCTCATGTTCCATTTTAGGATCGATAAACAAAAATACGCCAGTTTTGGCAACAGTTCTTTTCTTTTTAAAAAAATGCACGCTGATATGACAGCTGTCACAATAAAATCAAAAAAGGTTCTTTTTGGATGGAGTTAATATAAACAGAACGCTGACGATATTATCTAAAGATAGAAAATAACAAAAAAAGAAAAGAAAGAAAAACGATCTTTTTGGTCAACCCCAAAATCTCAATATACAAAACTTGTATAAGATATATACAATAAAATCGTTTTTTTTTTTTTGTTTTTTTTTTTTTTCATAAAATGTTATTGAGCCGGCGTTTGAATTAATTGAAAGAACGCATAAAACACATCAACATGCTCGGGCTAAAACCTCTCCCAATTATTTTTTTGATTACTTTCGATTTCTCTGTCTCTGTCAGAGTTTCCTGCCTTAAAATTAAATATTAAAATATTTAATTTTATTTAACTGAATGCTGACTTGCACTGATATTTATTTAAAATCTAAGCCACGCGCTATTAGGATTTTTCAAATTCATAACTAACCAATATACATATTTAACTATTAAAAACTTAATATCACCATTTGCTAAGCTTAAATAAGTCTGGTACAAAGGCATAAAAAAGAATTAGACGCAATACAACACAAAAAAAGCATATTTAAAATATTAGAAAAGCCAGACTATATTATACTGTAGCAATCCGTAACCTCCACTGGTGAAAGAACAGTGGGCATGCAGATTTAATAAACACACAAACACAAAAGGACGAGTAAAAGAAGGATGAGTTTTCTTAGCGAATTTATTCAACCTACACAGCGTAACGGCCTTAAGAGAACAAGAATGCTTACAAGGATTTATGATTGGCTGACAATCTTAACAAGATAAGATAAGCGGATGACACTTTATTGATGGCAAACACAGAAAGGAAATTGAAATAACACTTAGTGATGGTAAGTAAGAAGAAATAACTAACTTTTAACCCTAAGAAAACAGAATGCATGGTTGTCTACAAAAGAAAGAGCTCAAATTGCCATCTACGTATTGGGACCGTCCTGGGTATGACGATAAACTACATCCACGTCCTGGGTAAGACGATAAACTACGTCCAACAGCAGGGCCTCTGTTCAAGAGTTTTTGAGGAGCGTGGAACAACCTCTTAATTACTGGTGTTCCCAGGTCCACTGACCCAGGGTGGTAGCACCTGTTAAGGTCCCAGCAATGAGCAATAAGTTAACACCCAAACTTGGGTCAAAATACTATGAAAGTATAAAAATAGGTTTTAATACCAGAAATACTTTGTAAAAAAAATATTGCTAGAAATACAATTTTGAAAAAAAGAAAAATGATATCAGCTACACATTTAAAAAAAAATACCAACAATAAAAATTTTGTTGGCAGTTTTATAATAAATAAAAACATTCGAAACTTGCAGTGAACTAGGAGATTGTTACTGCGCCACTAATTCTAAGTTATCTGCAATCAAGACACAGAACTATACTGAGAAATTATAAAAAAAATCTGTCGGATTAATAAAAAATTATAAAATTATCTTTGTTTGCGTTTAGAAAGGAAACTAGGTACAAATGAAAAAACTTCGACAGATCTATTACAGGAGAAATTTTGCTTGAAATCACGAAATTTAGTATCGCCAGTCTGACTGTTTTCCGTGGCCCAGTCGGTAAGGCGTAACGGGCTAAACGGTAGCATCCTTTCTCCTGAGAGGTGTAGGTTTGATTCCTGCCAGAAAGAATGTGTTATTATCCAGCTTAACAATGTAAGTAAACACTGTGCAAGATAAATCCAAGTAAAAATAAGATTGTTGGGATGGGAGGTTCCATACTTACCAAATTTGGTACCTACAAATTTTTATCTAATAAGATTCCTGGAACATTCAGGCCAGTAGACGAAAATAAATAAATATACTATTTAATAAATAAAGGAAGCGTCGACTTAAATACAAGTATCTACTAAAAATAACGCTTTATATATAAAAAATTATATATATATATATATATATATATATATATTTGGCTGGATTGATAAAAATTATATATATATATATATATATATTTAATTGAATTGATATATATATATATGTATGTATGTATGTATGTATGTATGTATGTATGTATGTGTGTGTGTGTGTGTGTGTAAATATACGTGTGTTTGAGTGTTGTTTCCAAAATATATTTGGGAGGATTTATATTTGTAAGATTACCAGATGGACGAAAAAGTTTTAATGAAGTTTTTAGCGTGTTTATTTGGTTTGATCATCGTCCATATATGTCAGCGAGGCAAAAGTAAAACAGTTGTTGACCTTACCTACGCTCCAATATCAACAGCAGATAAAAGTGATCCTATCTGTTAGGTTGGTGCAAAAAAATGACGTAATAATGTCGTTTTTTGACGTATTTTTTAACGTCAAAAAGCGACATTATTACTTCATTATTTTTGCACCAACTTAATATCTATCTATCTATCTATCTAGATAGATAGATATTTATATATATATATATATATATATATATATATATATATATATATATATATATATATATATATATGTGTGTGTGTGTGTGTGTGTGTGTGTGTGTGTGTGTGTGTATGACTGTGTAAAATTTAAGATATAACTAAAAATATATCTTTAAAAAGACAATACAAATAAGTTTTCCTATTGTCTTTATGCACACACATGCATACACACACATACTCACACACACACACATATATATATATATATATATATATGTATGTATATGCATATATATATAATTTTTTTCTCATTATAATTCATCATGTCTAGACCGAGAATACTCAACACACACAGACACATACATTTAGAACTACACTAGATGTCCGTTTCATCCTTTTTGGTACTCATCAGCAGTGCGCACACTCTACCGACTCTGAGAATCGAACCCAGGACGTTACGATACGAGGCAAGCACCCACCTAAGAGTCACGACTTCCTTCAGCGAGCCGCTCAATCCACAATGCAGACACACACGCACATGCAGAAAAGCACTGGATGGCCGTTTCATCACTTTTGGGACTCATCAGCAGTGCGCATTCTCTACCGCCTCTGAGAATCGAACGAGTTATGATACAGCACAAGCATCATACCATTGAGCCAGGGGGGTCACCATGGCAAAGACGAAACAAAGTTACTAGACAAAATATGGCGCAGCTCATCCTATTTCTGGTGGTGATACTCATCCAAACAAACATAACCCACACACTGACACACACACACACACACACACACACACATATATATATATATATATATATATATATATATATATATATATATATATATATATATATATATATGCCAGTGTTTGCGTAAATTTATATATATATACATTGTCGGGATCGATCGACTGATTTGGTATCAGTCGAAGACTCTACCTCTAAGCCATTTGCACGGCAGGGATGAAGGTGACTGGGACAACTCGATTCGTCTTAGCGAAGAGTCTTGCATCCGCAGCAGTAATAGTCACTGCTTACAAATTTACTCTTCTCTCCGAGGGCTCAGCCGAAATATATATTGCCGAGTGGTTAGACAGCATTCTGACATTCGGGTTCCAATGTCACCGTGTTATCGGACTGGAGGGGTCGATCCCAGCGTGCGGCACCTTTGGAAAGTGCATAAAAAGGATATCACAGGTTGACCCAAGCTTTATAAGTGAAATTGGGTAGACAGAATAGCAAGCAGGAAGTCATCAGTCATCGTGGCCGAGTGCTTGAGCATGATGGCCTTGTTCGTGGCAACACGCTAGACTTTCCCAGAAAGTTGCAGTATAAACTACTGTACTACTGTGAGTGTTGATTAAACAAAAATGCGCCTGAGTAAACGTCTGCAATAGGGATTGGCTAGACGTCCTAGTAGACGGTATCCTCCAATACGAGTGGCCAGTTGTAATATATATATATATATATATATATATATATATATATATATATGAGAACTAACGAGATCCCTAAAGATGCGCTCATTTAAACAATCTTGCAAAACACCGACTGTCACCGGAAGTTTCGATACTCGATGTTAAGAAAGAAGCTGGATGCATACCTATAGAGACAGCCATATTAATTACCCCTAGCTATGGGTTAAATAGCAGAGTAGACAGTTCTGTCTAGCCTTGGGTGGCAGCCAGTATAGAGGAATAAATACTTTGAATTCAAAACGGCGTAGAAGGCAACAACTATCCATTACAATATTTTCACAAGCGATCGTACTAATTCTGAGATAAAGTAAAAGGAAGCTGTAGAGAGTTGGGATAACCTACGTGCGAACATAGTAAATAAATAAGGTAGAATCTTCTTTTAATGCGTGATAATTTTGTCCTAAAGAATAGTTGGTTGATCATGTTTAGCGCCATATCAATCTCTAAGGGCTATTTATGCCGAAATCTTAATATTTTGCACATAATGTAGTATTTTCAGAAGAAAATATATATCCTTTAGATATATATTTCGTAGATCATAAACTGTATCTTTCGTCATTTTACTATAAAAATCTATTTGTTTGACGTTTCACTATTTTCCCATAGCTGGGACCCTAACAGGTGCTACTACCCTGCTCCAAAGAATAGAAAAGTAACATTTTCAATGGAATGTTTGTAAGTATTTGCATAAAATGGTAGATATCTGAGTTGTGTACCAGAGCAAAACCTAAAAACTACATGCAGATATTAGTTTGGCTCAAGGTTACGTGCATAGAGCACTGGGCAAGATCAGGTTAATTCATAATATGAATTATCGGTATGTGTGTTATTGTTAAGGAGTTTTATTTTCATGGTGTATCACACAAATCTAAAACGAGGCCAAATTCAGAATAGACAAAAAAATATCAATCGAATGAACGCTAATGTTAGTTTTTGCTAATGTTAAAAATATATTTACACCGGTGACTGAAGATGACGGAAATAATCGACATTGATGTTCTCTGGCTGATTTGGATAAAAAAAAGGAAATTTCTTTCGCAATTAATGAGTTAATACCTCCCGAAATCCGAATCTTGTGTATTATTAGGTTGGTGCAAAAATAATGACGTAATAATGTCGTTTTTTGACGTTAAACAATACGTCAAGAACGACATTATTACGTCATTATTTTTGCACAAACCTAATAGCAATCTACTTGAAAGCGTTCTGACAGAAGACGGTAAATGTGACACTGAGATCCGTAGACGTATTGGGATGGTCCGAGGATTTCTTTGGTAAAAAAAAAAAGAAAAGAATACTGAACTGTTACGCGACATCTATCCTTCTTTACGGTAATGAATGTTGGGCGATTTCTTCAAAGATGAAGAAGAGAGTCTAGGCGACGGAGATGTGGTTCTACAGAATGATGCTAAGGTTATCATGGATCGAGCGTGTGAGCAACGATGAGGTCTTAGAGAGAATGCAAACAAGGAGGAGGCTTATACTCAACACCAGGAAGAGGCAGCTGAAGTTCCTTGGACACATAATGAGGAAGGGGAGCCTGGAGAATCTTATACTCACGGGTCGAATAGAGGGAAAGAGAGACAAGGGAAAACAAGGCGTGACATACCTAGCGGCCTTGAGCAAGTGGATGACAGAACGTGGTCTGGGGGGAGGTGGTAGAGGGAAAAACTTGTTGAGAGCTGAAAGGGATAGAGGGAGGAGGAGAGCCATGATCGCCTACGTCCTGAAGGGAGACGACATAGAAAGAAGCTTGAAAGACCCTTACTACTTAGAATTGCCCGTTCCTCACAGGAGCGTCGTAATTGCGACTTTGAAAATAACTTTTGTCGAAGACCATAACTGGTGGAGTAGGTTCGATCCTTACTTGGTGATCCGCAGTCATGATCTTTTTAAATTAAGCTTAGTACATTTTAACAAATGTTTATTCCGGATATAATGCACAGTAAAAAAAAAAAAAAAAAAAAAAAAAAGGATGAAAATTATTATAAAAATTTACTTAGTCATATATACGATACAACCGGATGCCTTCACTCACCCAGGCAAAAAAAAAATGTCTGTAGTGTTTGTCTTTATGAAGTGTTGTTATAAATATCACTTATCACTGGCATCAGTGATATAAACACTGGCAGTCCAGACATGGGTAGAATGGCGACATGTTGGTTCCAGCCGTGGCCATCTAACACAAAATGTCTGTGGATAGTTCAGTTTTTAAATGGCACCAGAGATACTGGTAAATGGATAGGGGGGGTGGATTTAAAGAGAAAGAGGAAAATGAAAACCAAAAAAAGAAAGAAAGCATACGAAATATTGATAAGAACGGAAATTGAGGAAAGAAAGAAAAGAAAAGGGAGAGAAAAGAAAGAAAGTGAAATTGAAGGAAAGAAGAAGGAAATGATAATAAAAGAGAAAAAAATATCTGGAATGTTAAGGCGGGAAAAGAAAGGGGAGAAGCAAACATAAAGGAAATTTAAAGGAACGAAAAATGAAGGAATGGTCGTACAAATAAGATAAGACAATCGAAAAGAGAAAAAGAAAGAAAGAAAAGAAAATGAAATAAAACAGAGAAAGAAAGAATGAGTAAGAATTAAATTATTTAAATATTAATGAAAAGAAGAGAAAATGGAAACAATTAGTTATGTAGAAAGAAATAAAGAAAGAAAGAATATGTGAAAATAGAAACAATTTAATAAAAAGACTTGAGTAAATAGAGTCAGTCAGTTATGTGCCCTGCGTGTTACATGCTTAGGCGATCATGTATCTTTCGATACATGAGTGACGAAGCAGATTTTTTCGCTTGGTAGGTTGCCATTTCTTTCTGCGGTAGACTAATTGCCATCCAAAGCGATAAAATCCGGTTTGTCCTGCTATTTACCCATAGCTGAGGGGAGAAGAAGAGGATTCATACCTTTCCCAATGTCATTAGCACGTAAGTGAATATAATGGATTCGACTGGGATTCGAACTCGGCTCTCCGATTCCTCAATCTGAGCCGCTATCGATTACTCCACTGTGTAGAAAATGGAAGCTATGACAGATTAAAGGAATTGGTGCAAATAGAGATATAAGAATAACTAGTTTCTTTCTTGTAAAGTAAGAGGCCAGTAAGCACACCCCGCAGACTATTTGGTACCAACATTAGAGGTTTTATATCATACTACTCTAAGTTGATTAATTGATTGATTCGTTTTTTACCGTTTATCAACCCTTTTCAGGTTATTTAAAGTCACAAATTATTTTTTAGATTGTAAGATTTCTTTTTGTTTTTTTAGATAATAATGAATTACTACTACAAGTCTCACTAATTAACCTATAGCTGGTGGGAGAAGAGATGGATTCATACCTTTCCGAAGGTTATTTGCGCGTAAGTAAATATAACGAACCCGACTGGAATAGAAACACGGTTCTCCGATTTCCAATTCCGAGCCGATATCCATTACACCACCCGCACATCCAGTTTTACAGCATCTGGTATTCTTAAGCGGTTACCCGTTTAGGTATTGACCAGGCTCGGCGTTGCTTATCTTCGGTGATCGTTCGGTGTTTCAATATGTTGCATCCATTAGTCAATTGAGCAAATATCCCTAGCAATAAGAGATGTAGAGGTTGATCTGATTTCTTTTGGCTTTCTTCCAGATGGATCTAGTGTTCATCAATTAAGGGAGACATTTTCCATTTGTCAGTGGATGTGTTTGTATGCACGAGAAATCATTGTTGCAAAAACCAGAAACGATAAATTGGAAAAAGCTGAACTCACCTTCTTTGGTGGCATCACCAAATATGACAAAAACTGCCTTGTTACTTATTTAGTGGCAGTTCTAGAATCTGGATCAACCACTTTCACATAAACTACTTATATACGGAAACAGGCAAAGAGCTGTTACCCTCATAAACAATTATGTGTATCCATAAAAAGAACATTTCTGTTTCATGAGTTAGCATTATTATTTAGAGACCACTTTAATGCCCGGCTATAACAACGACAACTAATTTTAACTTTTCTGTACAAAATGGAAGATATACGTTTGCATAATTATTTTGTGAAGTCAACGAACACTCGTTGCCATTTTTGCAATGCCAACGAATAATCGTTGTCACTTTCGTAATGCTCGTTGCAGTGGAGACTTTGTAATCGCAGATACAACTATAGTAAAGCCGTTGAACAATACTGGTGTCAGACGCCTTTGAATAGCACTCGTACTAATAGTACTTGCTCGATAATACTCGCTCGAAATAGTGCTCTGTATAGTGATCCGAAATAGTATAGAGAATAGCGGTCCGAATAGTAATAGAGGATAGAATAGAATGGTCATCCCTATAGTAATAGCGGATAGACTAGAAGTAGTGATCAGTTAGAACGTCAAGCAACTCACTACTTATGCGTTTCCTCTATGGTGACGTGGTCTACTTAATTCAATAATGCGATCGCCTGTGTTTGCTCACTGGCCATCTATGTTCAAACTCAAATGTCGACACTTTATTTCGATATAACAAATTATAAAATAGTTAATTAGCAGTTTCAATACATAAAATATTTAGAATTTATTGACCGAAAAGTAACTGTCGGTTGACATTTATAAAATGTGTGATTTTAAAGAAGTTTTTCAAGGAAATAGACATCTCAGGTTCACTGTTATCGCTTTTCCTAGTACTGATTGGAGTTACCTTCCTAAACAGTTGCTTTTGGTTGTGTGGAAAGTCAGCATCTTGATTATATCATTTTTTTCAGCTGAAAACATTGCTGCAGTGCACGAGAATGTGGCCGAAAATCCAGACACCGTTATTCGTCTGTGCACACAGGAATTGAACCTCTCAACGACGTTACAGAGTTTCAAATTGCATTCTCGGTTGGTCGATTATGTTCATCAAAAATATCGCGAAGTGCAGAAAATGCATTTCTTTTTGAACGTCCATTTTCGTAATAAGCTTTGATAAGTTTAACACGTTATTTGAAAGTTAATCTTTGCATGTTTGAAACTGCCAAAAACTTAAATTGTTAAATATGAAAGAAAAAGAAAAAAGTCATTAGACGCTTAAACTTAATTGACATTTAAACTTGATCCAAGTTACTGGAACAGCCTTTACAATGAAAAATATGAGTTCTTGATTATTCTAATATCTTTCCCAAACAAATCAACTTATATTGCAGTTCAAACAGTTCATGTTTAGTACTTTATCGAACGCTTTTGCATAATCTATAAAACACAAGTATACATTCTTTTGCATTTGCCTTGCTCATTCTGATATCTTTATGTGCATGGATATCGCATTTCTTGTTTCATTATTTTAAAGAAATCGCTCTTTTTGTCCAATTTCGGCTCTCACTTTGGTATCACATATTTTGTACTCAGAGATTGAAGATTATTTAGTATATTTTGTTCTCCGAGGCCCAAGAATCTTTTAAAAAAAACATTGAAAATCGAAACTTTCCCTGAATTCGAACATTAACCGATTCCACGTACGCGCAAGCCCGAAATAATGAAAAAAAAACTTGATTAATTAAGGCAAACTATGTTTGGCCAAACGACAGGAGTCGTACACTGGCCTAAATAATGAAACATTTAGTTGGAGCTAAGATGAATGCGACATTTGCGCCGTTTAAATGTTAATTTGTCTTTGCCATTGTGGTAAAATGTCGGAAACAAAAATGCATTTTTTTTATTTCATATTTGTTTATATGGGAAAACTAATCCAAACTGATTTTATGGTTTCATCCAAGGATTAATGCTTTCATATATTCATATATATATATATATATATATATATATATATATATATATATATATATATATATATATATCAGTGGGTGTGTATGTGTGTGTGTGTTTGAGAAATACTTTAAAATCCGAATTATTAAAAGTTCTTGAACCCTAACGACGTATAAATATAATCACAAATATATGCGCTATTAAACAGATAATTGAATAAATACAACGTCAATAATTGCTTTCTAATATATAACACAGTCATACTGATGAAATATGTATATATGCTCTTCCATATTATTTCTATGATTGATTAATCATTTTGAGACGCTTATATGTGTGTGTGTGTAGAGAGAGAGTAAGAGAAATATTAAATCATATAGACATTATAGATTTTATGGAAGTACTGGGTGATATTGTGTAAGAGGGCCATACAACGGCAAACTTCTGAGCAAATGAAATTTGTGTTTCTTGAAAATAATAATTTAGTCTTCTCGAATACAGAATCATCCTGGATAATTTGGATGGTTGGTTGGTTTTCAGGTTTAATTTTGTTTCGGAGATCCATCAGGAGTAATTTGCAAAGGTTTATATTTCAACGTATACTGCAACATACGTCGGACCTATGCTTGAGTTTCTACGCAAACTTTGGTTAGGCATATGCCTGATCCAGTTGCAAATTTTGATCGGGTTTATGTCTCAGCGTATACGCATAGGTCGGTTTTATACCTAAATCTATATGCAAGTTTTGATCGGGTTTATACCACATCGAGATGTACATTTTGCTTGGGTTTATACTTCAGCCTTTATGCAAACATAGGCTAGATTTATGCATGAGTCTATCTTTGGTGAGTATTATAATTCAGCCTATACACAAAGGTAGGCTGGGTCAGTTACTGAGGCTATATGCAAATTTGAACAGGTATATGCCTCGTCCAGATGCAAATTTTGGTCGGGTTTTATCATTTTTGCCTGAGTCTCTACGTAAGTTTTGGTTGGATTTATACGGAATCAGTATGAAATCATTAGTTGGTTTTATGCATCAGCCTATACGAAAATTTATGCTTGTGCCAATATGTAAAAATTTGTTGTAATTAAATCCGAGTCTACAAGCATCCACCTGGAACGTGGTTCCTTTTAGGTCGGGTTTTACCTCGTGTTTAGGAGATGCAGGTGGCGTAATTTTTCATGGTAGATGTAACAGTAATGAGAGTGCCTTTTTCACGAGCATTCAGTGTTCAGGTTCCCTGAAGGACAAAGTTTCCAATTCTGATTTCAAAGAAAAGTGATCTTTGTGTTTTAATGAATAGCGTTTCACAGTCATCCAGCGTATATATGAAGTCTGCGATATTTAAATATCTAAAAGGTTAGCGAGATCTTGATATGCATTAAGATTAAACGTAACCGCATAAAAGAGGAAAATACGAATTACGTTGTACGGATTTTTCTCGTGAAAAGCTACTACTTTCCTTGAAAATCAGCATTCGAAAACTTGGTTAATACTTCAGCTCGAGTACCGACCACTACTGTTCGACTGAAATACGCAACTGATTCAGCCACCCATAAAACATGTAAATATTTGCCTCTATGTATAATATCGTTTTGTACGACACACAAGCAAATAAAAGGGAAATGGGGTCAGGAAGACTGTGTTGCGACAAGATTACAAGTGAGAAGTGCTTACCTTTTTTTTATCTATGCTCTAAGCCTACCTACCGACGTTGGTTAGAAATATACAATTTTATTGATTGATTCGTTTTCTACGTCTTATCAAACTTTTGCAGGTTATTTAAAGCCACAAAATATTTTTAGATTGTAAGAATTCTTTTTGTTTGCAAATAATAATGGTACAAGTCTTACTAATTAACCCATAGCTGGTGGAAAATGAGGTGGATTCATATCTTTCCCAGGGGTAGTTGCGCATAAGTAAATATTACAAAACCAACGGGAACTGGAACTCGGCACTCCGATTTACAATTCCGAGCCATCATCTGTTACACCACCCGCACATTCAAGCTTACAGCATCCGGTATTCCCAAATGGTTATCCATCTAGATACCGAGTAGATTAGACTTGCTAAACTTTGATAATCGCACGGTGTTTCAAAGTGATGCTGCCGTGAATCAAATATACATTTAATCGAAATATCAAGCATGGCCTATAACATAATAAGTCTCCTTCTATCTTACATATTTGCATCATACAATGCAATAAAATAAAAAAAAACCTACATTCAATCCTGCAAGGAAGAAATCTATTAGGTTGGTGCAAAAATAATATCATTTTTTGACGTATTTTTTAACGTCAAAAAACGATATTATTTTTGCACCAACCTAATAGTTTATCGTGTTGCCGCCATTGTATTATTGTTTGTAGAATGGATGCACATGTGCACCAAGTGTAATAAACGACACACCAGAACCAGATGTCAGTATGTCCAAGTGTTAACTACCGTATTTGACGGCATATAAGACGCACAGGTGTATAAGACGCATCCCAATTTCAGCAGGGAAAATCAAGAAAAATTAGTAATTAGAAAATTGGTAAAACTATTAGTAAGTATTACAGCCTAGACTATATTTATAAGGTATTATTTCATTTAAACAAGTCATGATTACAATTAAGCGAAAAATAATAGGAAAAAAGAACACAATCCTATAAAAACTTTATTTTATCCAAAGGTGAGAAAACAAAATAAAAATCAAGCAATTATTACAATTAAGCAAAACAGTAAATTTTATTAATCTTCAAATCCATAAAATTCGTCCCCTTCGTTATCAAAACTCTGAGACTCATTTTCAATACTACTATCATCGTCATTAAATAATGCCTCATTCTCCGTTCCATTGGGAGTATTGCTAATGCCAAAATTTTATAAAAGATTTCTGGTCTAATATTTTTCTAAGCTTGCTTCACCCATTCGCAGACATGTGCGATGCTGGGTCTTTTTATTCTTCCTGTAAGTGTAAGGTCGTGATCAGGCATTGCCATCCACGTGTTCCATTGCTTCTTCATGATTAAGTCTAAGTTAATAGGAGCTGATTGGTAGCTAATTTCAGCCGACTATCGCGAATTTAAACCAACATATGGCATATAAGACACAAACAATTTTAGAAATATTTTTCGTAAAAAAAGCGCGCCTTATATGCTGTCAAAAACGGTAAGCATCATCTATAAATGATTGTAAGGGAAAGCGAGAAGAAAGGACTAAGCATCAATTACAAGAAGACAGAATTTATGCCTGTCATCAAGAAGAAGAGCCCAACATGCAAATTAGAAATTGGACATGTCGAAACAAACAAGTATAAAAATTTAAATATCTAGGAAGTGTTTTATTGGTTGGTTGATTTTGTTTAGCGGCATATTAACCCTCTGTTGGTTAATTAATGCCCAAATCTAAATATTTTGAACACAAAAAACACATCGTCTGAGTTCATCTTTCAAATCTATAAATCAACCATCCGTCCTTGCATGGAATATTGCTGTTATATATGGTCTGTTGCTCCCGCTGTACGTCTCGAGGTCCTCGACAAAATCCAGAGACGAATATGCAATATGATAGGTCCTCATCTGGCATCTAGTCTACAATCGCTTTCCCACAGACGTGTCGTGGCTTCCAACTGTCTCTTCTACAAGTATTTTCACGGCAACTCTTCCGACGAGCTACCTTGCCTGGTTTCCAGACTGCCTGGATTTAAGCGAGCTACCAGGCTGCCATCTCCGTCCCACTCTTTCACTGTCAAACCGGTTAAATGTAACCGTCTATTCTTCTCAAACAGCTTCTTTTACCGCACTTCTCGTCCGTGGAACTCCCTTCCCCTTGCTTCCCCGATGACTATAATCTTCAAATATTCAAGTGTAATGTCAATAGACATCTGACACCCAGAGCTTTCCCCCCGTCCTTCTCTGTATCCTTTCCTCAAACACGCCTCTTTACTCTTCTTCTCAATCCTCTGTAACCCCTTGAATGCTAGTGGCAATCCCATCTTGCTTGGGGTGAATTGCTTTAAAATAACAACTTTATGCATTCAGCTAATTATATTTTCAACGCAATTGCATGCCTTCAACTACAGATAAAATTTATTGTTGGTCATTTTGCTATAAAAATATTGTTGGTAATTCTATTCTAAAACGTATTGCTAGATATTTTACTTTAAAAATGTGTTGTTGGTAATTTTACTATAAATATGTAATATTGGTAATTTTTTTAATATAAAAATATACTTCTAGTATATTTACTATTAAAATGTATTTTTATACTTTCAGAGTGTTTTATTCTTGTTTGGTGGTTCACCATTTGTCCTTAGCTGGGACCCTAACAGGTGCTACTACTCCAGGTCAATGGGGACCTGGGGAACAGCAACTGTTAAGAGATGGTCACACGCTCCTCAAAACGTTCAACCTCGCGATCAGAGGGTCTTGTTGCCGAATGCAGTTTATCGTCCTACACAGGATTAAGGAAGTGTACTAACAGGGGACGGAAAATGCGACAACGAAATCTGAATGCGCATGAAAATAACAAAAAATGCCTTTCAACAGCTAGGCAATGTATTAAGAGACGAGAAAAAAATCTTCTTAGAACCAAAAAAAAATAGTACTTAACTGTTATGTGATATCGGTCCTCCTATTCGGCAGTAAATGCTGAACAATCTCCTCACTGATGAAAAAGAGACTTGAGACAATAGGAATGTGGTTCTACAGAAGGATACTGAGAATACCATGAGCTAAACATGTAAACAATGACGAAGTTTTAGAGAAAATAGAAACAAAAAAGACACTTATACTTAACACAAGAAAGAGACAATTGAAATTTCTAGAGCACATTATGAAGAAAGAGAGTTTGGAAAATTTGATATATTCAAGGCTAGAGAGACTGGGGAAAACAGCATACCGAGTGAGCTTGCGTAAATAAATGTCGGAACAGGTTTTAGGAGATATAACAAAAAGATAAAATATATTAAGAGCTACAAAGGACAGGAAATTGTAGAGAGCCATGATCGCCAACCTCATGGAGGGACATGGCATATAGAAGAAAAAAAAATAAAGCCGACGTTGAACAGATTGACATTTGTGATATAATGATTGCAGATAACACCACAAATAAGCGACATGCACCTATACAAATGAGAAGTTCTTTTATGCCGTCCGAGAGTTAGCCATTTTCCTAATCCAGGCCAACCGGGAATACAAGTATTACCAGAAAGACACATTTGACATTTCGAGGACACATAATAAAGAAAGAGAAGGCAAGAGAGACAGGGGAAAACAAAGTATAAC
>OZ010572.1:71552383-71554883 GCA_963932145.1 Acanthosepion lycidas
TTTAAAGTTTTATAATAATCTTTTAGCGATAGAATCTTACTAATTAATCCGCAGCTGGGTGGGGAGAAAAGCTTTCCCAAGAATATTTGCGCGTAAGTGAATATAACGAACACAACTTCAATTAAACTTCAAAACTATGAATAGCAATTCCGCGCGATTATCCATTACATCACCCTCACATAAAAATTACAGGGTCTGTTATTCTCAAGCGGTCATCCATCTATTAGGTTGGTGCAAAAATAATGACGTAATAATGTCGTTTTTTGACCTATTTTAACGTCAAAAAAGCGACATTATTACATCATTATTTTTGCACCAACCTAATAGCCTGTGACCAGGCTCGACGTTGCTTAAATTCAGTGATCGTACGGGAACCGGTGTTTTAATATGATATGGCCGTATGCCGCCTTCCTCTCAAGCTATGGATTATATAGCAATGTAGATAGGCCTATGGAGCCTTGAAAGTTCATCAGTCTAAGAAAAGGTTAATTTAAAATTCAAACGGCAGAAAAATCAACAGGAAACTATTATAAAATCTTTCCCAGGAAGTCATGGTAATAAGTAAAAGGGATTTTAGGAAAATCCATAATCGCCGACGTCCTGAATGGAGATGTCGTTCAAAAAGGAAATAATTATGAAGTTGCATGAAATCTAACAGATGATAAAAAAAAGCAAGGTCTACACACTTACAGATATACATTACCATCTGAATCCCACACAGACAAACTAGAATTATTATACACTTACATACATAAAGCAGTATTTACAGTTTTTCAGGTAGGCCTGAAATCCATTAATTTCTTGAAACTTTGGATGAACTTATCACCTCTCCTTGAATTAAGAACATTACAAATTATGATAACGTTTGTTTAAAAAGTCGAATGCACGTGAATCAAGCAACACAAAGGCAAAAATACCAGAATTTCTTTCTCCTTTTTCTTCATTCTATGATGAAGCTTTAATAAAAGCGAAACATATTAGATTGATAAACATTAGATTGATAAACATTTTTTATTTGTTCTTTATCTTATAATTCGGTCGAATTCCGATCCATATTCGATCTATCTTTGGTCCCAACTAACAAAAAAAAAGAAAAAGAAAAAAAAGGATACTTATGTTGTTCAGTAAAGTTAATAGCCAAGATAAAAAAAAATGAATGAAAGTCAGAAAAAAGCGACCGAAGTCTCTAAGATATATATTGAGAAAAGAGGGCCTGGAGACTTTAGCACTTATAAGACGTCCTAGAGGCAAGAGAATCAGGAGTGAAGCAGCAAGGATCTTGCATATATTTGAGTGAAAAGACAAGGAAAAAGAGGGATCATTAAGGGTGAAAATTTACGTAGCGCAACGTAGGCGAGCCATGATCCTCACACCTTAAAAGGGCCTAGCTTATAAAAGAAGAATGTTCTGAACACGGAGCAACTGACAGAAATGTCTGGCACGTATATGTCAAAAAAGAAAAGAAAAGACTGGTTTGAAATCTTTTTGAGGAAGAAAATACATGTAAATTTCAAAATCATCTATGGTTTTATTTTTATTTAATTGTACAAGCCCGATATTTCAGTTAACGAATTAAAAAAAAAAAAATCAGAAATCTGAACTTCCTGATTTTCTCACAGAAATAAACGACATGTTTAGTTTGCGGAAACATATTTTTTCTTTCGTTTCTCAGGTTTCATGTTGAAATAACACCCAACAGATTGCACGGCAGATACGCGCATGCGCTTAAAAAAAAAAAAAAAGAAAAAACGCTTAAAAATACTTTAAAAACATACTCTGGGTGATACGAAAACATGTCAAAAACATGGAACCGGGTTGTGAACAGTAGACATTAATTTTTCTGAAGCCAATGTGTATTATTAGATGAGGACAAATTTAAAATCTAGAGTGTCTGCCAAGGTTTTCAAAATATTCTTGCAACTCATGTCGATGTTTTCGATCTAAGCTCAATGTGTTGCAATTGTGGCGCAAGTTTAGGTGGGACTATGCTCTGTAAATACCGACTGCAATTCCTCTCATAAAAAGATAACAAGGAATTTCTAATGAGTTCGAGCTACATGAAGTGCATCAGAATCGGGACCTTGTGATGTTAAAGCATGAAGCCTATTCGTGACGGCTTAATCAGGACGGGAAGCATTGTATTTTATTTTTGAGCAGATTAACACCACAAATAATTGATAGTCTAGTGAATTCAGTTTCACTGCGGAACAACCGTTTTCTAATCGTGTACACTAAACTATCGAAAATTTAAGTAATAGCTAGCTGAATTATTGCATTGCTATATATATATATATATATATATATATATATTATGCCCATGGAATATTAGTGTTTATGCATTTATATATATATATATATATATATATATATATATATATATATATATATACTGCGTTTCAAATTATTAACGAGGTGATACTTTTCCATCCTTCTCCAAAAAGAAATTATTAGAGAATGATGACAATATGTTTATACACCTACTCTGTAAAAATTGTGATGT
>OZ010572.1:71559883-71564883 GCA_963932145.1 Acanthosepion lycidas
AAGACTCACGAGAGGATGCTTCCTCGACCACTACAATCTTAACATTGACCGATTGTTTCATTTTCTGCTGGTTATCAATCCGTTGTGTGTTATTTAAAGCCGGAAAATATTTTTATATTGTAAAAATTTTTTGGGTGATAATAATGGTTTAGTGATGTATATCTTACTAATTAACTCATAAGTGGGGCAAATGCGGTGGATTCATGCCTTTCTAAAGAGTATTTGCGTATAAGTGAATATAACGGACTTAAAGGGAATTGGCTCCCCGATTAGCAATTCTTAGCTATTATCAATTAAACCACCCGCACATCTAAGCTTGCAACACCCCGGTATTCCTAAGCGAACGGTTATCCAGGTACGGACCAGGCTCGACGTCGCTTATCTTCGGTGATCGAATGGGAACCGGTGTTTCAATATGATGTGGCCGTAAGCTTCTATGCTCAACCGATATCTATCTTACATACCTTCATTATACACATCTCTTCCTCTTCGTGCAGTAATTGAGTGGCTCTTGAGCCTTGTTTCAGATGAACAATAGGAAAAACGGAGAAATGTAAAAAAAAAACAGCAGGAAAGCACTTCAATATCTTTCGCGGCAAATCATGGCAATTCACGGTTAATAAAGACAAAGAATCCGTGGAGTGTGATGATCTACGTCCTAAATAGAAATAACATTTAAAGAATCCATTCATGTCTATATCTATGTTTTTTTTTTAAGAATGCGTATAGCAAAATTTAGCCAAGTATATATGTATCCCAAGATCAACTATCGACCCCATGATTATAAATACGCATAATTGTCAAGCATCTGCTCGTCTTCTTCTGGGTCTCTCGATTTATTTTTCTTCCTCAGTACCTGTATCGACAAGTCGACCTGTATCTCTACTTGTCTACTTATATCTACTTATTTACCTGTATCGACTTGCCTAATCCCAGTTAGATGTCTACATCTAATTCCTAAGGAATTCTGATCGTTTAGATAATGTCAATTTGGCAGCTAAGTTAAAAAACGACATACATTTTTTTTTTTGTTAACAGGGCAAGAAATTTTGTTAATTTTAACGTCTCCAAATCTAAACTGTTCTGTTCCGAGAGAACATTTTTTGCATTTCCTTCAACATGGCATAACCACCAACAGAGTGACTCCTTGCGTCTTCTTGTATTAACGTTTTCCTCTTACATGAAGTGTAAAGATTTTATTGAATCATTTGCAGATCAGTTGCTATGAAAGTTCGTTCACTGTTGTGCTAGACAATTTTTCTCCCCAGAACCTATCTTACACATTTATAAATCTACCATTTGCTCATGCATTGAATATTACTGTCACGTCCGATCTGGTGCTTCTATGATGTATTTAGAGATTCTTATTAAAATACGAAGAATAATCTGACGTTATTGGTCCTGACCTGGCATCTCGGCTTCAGTCACTTTCCGGCTACCGGAGCGTGACTTCCCTATGCCTTTTCTATAAATATTTTCAGGGTAATTGTTCTGATGAGCTTTCCTTTTTGGTATCTAGACTTTATGAATTTAAGCGCAGTACTCGATTGGCGGTAAGGTCTCGTCAATTTAAAGTTGAAATGGATAGATATAGTCGTAAGTTATCTACTAGGATTTTCTTCGTTCGCACTTCTCGCCTGTGGAAATCTCTTCCGGATTCTTGTTCCCTATTCAAATTGATCTACAAAAATTTAAATGCAATGTCGGTCGGTAACTTCTGTTTTCTTAATCCCTGTTCTTTTATTGATCTCTCTCCTTAATAATGTTTGCTTTTTCTCTTTTTCTCTTTCTCATATTCTCAGTAACAATTCAGTACACCCCCCTTGCGTCTTAGTGGATTTATCGCCTTGCTTTTGGTGAAATGATTATTATTATTTTTAATCTTATATTATTCCTTATTACTTCAAACATGATATTTTAGTAGATGCAACTGTTTTTGAGTAGACGCCCTGTTTTTAAACAGCGTGATTGTCTTTGCAATCGATAAACAATACCTTTTATAATTAAGATTATAATCCACTGAAAAATGTTTATCCACTACAATATAACTTTTAACTTGTAAGAAATGTCTATCTGCATATATTTGCATACCAGTATCTATTTCTTTACCGGTTAAAACTGTTTGCATGGCTACCTGTATCTAATTAAATCCACTTATGTATATGTATTTAATTGAATCTACTTTACCTGTTTATAGCTGTATCAAGTTGTTTACTTGTATCTAAATATGTCGACTTGTCTACATGTGTGTCTACTTTCGTCTACATATATGTAGTTACCTACCTGTATAAGATGACATCTACTTATATCTACTTATCTATCTGTAGCAACTTGTATATAACTACATCCGCATGTATTTACTCGTCCACTTGTAGATAATTGCTTACCTACATCTTCTTGTCTACCTATGACGTTTGCATAACGACTGTGCTTTCGACACCAGTAGTTCGCGTTCGAATCTAAATAAGAATTTATATTTTTGAATGTTCATTTTCAAGGCTGATGGATCATTTATTTTAATAGTAAACTTGTTTATAGAGTTTCCCATGTCTCGCATAAACAACGTATTCTACACAGTACTACCATCTACCAGTCTAAGAGGGTAATGGTAATATTAGCCGTTTCCTTATAAGGAAACATTCAGTATTAATTGACTGAGTAACAAGTGTGAATTTCGGTGCAAATTTATAAGATCTCTCTTAAAATAATTTTTCAGCCTCAAGTCCAGTAGCTGTTATCACTCTTTACAGTACTGATGGGGATTTCTTTCCTAAACTTTTTTTTGGAAATAGTCAGCATCTCTTCGAGTTACATGTACTATCCATTTTATTTTTTGCTTTTGTTGAAAATCCTGAAGTAAAGTGGTTTCTGTTATTTGGTAGAGTTCTTTGTGATTCTGTAGCGCCAATCCACGAGACTAGATGATTGATGGTCCGCACCAAAACCTCTAATTTTAATTTGCTCGAAACTATTTTTACCGATTGATCTCAGAAAAAAAAACTCTATATAGCCGATAGCTGACAGATTTTTGAACGGGTTTGACGCCATGCATGGAATCTATATGAAAGTCGAAATTTGACGAGGCCGTTTAAGAACAGGACTTGAGTTTATTGGCTAAAGATTTGGTGTTGTAACAATTTACGGCGTTGAACGAAATTACCTCTAGTGCTCCTTAGACTACTTTCAATTTCCTTATCTCCTATAGTAAATTTGTTAACACTGATCCATACAGCAAGGTATTTGAAGTGTTTAGTATTAGGTTGGTGCAAAAATAATGACGTAATAATGTCGTTTTTGACGTTAAAAATACGTAAAAAAAAACGACATTATTACGTCATTATTTTTTGCACCAACCTAATATTTACTAATTCCATGTTCTGAATTTTTATTATGGATTCAGTGTAAGTGCCATCACCCTGTATTAATTCCAATTCCCGATCATAGTTTCTGTTTTGGAAAGTTTATCTTGTCTTATTTTTTGGAATGCTTGTTAGAGGATGCTTTTTCAAGGTCGTTCTTATCCCAACTATGTATAATTATGTCATCAACATAGCCATTCTCGCTATCAGTAGATTGATTTCGGGAAGGAGAGCAAGAACGCTGTTTTCTATCAGTACATTTGTTTGGGATGTGGTATGAAATACTTAAATAACCAGTGCCCACCTCCTCACATCTGTGCTTGTATATGCCCAAGCCATCGTCTAAGAAAAGATTAAATAGACTGGAGGTCTCATTTCCTCCTTGTCGTATACAAAAAGAAATCGAAATTTGAAACTATTGCATCAGTGGTGGCCTTGACAGAATTTATACAAAAATTGAACTAGATTTTTACGGATATTATTTTCTCTATACATGCTAGGGTGAAAGTTTGTGTGTTTCATTTTACAAAGTTGAGCCATAATAATTATTTGAGAGCAGCATGTTTATGTGAAATCGTCCCTGAAGAGACATGGCCTATAGAGTAAGAAGTATGGTATAAGGTCACGATTTTAGAACATTCAGTGAACATTAACCTTATGACAGTAATAATGGCCTTCGAGATTAAATTGCTAATCACTGTGTCACCGAGAGAAGCCTAGAATAATAAGCAAGCTTAGTTTACGACATATGGCCCCGAGTATTGGATCTCCTAGCGGAGATAAAAAAAAAATACAGTATAAATGGGAGGCCTTAATTTTGGAGCGTCCCTTGTAAATTCTGACAAGCAGAAAAGTAATTAATAAGACGTTATTTAAGATTCGATCAGATTGTTGTTGAGAAATCCTTGATTGCAACGTTTTTATATAAGACTAGCGTCATGGCCTGGCGTTGCCCGTGCTTGATTCAAAAATCGAACAACTCATACAGCATTCGCCATCACTTGACTTAAAATATTTTTGCCCTTCCTTGCCTTTAAAGGAGTGCCCTTTTCCGTGCTGATGTTGCTACATGCCTTACTTCTTACCTATCTCACACTGCGAATTTTTTCTAAGCTCTATACTAGACATTAAATCTGTTACGAAAAAAAGAACTAAACAAAATGAACACAAAACGATCAGCTTTAAAAAATGACTCGTAACTGGAAAAACCGAATGAGAAAAGAATGTTAACAACAAATACTTTTTCACACCCAACCCAGTTCTGCGGAATCAGAATCAACGCTGAGTTTATGCAAGCGAATGTGCCAATTGGAGTAAAGTGCCATGCAGATTTAAATTTTTCCCACTTGTGACGAATACAGCTATCGATTTTTTTTTGCATGCTAGCATGCTAGTTAACATTCGTGTCAGTCAGCCGTTGGCTCTCGCGCTGGCCAATAGAATCTTCCTGTCTATTCGTGGCAGCCAGCTACATGAAAACTGCTGTAGAAGTATGAAAAAAATCGATTATTTCCACTATCGATGGGAGTTGGGAATTGCTATGTCGGTCTTGGTCTTTCCACTAACTTGGAGCATATGCATGTAAGTTTTGGTGCAAATCAGTCGGGAATTGCGGCCGTGCATTCGTTACACACACACACA
>OZ010572.1:71574883-71642383 GCA_963932145.1 Acanthosepion lycidas
ATTTATAAATCCAGCATTCGTCCATGCTTAGAGTATTATAGCCACATATGGTCTGATGCACCTGTTATATATTTAGAAATCTCTATCTATAAAAGGCAGGATGTGTGTGTGTGTGTGTGTGTGTGTGTGTGTGTGTGTGTGTGTGTGTGTAACGAATGCACGGCCGCATTTTTCGACGGATTTGCACCAGAATTTACATGCACATGCTCCAAGTTAGCGGTAAGGCTAATACCATCTTTGCATTTCCCAACTCCCATCGATAGTGGAAATAATCGATTTTTCATGCTTCTACGGCAGTTTTCATGTAGTTTGCGGCCATTTTGTACTGGCCAAAGTGAGAGCTTATAGCTGGCTGCCACGAATAGGCAAGAAGATTCTACTGACCAGCATGAGAGCCAACAGCTGATTTACACGAATGTTAACTAGCATGCAAAAAAAAAAACAATCGATGAGACTTCGTCTCCAGTCTAGTACAGTGTTGGAATTCAAAACGTCTTGGTACTATAGCGAAAAACTCACCCAAAATTACTATGAAAGTATTTTTTTAAGCATTTCATACCAAGCAGGGCGGGAAGCCACTAGCATGCAAGAGATACAGAGAGTTGGAGCGATAGAGGAAAGGATGAAGGGAATGGTAGGTGATAGATCAAGGCATCTGGAGTCGTCGATTGACATTACATTTGAATAGTTGGAGAATATAGCTATCAGGGAAACAAGAAAAGGGGTGGGAGTTCCACCGGCGAGAAGTGCGAGACATGAAGCTATTGGAGTAGAAGAGATGGCTACATTTAACAATTTCGACAGTGAAATGGTGAGAGCGAGATGCCAGCCTAGTTGAACGCTTAAATTCAGGAAGTCTGGGAACCAGCGAAAGTACCTCATCGGAGCAGTTACCGTGAAAGTATTTGTAAAAAAATACAGAGGGAGGCTACGGCACGTCTGTGAGAGAGTGACTGCAGACGAAATGCCAGATCAGGGCCAATTACATTGCATATCCGTCTCTGTATTTTATCAAGGACCTTGAGACAAACAGAAGGGGCCCCAGAGAAAATTCAGAGGAGGCAACCATACGGCGGTGAGAAAGTGACTAAAGCCCAGCTAACAGATCAGAACCAGTAATATTGATGATTCCTCTTTGGATTTTATTAAGGGGCTCTAGATCAATAGCAGAAGCACCGGTTCATATGTGGCAGCAATATTCTAAGCATGGACGAATGGTAGATATTTAGATATGCAAGATAGATTCTGGAAATAACAATTTACTAACTAAATGATTATCGACTCAAATATATGAAAAAGAAAATATATTTGCCGAATCCCGAATCAAGTAAATTCGTAGCAACTCAAATATCAGGGATAAATATTTATCTAACACCGATCTAAGTAAATGCATATATAAAGAACCGGTTTATATTTACTTATCCTCGAACCAGATAAATGTTTACTCACATATAAACGAGCAATATTTACGTACTCACGAACTAAGTAAATGCCTATAAACTCAACTATAAACAGTTAACAGTAATTAGGTTGGTGCAAAAATAATGACGTAATAAAGTCGTTTTTTGACGTATTTTTTAACGTCAAAAAACGACATTATTACGTCATTATTTTTGCACCAACCTAATATCTATCTATCTATCTATCTATCTATCTATCTATTAAATTTATATTAAATTGGAAATAATTTTATTCAAATAAAAGACCCCTTGAATTTGGATACTTGCAAGAAACTTCGAAGTCGGGGAATTAACAGCAAGAATTCATATGAACAATTAGTGTTAAGTAATTTTTCTGTATATAAAAATAAAATATCACGAATTTTGAATGGCTTCATTGGTCCCAAAACCTTTTACCACCCCAACTATTTATCTCCTGTAGTTATATCTCTTTCTGCATATTTGTCTCCTTATCCAAGAGTAAAAACTCCCACCTCTCCTCCCCCCTCTCTCTATTTATTCATATTTATTCAACTGGCAACCGCCTTTTGGCTGAGATAGCTGTGTGTTTTCTTTCGGTATTATGCCTCAAGAAAAAAAATTCGAATGCTGATTTAAATAGCAGACAAATTCCTTCTTTGAGAGCATGTTCAATTGGGTCTTTCTTCTCTTGTCGAAACAAGCCACATAAAAAAGAATGAAAGACAAGAGTTAGATCAGTAATGTCGGGGCCTTTGACGGCTGCCAGATTCTTTCCTGTGGTCGATGTAGTAAAATACATTTCTCTCCTATGGGCCTCATTAACTATTAACGGTCTACTGTGGATGTCGAAGACCCTCCCGAGTCTTTGTTCGCGAAACTAAGAAAGCAGTAGATTTTATATTTGTCTATCTGTACAAATCTTCTTTCTTTATAAAGTATATATCTGTCTACCTAGCTGGGCACTTTGACGTGGTGTAATGTTTAGCAAGCTTGTCACGTTACGACTGATCAGTTACGCTAAAACAGTTCCATCCTCGCTGGGTGCCCCATACTTTCGGCCTTGTGCCACATCTAAGCTATGCTTAGAAAATCATTAGGGCACCTCGACGCAGTGTAATGGTTAGAAAACTTGTCTCGCTAAAACAATAACAAATGAGTAGCGAGTTCGATCCTGAATGGGTGCCCCATGTTTTTGGTCTTGTGCCAAACCTAAGCTACGCTTAGAAAATCATTCGGTCTTGAGTTACATCTAAGCACCGCTTGGAAAATCACTATTTGGGCACCTTGGCGTGGTGTAATAATTAGCAAGCTTGTCTCGCTATAACAATTGCGACTGGGTAGTGAGTTCGATCCTCACCGGGTGCACCATACTTTCGGCCTTGTGCCACATCTAAGCTACGCTTGGAAAATTGCTATTTGGTCACCTCCACGTGGTGTAATTGTTAGCATTCTTGTCTCGCTAGAACAATTACGACTGAGAAGTGAGATCAATCCTTACTTGGTGCCCCATATTTTTGGTCTTGTGCCAAACCTAAGCTACGCTTGGAAAATCTTTACACGTCTATCTATTCGTTTGTATAGAAATACAATTGCATAAGTAAAATTTGTATGTAATTTATATTTATATTAGGGTGGTGCAAAAATAATGTCGTTTTCTCACATAGTAACATATGTGAGAAAACGACATTATTTTTGCACCAACCTAATATTTAGTAGTTCGAAAAAGATGATCTCCAGTGGACAATATCTAGCAAACTATTTACAGCATAAAGATAAGGAAGCTTATGAAATTTAGATTAAATTATGCTAAAATTAAATTATGTCAGTCTATTCTACCAGCGCTATTTGTGCCATGTAAACCAGTACAATAATGTCTGGTAATCGGTCATTAAACTTGTTCCTTCATAAGGGTTATCTAGTGAGGAGGGTGGCTAGATGCCCAGCAGGATGATGGTACACTGAGTTTCATAGCAATGGATGCAGTCATTGCCGTGATGACACGACGTCGTTAGGTGGAGAGTTTCCTAGACTAAAGTCAACGACCAGAGAGAAGGTTCCTTCAATGGAACAAACAGTCACGTGTCTGTGACTGTTGACCAAGGCGAACCTACAAGCTGGGGGACATCGGCTGTAATTTGACCTGGAGAGAGATGGGCCTCGACAGATCTACTTGCTCCAAGACACGCTACACATGAATGAATACGCTGATATTTGATATTGGTCAGGTGCTCAGATGAGCAATGACCCTTCGAACATATCCGTTCATAAGATTGATAATGATAATAGAAATTACTTGTGTAACAAATTAGGATGATCTGTTGATTTTTTCTTAATATTCCGATGTTTACTTACAGCATTCTCAGTAAAGAGAATCCGTTGAGTTTAAGAAAGAATATTTAAACAAAAGATAGTGCATTGTTCGGTGTGAAGGAAGCTTGTCGTGGCCTCCTTGCAGTAAATAGAAGATCTGAAGCGCTTCACTTCTACGTCTTTCATATGACAAGGTAGGTGGTATCAGAATTCCTCAACCGAGCTCGATATTTCACAGTGCATAGTGTTATATATTTCTCTCAATAAGGCCGTAAGCTCATGAAGAAAAAAAAAATATTCATCAAAATTTATTCACTTACCACCCCCTTCACTGTGGCATTCAAGGCAGAATAATGCAATGGTTACTCCGTTCCTCCTCTCAGAAGAGGTCGGATCTACAAAGCAGCACGTGGTTTGAATTCAGATTTTTCCTTCTCCTAAACAGGTTGCCAACCGAGGTTATAGGGTCCAGTCTGTCCTGTGTGGGTGGGGATAGATGGATTCATATCCTTTTCCAAGCACGTAAGTCAAGTCGACTGGTGTTCGAACACGGCCCCCTATCGATTATCCCACCTTGCATCCTGATTTATTATTATACACATCAAATATCTATGGCAATTTCCTTTCCTGTCACATAATTCAGTAGTGATTCTTAATCACATAATAACTGTGTGTTAGAATATGGACTTATTGATGCACACGCGTATGTTGATTGTAATGATAAGGGTAGTATTAGCTGTTTATAAGGAAACATTAGACATTCATTGAACGTGGAGCTATTCATGCTGTCGACTGAAATTATATAAAATATAACTATTAAAACAATTTTACAGGAAAATAGTTTTCTTAAGTCAAGTAGCTGTTATTGCTCTTTCAAGTATTGATGAGAGAGGGCTTCCTACCTAGGCTTTTCTTTGATGTGTGTTATGTTTGTTTAACGTCATATCAACTCCTTAGAGTCATTTAATACAGAAATTTAATTTTCTTGAGAGTATTAGTAATTTCTTTTATAAAAAAGTATTGCTGGTAATTTAAATTAAAAAAAAAACAAAAAAACATATTGCTGCTATTTTTTTTTAACTATGAAAATGTATTTATGGCACCTTCATTATAAAAATGTATTTCTACACTTTCATAGTGTTTTGTTCCCACTTTTGGAGTTAAGTATTTGCCCATAGCTGGCACCCTAACAGGTGCTACCACCCCGAATCAGAGTGGACCTTGGAGCAACAGCAATTAAGAGGTAGTTTCACGTTCTTCAAAACCTCCCAATCAGAGGAGCCTTGCGGTCGGATGTAATTTAACGTTTGTTTGAAATAGTGTAGAATGTCAATATCTTGATAATGTCATTATTTTTCTCTTACAATGAGATATTAATTTTAGTTTTTGTTGCTAAGTGATGTGGTTTCTGTTATCTGATGCAGTCATTGGTTAGTGATTATGTACCGCCAAATAATGGTAAAAAATCAGGTGTAGGTAACATACTTTTACTGACAGTTATCTCTTTATATGTTCCGTGCTACAACGATCTTTGAGTGATGGTATTTCGCTCCCGTCGCATGAATGCATAGAAGCTTTACATGCATCTCACAGCTAGAGGGGAAGGGTGTGCAAGTGTTACCAGAGTTGGACCTCGAAAACAACGTGACCATATCTTTCGTGCGATTTTGAAGGTTATCGTAGCAGCAACGGATGGACCCAAATTTATTGTTAAATATATATAGATAAAGATAGACGGGAAAATAGAGAAAGACATGGGACCTATAGTTGGGTAACACACACACACACGCACGCATATATGTATAAGTAAGTATTGAAAGCAATCACATAAGGGGAAAATGATGGATCAGAGTGAATGTGGTGGAGGGTCATAGAATTTGGTGATGCCAAAAACGAAATGAGATACAAGAAACAGACCAAAACAAAATACGGCGAATTTCGATGTTACAACGCAATCGCGTGACTATGTGTGTTATGTTACGCATCACCTCCTCTTCTCCCTCTCCCTACTCCCCCACTCTCTCCCACCAACCAACAGGGTCTTATCATGAGTCCACAAATTATTCAGTATATACAACAGAAATGGCTACATGTAAGGATAAGGCATTTATTTATTTGCTTTATTTTTTTGTGGAAGATGTTTCGAAAAATCGGGTACATTTATATGCAGGAGGGTGTGGTTGGCTAGGTACAGGTGGTAGAGACTGTGTAGGGAGTGGGTTGGAAGGAGATATGTAGCTTCACTGTGTCGCCGTACCGGGATTTTAAATCACTCTATGCACGCAGCTGGCTTCCATTTTTTTTTTTTTTTTTTTTTTTTAATGACGTTTTCTCTCTGAATTTCTCTCCTCTTCATGTCAGCCAGATTGTTTGCGTAAGTAGAAAAACAGAAATGTTTCTAATATTCTCTTTCGTTTCGTTCTATCTGCAATTCTACTCTTCTTTCTTTGAAACATTTCCTTTCTTTCGTTTTCTTTTTTTTCTAATCGGATATCTTTGAATATGTCAAAAAGGCCAAGATGTTGCTCTAATTTTCATTTATTGCCATATTTCTCTTTCTCTTTCTTTTTTCTTTCTTTATCTTTAATTGCATTTTCTGCATTCTGCTTTTCATTCATTCATTTCTTTTTTCCTTTTCTCTTTCTTTCCATAAATTGATATTGTTCAAGTTTTTATTTCGTTTATTCATGGTTTTATATTTTTTTCGATAATTTAGCCATCCATTTATATTTTTATCCTTTCTTTTCTCTTTCTGTTTTTTTTTTTTTATTATGTGTTGCTGTTTATTTTCATTTTTATCTTTTATTTTTTGTCTCCATTATTTAAATATGTCTTCACCACTTTTTCTATCAATTTCGTCATTTTAGCGGGTTTGATTTTATATTTGTTCTTAAATTTCTTTCTTTCTTTTTTTCTTTCTTTCTTTCTTTCTTTCTTTCTTTCTTTCTTTCGAATTAATTTTCTTTTGTTTCTTTAATTTCCTTGATGTGATTCTATATATTTCCATACCATCCATCTTTATTTCTTATAAAAACGTTCATTCTTTCCCTCCTTTCTTTTGCAATGTCTTCATATTTCATTTACATTACTTGAGTCGTATTTCCTTCTTATACCGTTTCATTTTCATTCATTCATTTACATAATTCATTTTCATTCATTCATTCATTCATTGACATAATCATTTTCATTCATTCATTTACATAATTCATTTTCATTCATTCATTTACATAATTCATTTTCATTCATTGACATAATCATTTTCATTCATTCATTTACATAATTCATTTTCATACATTCATTTACATAATTCATTTTCATTCATTCATTGATATAATCATTTTCATTCATTCATTTACATAATTCATTTTCATACATTCATTTACATAATTCATTTTCATTCATTCATTGATATAATCATTTTCATTCATTCATTTACCTAATTTATTTTCATTCATTCATTTACATAATTCCTTTTCATTCATTCATTTACATAATTCCTTTTCATTCATTCATTGACATAATCATTTTCGTATTTCATTGACTAAACATTTTTTATTTCTTCCATTTTCATACTTTTCATTACATTTTTTCTTTGTGGCCAAATTTTTCCTTCTTTTTAATAAACAAGAACAACTGTGAGTTTATAAAACTTGTTTTATTCAACAATATGCTTGATTATTTGACTGATAGAAAACACCTTTCCCTGGTCTTAGAGTTTTGAAATAATGATTTTCCTGGCATTGAAGTAACCAAAGCTGTGAATGATACATCTTGTACCTTCAGTACATCAACAACCATAGCTCTTCTAAATTTCGTTTTTTCTTTCTTGCACTATGTAACTTTGGGCTCTTTATCATCCTCTTAATTCCTCGCGGATTTCCCCTCTGCTTCATTTGCTTTCACTAGGTCCTCTAAGTGTTAAATTCTCTGAGTCATATTTCATCGTCATATTTGTCAGAAAATTTTAACTGTCACTTTCTGATTGTGCTTATAATTTATTGTTACTGATGTTTACCCAAATACAAGGGCAACTCAAGTTAGAGATTTTCTGCGCGGTGTTATATGTGCATATGAAGTATCAAGAAGTGAAATTCGTGGGGCTATGCAGGGAAGATAACGGCTAACTCTAGATTGAAGAGGTCCAAATTGTTGCGTTTGGGAAAAACCAGCTAATGAACAGACTTTAGAATGGACTGGAAACCCAATCTTAAACAGAGATCAAGGGAGAGACATCCACTCCTGTTTAATAGGCCATGGATGACTGTTTTTCGTTTTACAATATTACATATCTTGAACCCTTCCTGAGGTAACAAAAAATAAAAGAGATAGTTCGCAAGTAATAATTACAGAATACTAATTTAGTATAGGGGATAAGGAAATTAAACATAGAATAGGCTGCTCTAGGAATAGCTTTGCCCAACACTACCAAATGCTGCAAGACCAAAACATTAATCTAAGATCTCTTTTTTCTTTCTTGTTTTTAATCATTTCACACCGAGAAAGGCAATAATGTCACTAAGACGCAAGGGTGTTACTGGAAGTAAAAGAGATTTGGAAGACTTTAGTGAGAAGAAAGCACAATAAAAGAACAGGTTTCAAAAAAACAGCTGTCGTTGCATTAAAATTTTTGAAGACATTAGATGACAGGGAAGCAAGCAGTCTGAAGAGACTTCCACAGACGTGAGGTGCGAGAATAGAAACTATTAAAATAAAACATACGGTTGCATCTAGCTAGTTGAACAGTAAAACTGTGAGACCTAATAGCCAATCTAGTAGTACGTTTAAATTCATGCAGTCAAGGCACAAAGAAGGAAAGCTCATCAGAACAACTGACCATGACACGTACTTAAATAGCCTTGTCAGATCAAGAATCTCATATTGTTTTTAAGCTCACAAATGCCTAAACTATCAGCTATATGCAACTATTTTCTCAGATCAATGATTAAAAATGGCTTCTAGCGAATGAATCCTGTAGGTTTTCAAGAAGACTATACTTCATCAGATTTCATCGACCGACGCTACAAAGACGCACAAAGAAATTTACGAAACTGCAAAAACCACATCACTTAAACACATCCAACAAAGCGAAAACAAAGAGAACTGAGTTGAGGAAGACAGGAAACGGAAATTGGCTTTGCATTTAAATCTTTGAAGTTTGGAAGTGGCAGGGAAGCAAAAAACCGGAAGAGAGTTCCACAAGTGAGAAATGTGAGGAACGTAACTATTAGTAATAGAATATACGGCTGCATCTCGTTAGTTCAACAGTAAAACGGTGAGACCTAATTGCCACTCTGGTACTGAACTTAAATCCATGCGGTCGATGTACCAAGAAGGAGAGCTAATTAAAAAAATGCCACGAAAAAAATATAGAGAGAAAAGACTGAGGGAATACCCGTCATAGCAGTGGGTATGTGACTGAAGTCCAGATACCACGTCAGGATTGAAATTCATAATCTGATAATTCCATTACAAATAAATAAATAAATTTTAATACTCAGCACATAAGCTGACTGATGAAACTAGCGAAAATAACTTGAAATTTCGAAATGTCATCTTTCATTATGAACTTGTCTTAACGTTGCTGTAGAATTAGTTCTATAAACACTTACATGGTAATTGTTCAGATGTACTTTTTGGTATGGCGCCTAGACTTTATTAATTTAAGCGTAGTGGTAGATTAGCGGCAAGGTCTCATCATTTAATAGTTGAACTGGCTAGATGTAATCGTTAGTTCTATGCTGATCATTTTTTTCTTGTCACTTCCCGCTTGTGGATCTCTTTTTCCGGCTAGACGCTTTCCAGTCAACTTTGATTTTCAAAAATTCAAATGCAATGTCAATCGTTATCTACTGTCTTCTTGATTCCTCTTCTTTTATTCTTCACTTTCCTTAATAAAGTTTTTATTCTCATTCTTTCGCACTCTATAAGCCCTTGTCTCTTTAAAGTCTTGGGGCTTTACTGCCTTGCATGCTGTGATATTATTAAAAAAAGTAATAATCAATATTCTCCATTAACATCTTACCATATTTTTAGTGCAAAACCTCCACAGTCTTTTGAACAGGAGTAGAGGTTTATCTCTTCTTTGCTGTTTAGAACTGGTTTTCGGGTTCCTTCTAATGTTTATTTCAACTTTATACTTCTGACGTATCCGTCTAAATTCTGAAATTATTTACAAGTTATCTTATTTAGTACATATAATTATTTATTTACTTTATTTACTATTTATTTGTTATCTATTTTTCCTTAATTAAGAGTAGATTAGGTCCGCCCATCGTCCAGTTCTCAATCTTTCCCAATCTTTTGAACAGGCGTAGAGGTTTATCCCTTGTTTCCTGTTTAGGACTGAGTTTCCGGTTCCGGTTTTCTCATTTTCTTTTACTCACAGTAACCCCTTGCGTGCTAGTGACATTATCGCCTTGCTTTGGAGTGGGGGAGGTAATTGATTAAAAAAAAAACTTAAGAGAAAGAGTTTTTTTTTTGTTTATTATTGTTAACCCTCTACAAAACCCAAGAAACACTCAAGGTAGAGGGTTATCCTGTCATTTTATGCCTTCTCTTATGATTTCACAAATTGGATAATTTCTCTTCTGGAATTTCAGAAAGCAATGCCCAGTTGAAAAAAAAAAACAAAAAACAAACCAAAAATAAACAGTATTACTAACCAATGATAATTTTGCTCTCTTTCTGCAAAACCACATTTATTTTGTATTCTATTTTTTGTTTATTAGCATTTTCTATCTATCTTTCTTTCTTTCTTTCTTTCTTTTTCATTACCCTGGTTCTCTTTATTTTGTCTTGTTTCCTTTCGTTTTCTTTCTTTTATTTTCTCTTTTCTTTCTTTCTTTCTTTCATTTTCATTGCTTTTGTTCTCTTTCTTTTTTCTTGTTTTCTTTCATTTTCTTTATTTCTTTCTTTGTTTCATTTTTATTGCTTTGGTTCTCTTTTTAATCTTGTTTCCTTTCGTTTTCTTTCTTTCTTTTTCGTTGCTATGGTTCTCTTTCATTTGGCTTGTTTCCTTTCTTTTTCTTTCTTTTTTCTTTTATTTTGTCTTTCTTTCTCTTCTTTTCTTTCTCTTCTTTCTTTCTTTCTCTTCTTTTCTTTCTTTCTTTCTTTCTTTCTTTCTCTTCTTTTCTTTCTTTCTTTCTCTTCTTTTCTTTCTTTCTTTCTCTGTTTTTCTTTCTTTCTTTCTATTTCCATTTCCTCTCAGCGCCGTATATTTCCGTGCCACTGATTAATGTCTTTCTTGATCCTAATGTTCGTAAATAAAAACAAGACTTGCAATTGATACAAGGGAAGTTATAATTTCTATCGCCCGATCATATAGACGGCACCTCCCTCCAACAGCTAACGCAGAATTAATCTCGTCGCCCTACTGATCAGGAAGGATCAGTAATTGTTGACAAACTACTGTAAATAATAAACAAATACATATAACCCAGTCGCAATTATCTGAATAGTTATTTTTCAGCCAGAGTTATTTTGTTGGGTCAGTTTATTCCGTTACAAGGCCAAGTTTGTAAAGTGTACAACGAAGTAAAACTAAACTGCGTATGAGGCTATCTAGGTAGCCATTTCAGTATGGCAGTCTTGCCTAACCTTTACCCTTTTGAGCATGTGAATTTCATTATTTACGAATTATTACAGGTCTAGATGAAATGTAATTTCTAATCAGTCTTTACTAAACTTCAGTTTTGACAAAAGGCTGGAAGTGTTATATAGATTTTCTTTTTTTTCTTTTTTACTACTGCTCACCGAATACAAGGCCCAAGGGCCACTCAAGGTAGAGGGTTACTGTGTAGAGTTGTATTAGCGTAAGAAAAGGCAAAATAATAGGAAAGTTAGACAGCTAATTCCAGACTTGAACAGGTCAAGATTTAATTAGCAAATAACATGTCAGGGTTCATCCAGAGACGTTAGGAGTACAGATTTGAAATAGACTTTGAAAGGAACCAGAAACCCAATTATAAACTGGAAACAAGGAATGAAACACTCCTCTCATTCAAAAGCCTGGAGAGGAGTGTGAACCGGATGTTAGCCAAAGCTATCTTCTTCTATTGCGAGAAAAAAAGAATTACAAAATATTATTTCAGAGTTTAGGCGGAGATGTCAGAAACACAGAGGTGAATGAACCGGAAACCAATGTTAAACAGGAAACAAAGGGTAAATCTCTATTACTGTTTGACAAATCGGGGTAGAGTATGAACCGGACAATAGTCAAACCTATCTACTCCTATTAGTAATGGTAATAGTTATCGTAATATTAGACGACTTTCATTGACCAAACAGCCGGTGCTACTTTCGGTTGAAATTTATAAATTTTTTCTATTAAATCAATTTTCAGGAAAATAGGTTTATCAAGTACACCATTATCGATCTGTCCAGACTTGATGGGGGTTTCCTTCCTAACCTTTTGTTTGAAGTAGTGTGCAACGCAAATATGATATTATTTTTTCTTTAAGTTACATGAGATATCCATTTTAGTTATTCAGTCAGGCATGTGCCATGCGTGATAGACGCTAAGGCGACCATGTTTCTTTTGATACATGGCTGACGAGGCAGATATTTTTCCCGCAGTAGGTTGTTATTTCTTTCTGCGGTAGACCAGTTGCCATCCAAGGCTATAGACCCGGTATGTCATGAGACGGGGAGAAGAAGAGGATTCATAGCTTTTTAAAGGGTATTAGCACATAAATGAATGTAATGTATTCGACTGGAATTCGAACTCGTTTCTCCGACTCCTCAATCCGTGCCTTCTTTTGTTACTGTTGTTAAAAGACCTTAGGTGATGTGGTTTCTAATATCTGCTACAGTTCTTTGTAAATATGTAGCGCCAAATAGTCGTTATAATAATGACCTGCATATCAAAATCAGATGCAGGCAATGAACGGATTTTATTAAAAAGTAGCAAACATAATATCTGTATTTTATTCAATCAGACATGTTTAAAAGAGAATTTGCTGCCTAAATACACAAATCTAATATATATATATATATAGATAGATAGATATATAGATATATAGATATAATTTATTTTGTTTAAACGTTATTTTTGTTCGATGCTCATATTCGAGTAGAAGCCTTTTAATTAAACAGTATTTTTAGAGAACTGCTTCTACCGGCCTAAATATTCGAGAAATCTTGTCAGAAAAACATGCGTTCTCCAGGAGGATTCGAATATACATCCCCTATGAGGGACCTATCAGGAACCGTCACTGAATCTGTCGCGCCTGACCGCTTTATCACACACACACACACACACACACACACATATATATATATATATATATATATATATATATATATATATATATATATATATATATATATACATACATATATATATATATATATATATATATATATATATATATATATATATTAAATATTAAAAGAATAACAGGATCAAACACTTATGCTACCATCGTTTCAACCATTGTCTTGCCAGGCGGTAAAGGCTAATTATACCGCCTTACCAAACCTCAATGATTGAAACTATGGTAGCGTACGTTGTTGGTCTTCCTATTTTTCAATATTTAATGTTTAAGAGCTCTACAAGTTCGATTTTTGGATTATGTATCGAGAACCTTTTAATATAACCGTCTCCTGATCTGATTAAACTCAGCCCAACAACTGTTTATATATATATATATATATATATATATATATATATATATATATATATATATATATATGGAATCTAAATGAAATAATAATAAATTTAATTCATCAAGTTCTAATGATAGAGGATAAAACTGAAACAGTATTCGTAACACGTTAAACGTGCTGAAGAAATTGGGCAGCATTTTCAGCTTTGTTGATTACTGAACCACTCACTTTGCAACTCTCTTGCTTTGTCTATATTTCTGAGATGAGGTATTGTAACTATTTACATTGTTTGAGCTATTGTCCTCAACTTTATTGTCATATTCATGACATTTCGGCCATTGTGCGCTCCAGCCTTCTTCAGGTGATATATGTTAGAATTTCAAACCAAACCCTTCATTTAGTCCACTGGGGTAGATTGCTATAATTCTATACGCCATGCCTTTTCTGGATATCTCAGTTTCAATTATTTCCCTTGAGTAACGCGGCAATGTAGAAATATGGTTGATGTTCAAGTTTGCGGTAAGTCAACATGGAATGTTGGACCCCTTTGCCTTCATTAACGTAATCTAACTCTGAGAGCGAACATTCTGAACTATAACCTACTGCCTAACAGCATCAAGTGATGCTGACTCGTCCTTTTCAGGGATACATGTTGCCCTTTCTTAGAGACTGGATCTAATGGTTTTAAGGCTCTTTCTAAAGGCACCGCACGCTGGGATCATCTCCCTAGGGTGATCACTTCAAGAAATCATCTCTCTGACAAATCGACCTTGACGTACAGATCAAAATTGAAATGTTCGTAGCTTAGTAAAATTTTTTCGAGTATATTCGACACTCTTGGTCATTATTAAGAGTTAAATGTTGTCAGAATCGTAGACAAAACATTTATTAACTACATCTTGCAATTTTCTGGGGTAATCGCATTTCAAAATTTAAATATAAGTTCCAAGCATTGCCAGGATGTAACTAACAAAATTTTGGGATCTATCAGTCGAATCTCCATCAGTTAACTTATTACAGTTAAAGGACCTGCACTTAATATCATGGCACCAAAGCCTAGAGGAAAACTTTAAAGGTTATACACAATCCATAGCTTATCTCTTCAGATGGCCAGAGCTGTTTTGCGATAATATTAAAGACGACATCCAGCTTGCCGTAAGGTTTTAGCTCATCAGGTCATCAGTATAGATACATACCCCCTAAAAACACACACGCACACACACATATATATATGTGTGTGTGCCTCTGTATATATATATATATATATATATATATATATATATATATATATATATATATATATATATATATATATATATATATACCAGAATATTTTGTTAAAGTCAGCCGCCAAATATTTTTCTAATTTCCGACTGAGATATTGTTGTACATCGGGACTGAAATTATGGACAAACTGCTTTTTTTTTTTTCATTCGGAAATTTGAAAAATATCATTAAAACATTTATAAGCAGTCCTTGTCGATTAAATTCAATATAACTTGTTTCGATGAATTCTTATTGCCGATATATATATATATATATATATATATATATATATATATATATATATATATATATATATATATATAGAGAGAGAGAGAGAGAGAGAGAGAGGCAGATGATAAAATAGAGTTTTAAGGTAAGTTATATTTATGAATTTCAGGGATAGAGTTATGTAAATTTCAAATATAAAACTGGACAATGAAGCCAACACTGAGGTCAATACCAGTCGGCATCAGTTTGTTGCATGCTTGTGTTTTGTGTGTTGATTCTACTATTTATATAACCATTATGGGTGGCAAGGACCTCAGTGACTGCACAAACTCCCGCATACACCCCCACACATACACGCACAGATATATATATATATATATATATATATATATATATATATATATATATATATATATATATATATATGTGTGTGTGTGTTTGTATGTGTGTATGTGTCAAATATGTGCTGCAGTTCAATTTATCTCTATCTATAAAAGACAGGATTTACATGCACATGCTCCAAGTTAGCGGGAAAGCCAAGACCGACTTTGAATTTCCCATCTCCCATCGATAGTGGAAATAATCGATTTCCTCGTGCTTCTACGGCACTTTTCATTATAAAGTACACGCTCTCGAGAAAGCAGTTGAGCAGCATGCTCCATAAGTTTTCTATGGGGTTGAGGCCAGAAGATTGCGGCGGCCATATCATAACACTCACCTGCTTCTCATCAAAGTATAGCTTCATCAATTTTGATTTGTGACAGGGAGCATTATCCTGCATAAAATGAGCTTGGTGGGCTCGATTTGCACCCTTTCAGCAGAATGGAGCAGACAAGACTCCATCGATACTAGAAAGAACGAAAAATTCTCTTGTACTTTCGCTCCTGACGGTCTTTTCAATAGGTTTTAAGAAACCAGTTTCGTGAAAAGAAACGCATCGCCAGAACATTATACGGAACGGATGCTTGACAGAACTTAATGCTCGACGTAAATTATGTAACGGTCAGTTTTCAGTCAACACGTACCATTTACTACTGGTGAGAAAAAAATATTGATACATAATTTATAGCTATGCTATTCTACATCGAGCACCATTTTATTAACACTAAATGCGCGATATTATATATAACCGTCTGGCTAGCAAATTCAAATTACTGCTTTTAAACAACAATATGAATTTACTAACCAACGCTTCCTCTGTAGCTAAATGGTATAGCACATTAGTGTAGGATGTAGGATACAGGTTCGATTCCTATCGGAAGACACATATTTTCAATTAAATTTCTCAGAGTAAATTTATATATATATATATATATATATATATATATATATATATATATATATATATATATCCTTCACACATTGCCAATATCTTGTGTGTACTGCCTTGTTAGCCATGTTGAGGAACTTAGATTTTACTTTTTTTTTTGCCTGCATAGATTTGCTACCCACTCCCATGAAATTCTGATATTTTTGACAGATGCCTATTGCAAATTGTTGTTTTAGCTTCGTCCCAGTTCAACTGGGCCTGTGTCTTGTTAGGAAGAAGAGGTTCACGAGAGAGGATTCTGTTTTTACTGCTGCCAAATTTTTGCTCGAAAATAATTTATGAATTTCCTTTGCTAGTTTCAAGACGCAAGTCGTTTATAGACACAGTATTTTACTAGGATGCTGGGTATAACCCCCCCAACCCCCGAAAAAAAGGAGTGTTCTTTCTGTTCATCTCCTTTCGTCCGATAACTCGTGTGAGTGGGTGCCTTACAAACTTTTGCTATTGGTTTGTACAAATGGCAACATCTTCCGAGTAGACACTAATCTATTTATCATCTGTAAGACAAAATAGTTTCGATCAGGAAGGCTGATATAACATGGTTATACATCCTTGATTTTTCACTCGTTTACTGGGAAAAATAATCGCAGAAATCAACAACTGCATGAAGAAATATCGTTTTTTCTGCAGGATGACACTCCGCGTCGTATTGCTACACATGCCTCCTCTGCTTTATCCAGAGACGGATATGCAATGTAATTGGCCTTGATCTGGCATCTCGTCTGCAGTCACTCTCTCACAGACGTGCCGTCACCTCCCTCTGTCTTTTTTTTACAAATACTTTCACGGTAACTGCTCCGATGAGCTACTTTCGCTGGTCAGGAATTTCATGAATTTAAGCGTTCAACTAGGCTGGCTTCTCAGTTTCACCCTTTCACTGTCGAAACTGTTAAATGTAGCCGCCTCTTCTATTCTAATAGCTCCATGTCTCGCACTTCTTGCCTATGGAAATCCCTCCCTTTTTCATGTTTCCCTGATAGCTATAATCTCCAACTATTCAAATGTAATGTCAATCGACGTCTCCAGATGCCTTGATCTATCCCTTATCCTTCCCTTCATCCTTTCCTCTATCACTCCTCTATGCTCTCGCTCCAACTCTCTGTATCCCCTTGCGTGTTAGTGGCTTCCCGTTGGGGTGAAACGCTTTAAAAACAAAAAAATTAAAAAAAAATTGGTTTCACGATCATAATATCGACCTCTGGCAAAATCTAACCATTTCACCAGACTTCACTCCGAGAGCCCCAAAGCGACGTTTCAAGGACCAGTTGAAAACACCCGTGACACAGGTCAACATCGACTCTTAGACCTGGGAAACCGTTTCTGCAAATCTTTCTTCCTGGCATAGGACCATCCAAGGAAAGACCGAAACTTTCGAGTCCAACCATCAACAGGAAATCTACGACGTGCTGTCAGGAGGGCCCGACTCGTACAGATGCGTCCTCGGCAAACACTCCCTAATTACTCCTGCTCACGACGCTTCAGGGGTAGGCAGGACCTTCGCAGCCATCTTCGTCGCCTTGACGAGAAGGGAGAAAGGAAATACGGAACGATAATCTATACAAAATTCTTGAAGCATCTGTGCTTTGCAGAGTCAATATCCTTGTAAATCTTAACTTTTCAACTTAGGTTAATACAATATTTATCGAGTAAGTTTCATTTTTGTACGTAGCAAAAGAATGCAACACCTTCGACTGTAGTAACAATCAAATGTGCAATAAATGTGTATCTAGAAGAGAAAAATAATGATAAAATCAAAATGTTAACATTTTATACAAACAAAAACAAAAGGTTTGGAAGGAAAACCCCATCGATACTAGAAAGAACTAAAACAGTTAGTGGATATGGGAAATCCACTCTCCTGAAAAACTGTTTTAAGAAAAAAAATTTTAAATTTAAAACCAAATATTTCCTGTATGAAAAAAAAAAACTAATTTCGTTATTACCACACCGAATATTTTAAAATCATATTTTCTTGATTTTTTGATTGGAATTTCCAGGCTTATGTGAAACATTATGAAACATTATGAATATCTATCTATCTATCTATCTATCTATCTATCTATCTATCAGTCTTTCCTTATTTATCTATCTATTTTTTCACATTTTAAACGTCTTCTGTAGTTCATCAGTTTGCATTGCAAACTCATGAGTTTATCGTTGTGCATATTGGGTCAAGTAAGGTAAAGATTAGTAAATAAATCTTACATCTATCTATCTATCTATCTATCTATCTATCTATCTATCTATCTATCCATCTATCTATCTATCCATCCATCTATCTATCTATCTTTTCTAGTCTATTCATATCTAGCTATCTATCTTTTCCAGTCTGTTCATATCTATCTATCTATCTATCTATCTATCTATCTATCTATCTACATCTTCACATTTTAAACGTCTTCTCTAGTTTATCAATTTGCATCACGGACTCGTGCGTTTATCGTTGTGCATCTTGGGTTAGACTAAAGTAAAGATTACTAAATTAATATTACATCTATCTATCTATCTATCTATCTATCTATCTATCTATCTATCTATCTATCTATCTAAGCGCGTTCATTTCTTTCTTTCTCGCTATCAATCTGTCTATCTATCTATCTATCTATCTATCTATCTATCTATCTATCTATCTATTTCCTTATTGGGACCTATCTACCTACCTCTCCAATCCAGCCTATCTATTATCAATTTAACTAGTTTCGTTACTGCATTAATTTAGAACGGCGCACTATCGCCGATGATTCTGCTGTATGACGATTCCATTCCGATGATACAAATTCAACATCATAGGCGATCATGGAACAGACATTCAATGAATTCACACAATCCATGACATTCACTTTTTTATCGCTTCGCTACTCAGTTTTAAAATCGAAAATTTACTTAATAATTTATTAAATGAAGACTGTTATCGTTCTTTTGTGATGTAATACACAGTTTAACTTCAATGTCATAAAAAACTACGGATGACAAGTAAGTTACGGTCCTATCACATTGAAAAGCCGAGGTTAAGCAACATCGATCTGGTCAATACCAAGATAGGTAACTGCTTCGGAATAACAGATGCTGTAAGCTTGGATGTGCAGATGTAAATAATAACAGCTTGGAATTGGAATTCGGAGAGACAAGTTCCAATTCCAAGCGGATTCGTTATATTCACATATGCGCAAATACCTTTGAGAAAGCTAGGGATCCACCACTTCAGCCCGAAGCTATGGGTTAATTAGTATGACTTGTATCGATACATCATTATTATCGCCAAAAAATTCTCACAATCTAAAAATATTTTCTGGCATTAAATAACTTGCGGAAGGTTGATAAGCCGTAAAATAGCAAATCAATCATATGGATAATAATTTGATAAGAAAATTTTCAGACGAACTACATTCATGTTCCAGCAGTTCTACTCTTCCCTGCTAAGAACCCCCATACTGCGCCCATTGTAGTGAACGACTCTCTTTACTTTCGTATTTCATTAATGAGATGTATGCTTGTTATATAAGAATAAAGTGTCGCTGCTGATACTTGAGTATGAACATAAATTGACAGTGAGAAAACACTGGCGATCCCATTATTGAATTAAATGTATCACGTGACCATAGAGGAAACGCATATATAGGAAGTTACATGGTATCAAGATTGATCGTTATTCCTAGTCTAACCTCTATTATTATTATTCGAATCTCTATTTCTACTCTATCCTCTATTACTATGCAGACTGGTATTTCCAATTTCACAATAGGAATTGCTATTCAAACGAGTATTATCGAGCAAGTACTATTACTGCGAGCGATATTCGAAGGCGTCTGTCACCAGCATTGTTCAATGGCGTTACTATAGTTGTATCTGCGATTACAAAGTCTCTACTACAACGATCATTACGAAAGTGATAACGAGTATTCGTTGACATTACAAAACTAATAACTTCTTATGAAAATATGAAATTTATCTCATTTTGTATCTCACTTTGTAAAAATGAACCCTTGTCTAAAAGAAAGCAAGTAATACCTGTGAATTGCGATCCTTGTCAGCTCCTTTTGACAGTTGAATGAATCAAAGCGAATATTTTGTTGATAATAAAGGAATAAAGTGTTGCTGCCGACACTTGAGTTTGAATATAGATCGCCAGTGAGCAAACACAGGAGATCCCATTATTGAATTAGGTGTATCACGTGACCATAGAGGAAACGTATATATATATGCGAATTAGCTTGGCGTCTAAATTGATCGACATTTCTATTCTAACCTTTGTTACTTTTCGGATCACCATTTCTAGTCTATCCTCTATGATTATACGGACCGCTATTCTCTACACTATTCACTATGCTATTTCTCTATTCGGATCACTATACGGATTACTATTCGAGCGAGTATTATTAAGCAAGTACTATTAGTGCGAGTGTTATTCGAAGGCGCCTGACACCAGCATTGTTTAACGGCGTACTATAGTTGTATCTGCGATTACAAAGTCTCTACTACAACGAGCATTACAAAAGTGACATCACAAAAATGTTCCACTCGAGTAGCTTTTTCCCACTAACCGTTGCTTTGTTCAATCAACTCCCAAGAGGATGCTTCTCCGATGACTACGATCTTAACCTGTTCAAGTCTAGCGTTAACCGTTGTCTTCCCCGCATAAACTGTCTCTCTTAGTAATCTTCTACCTCGAGTGGCTCTTGTGCCTTTTACAGAGTGAACATTATTGTAAAAATATCTATCATAAATCTTATGACCCCTAACAAGTTAAAATTTGACCTCGTCCTTTTCCACACCAACAGAAGAAAGGCATACTAAAAAAAAGTAATTATTTAAGGGAGAAAACTATATTCTACTGAAGTTTGCGGTTTAAACTGTTGTTTATAACCAAAGTGAAGATAATTTTGCCTGGTCGTATCTATAAACAAAATTTTGGACTATGTTTGGAAAGTACGAAGGACATAGAGATTATGTCCAGATGGCTTGTATCCTTGCACATAAACTTTATTATGGCAGCTGATCGATTATTCAATGACAGTAAGGGCCTTTTTAAATAAATATTTACAACCTAATATGCAAATATATTTATTCCGTCCGAGAGAAATTTAATCTTTTTTCATCTTTTTCATAGTTTACTAACAAAGTTTGCTCTATTCACACAAAATATATCGCGTATCTAATAAACATGCACAAAATTATATGTAACCAACATTTAATGCTTTTCTTGAAATGACTGTCCGGATGTTTCAGTGATATGACATCAGAGAAATACATGATAAAATAATAATAATAAGCTAAAACATGAAGGAGGAATCTGCTCTATTAGCTGCAATGATTGCCATGAGAAATACACGGGAGAAACCTCAAGTAATTTAAATAAAACATTAAATGAACACGAAAGAGATCTTTTACAAAACAAAACTCTCAATGCATTCGTCACTCAACGTAATTGCAAGATCACAATTATAATTACACATGCTACTTCAATTATATTTTAATTATTTCATCCCAAGTAAGGCAATAAAGCCACTGGCATGCAAGGGGTTACTGAGTGTGTGTTTTCCATGAGAAAAAAATGATTAAAGAGAAAAAAAAAACAATAAAAAAATAGGAATTAAGAACACGGAAGATAAAGATTGACATTACCTTTAAATTTTTGAAATTCGAAGTTGACTGGAAAGAAAGAAGCCGAGAGAGATTTCAACAAGCGAGATGTACAGGAGAAGAATCTGTTAACATAGAACTTACGGTTGCATTTAGCCATTTTCAACTAGCCCTTAGTAGTATGCTTAAATTCATAATGTTAAGGTACCAAAGACGAAAGCTCATCGGAATAGTGACAACGAATATATTTGTAGAAAATTAAAAGAGAAAGGAATTTTCTAATGCGGAAGTGTATACAAATAGCTTTGATTGTTATATCGTCTACGGTAAATTTGAGTTCAATTTCTTACAGGTTCTTTTGTTATCACAATATGAAATACATAATAAAAATGATAAAAACAAAAAACAAAGGACAAGGAAACTGAATGAGATCGGCTATGCTGCATGTTCAGACTCGTACAACAAAAAGAAAATTAATTTAAAAATTTAAAATTTCAGCGTTCCAGCATATCAACATTTTACATTAGAAATTACTAAATGTAACCAAAAGCTCTGTACTAATGTTGTTTTTTTTTTTTTGTTTTTTTTGTCTATCGTACTTCTCACTTGTGGAACTCTATTCAGGCTTATTGCATTCCTGTCAACTACGATTTTCAAAATGTAAATGCAACGGCAGACGTCATCTTCAAGTCTTTCACTAAACTCTGGTCTTTCACTTTTCTCTCTTCGTCTCAAATCTTTCCCAGATTCTTTCACCCTTAGGAGATCCTTGCATACTGGCTTTATCACATTAGTTGGAATGAAATGACTAAAATATGTCATTCCATACATTTTTCTGTAAATCTGTTTGCAAAACTATTTACCCGTTATTTATAATTGATTATTTAATTCTTTGTTGTTCGTTATTATTATCGTTACATTAACTAGCGTTTATGTGTGTATTCGTAGTTTTTTTTAATTTGTTTATTATTTACTTAATTTGTTTATTTATTAATCTTGTTTTTTGTTTATTTATTATAATAAACAACACTTTACAATATCTACAATTAATTACATTCTTATTGACAGTTATTACTATTTTGTTGCAGTAAACAACACTTTACAATATCTACAAATAATCGCATTCGTATCGACAATTATTCCTATTTTGTTGTAATAAACAACAGCTTTACAAAAGCTACAAATAATAGCATTCGTATCGACAATTATTCCTATTTTGTTGTAATAAACAACAGCTTTACAAAAGCTACAAATAATCGCATTCGTATCGACAATTATTCCTATTTTGTTGTAATAAACAACAGCTTTACAAAAGCTACAAATAATCGCATTCGTATCGACAATTATTCCTATTTTGTTGTAATAAACAACAGCTTTACAAAAGCTACAAATAATAGCATTCGTATCGACAATTATTCCTATTTTGTTGTAATAAACAACAGCTTTACAAAAGCTACAAATAATCGCATTCGTATCGACAATTATTCCTATTTTGTTGTAATAAACAACAGCTTTACAAAAGCTACAAATAATCGCATTCGTATCGACAATTATTCCTATTTTGTTGTAATAAACAACAGCTTTACAAAAGCTACAAATAATAGCATTCGTATCGACAATTATTCCTATTTTGTTGTAATAAACAACAGCTTTACAAAAGCTACAAATAATCGCATTCGTATCGACAATTATTCCTATTTTGTTGTAATAAACAACAGATTTACAAAAGCTACAAATAATCGCATTCGTATCGATAATTATTCCTATTTTGTTGTAATAAACAACAGCTTTACAAAAGCTACAAATAATCGCATTCGTATCGATAATTGTTTCTATTCAACAACCTCTAGAATAATCTGAAATATGACCATTACCGCCTACCCAATAAGTTTAACGTTTTTCGCTTTACAAGTAAAAAAAAAAGGAAGAATTTTCAGATGATGACAGTAATTTTGTCTTAGCAAATAGAAAACTCTGAAGATGACATTGTGCTAAAGTCGAAAGAACTCGGAAATAAAATGGATATATATCAACATTGAAATTTTTTTTTCATTATTAAATCTTTCATTTATTAAAGGCAATAAGGATACTAAGAAACACCACCGTAAATATAAGAGGATCCTATTAAGAATAAGCACACAATACTTGTCTAAATTGTTTAATGAGACATGACTTAAGATATATATATATATATATATATATATATATATATATATATATATATATTACCTTCAAAAAGAAAAAGTAAAAGACGTAATTCTTCAGTTGACCCAATAAATATATATGATCGTTTCTAAATTCCTCCAGTAACTAACAACATTTTTGTTTTTTGTTTATAGATATTTGTTCAAATAAATTCTTTTTAGTTTTTGGATTTGAAAAATTCTACAGTCGACGAAATGCGTCGGCTAAAACTACATACAGTTTTCCTATTGTATCTTTTCCTTTATATATATATATATATATATATATATATATACGTGTGTATGTGATTTGGGATCAAATATAGATTAACTATGGATCGTAATCCAACAGATATATAAGTTAAAGGAAAATACGAAACGTTTATAAATCTGACATGTTTCGCCTTTATAAAAGTTCATCAGAGCATGAGATATAGAGAAAAAAGAAAGAGAAAAAAATTCTGCTATTTTTAATGATTGTATATTGTTTGTTTTTCATTTATTAAGCAGAATTCGCAATGCACTTTGACTTCTAATTTTGTGTATATAACTGTCCCATGACTCTAGTTTGTCTCTGTGGGATATTCATTTGTGTAAGTGTATGTCTAGAAAGCATTTTTATTTATGTATGGTGGTTATTCGCATTGTGATTTGGGGTCATTTTTTACGTAACATGCTAGTATTACTAGACACATTTTAGATTTTTTAAGTATAAATTTTATAAAAGTTGGTAAAAGATTTATCAGAAGACCCGCGAAGTATTTCCTTCTTAAAGAATTATGTTCTTTTTTTTAATTAGGGCGGCATTTATAAAATCTGTTTTTTGGCAACGTTAAAAAATGAAATGCATGTATAAAATAAATGCTGTTTCCACCATTAGACAGCATACTTATTGGTACAATTACGTTTGAGAGAGAATAGATACGTTCGTAGTCTGACAACAGATATAAAGTGAATTTTTTATATGGAATTTTCACTCTATAATATTCGATCTCCGTGATTAACGTTCATTGAATGAATTGCATTGACAAGAAAAGAGATTAAAGTTTTGTTGTGTAAAACAAATGCATTTTTCATCATTACGCTACTGAATCATTGATTTATCTACAGAGCGTCATAATAACGTCTTTATTATTAAATTTCCGAAATAAAAACTATTCAATGGAGACTTATTTGTTGTTTTTAAATGTGATTGGGCTTTCCTCTAATAGATCTATTGCGATTCTTATAGACATAATCATGGCTTAAGTTACTTTTAATGTGATCTAACCAAGATATGGTTGTCAAAATTGACCTTTTTCCCCCAAACTCTCAAAATAAATCTGAAGTTTAAAAAAAAATCAATTTGCAACCATTCTTCTTCTATGCGCTGTTCCCCTTCAGGACGTTGGCGATCACGACTCTTCACAGTTTCCTTTCGTTTATAGAACTTAATAAGTTTTGTCTTTTTGTTATCTCTCCTAAACTCTGTTCTGCCATCCCTTTACAGAAGCTCGCTACGCAGGTTAAGCATTGTTTTCGCCTCTTCTTCTTGCCTTCCATCTGTCCTGTAAGTATCAAAATTTCCAAGCCTTCTTTTCTCATTATGAGTCCTTGAAATTTTCAAAATTTCTTTCTGATTTTAAGTATAAATGACATTTTAGTTTTTCGCTTATCTAAAACTTCATCGTTGCTTTCATGCGTATTCTGACCATCCTTCTGTAGAACAATATTTCTTGTTATTTCAAGTGTTTTCTTTATCTGTGAAGAGACTGTTTACCATACAGTTGGGCTGATATTTCATAACAATTCAGTACACTTTGTTTCTAACGAATTTTTATCCGTTCCTTAATACTTTGCTTAGCTTCTGAAAGGCAACATTCGCCATCCGAATGCGACTTCGGATTTCAGTACCGCACTTTCTGTCATCTGTTAAAACATTTCCCAGATATTTAAATTGATATACTTGTTTGATTTTTGTATCACCAATTGATAATTTGTATGCTGGTCTGTTCTTTTTTATGACAGCCATGCATTCTTTCTTCTTACAATTGATTTTTAGTCCTTTCTTCTCGTTTTCCTTCTCTACATTCTGTAAGTGTTCTTGCAGATTCTTTTGCCGCAACAATTACAGTCATGAAAATTACCATTCCTAATAATCCACCTTGTGTAGACATTATTTAAAGTCGAAGAAGATGGAGATTTTGTTTTGTTTTTTAGAGACAAATGATCTGATGGATTTTATTAAAAAGCCTAATAATCTACATAAAACCTTGAAAAATTCACCCCAAGCTTATTTATAGATTTATATTGTCAAAGAATATATGCAATAGTCTTACTCGAATGTTGAATGCATCAGTATTTAGTGTTTTTCATTTTTGTTTTAAATTGTCAGAAAAAATAACGACAGACGAACGGTAGTGATGGCATTTATTCTATGATTCAGATCCGTAATGTTAGCCTCACAGGGGCCATAAAATTATACAGTTGGCATAGCCCATGTCCCAAACACGAATCACCTTCTGAAAATGAGAGCGAAAATATATACATAAATACAGCATGAACCTACAAGGACCCCTAATAAAAGAAATGATAAGAAAGAAAACAACACCAGGAAAAGAGATAAAAAGACAAAAAAATAAATAAAAAATATAAAAACAAATAATAAATTCAAACGAAATAAATACAAGAAGCGAAGCAAATCAATAAATATTAAAAAATACATAACAAAAATCCCGGTGGAAAAAGAATATAAAAGCTGTTACGGAACTTTTATTTATTTATTTCTTTTATTCTTCTTTTCTCTTTTTTGTTTGTTTGAAAAAGGACAAAAGTCTCCATGTTGATTTCGGGTTGCGTGATTGACGCTAATCATTCTCCGCCATTTTGTTTTCTATTCAGTTTTTGTCTTCCATTTTTTTTTTTCATTTCTTTTCTTTTGTTAATTTTTTTCTTTGCGCACGCAGTTTTCTTTACATGATTTTCTTACTAATTTATTCTTCTTCTTTCTGACACTTCTTTTATTTTTTCCTTTTTTTTTTTTTACTTTCTCTATAACTTTTATGCATTCAGTTGACTTCTTCTCTCTCGCTTTTTCCTCTTGTTCTACCTTCCCGTATCTTTCCTCCTTTATTTGATCTTTTCTGATCCTCACTGTGCAGAATCTCTTTCATCTTTGCTTCCTCCTCACTCTCTTTCTAGCACTCTTTTTTAAAATGAAATCTATCTATTAGTATATATTAATTTGCCTTAGTCTGGCACAAGGTTACACGTATTGAACACTCACTGAGTATAAAACTAACTACAACGTTAGTTTTCTAACTACTACTCGATGTTAAATATTTCATATTATTAACTAGAATCACGCATGAGGTTAGTATGCAGAACTGACTGAGGATCGAATACATTGTAGTAATAATGACCTATTAAGTTAGTTTAGATCACGGCTAAGGGTCCGGATCAGCCTAATTCGTCAGGAGGACAAATGATTGAAAATGACAAGTACGGAGGTTCTGTTCTGCTAATTTTCCAAGTTGGTAAATGCTGCTTATCTTGAAAATTATCGTTTATGATCCAAATAACTTTTTACCTGATATCGAATATGAGATCGAACACTGTCCACTAATGCTCCAGTTAGTTGGTTACTAAAAATAGAAAATACTTAGGAATCAACCTAATTACATTGGTTAATAAATTCAATTCTTTTTTTTTACAATATAATTATTTATCCCAGTCTTTTCATATCTATCTATTAGGTTGGTGCAAAAATAATGACGTAATAATGTCGTTTTTTGACGTTAAAAATACGTCAAAAAACGACATTATAACGTCATTATTTTTGCAACCTAATATTTATCTATCTATTTGTTGTAGCATACCTACGGACGATAATGGGTATGTCCCCATTCGCATAAATACAGTAGTAAATACTGTATGTTGGTCGGCAGATGGAGATTCATTGTGGAATTCACTTGACTCACTTTTAGCAGTTGACTACTATTTCTACGCGCCGCTGGCAAATCTTATATGTCTTGTTATTGTCCTAAGTATTATCGTTCATTACCAACCTTCTTGTGATTATTCTATTCAGTAACCTCCCCTAGGTTACAACACTATCCTTGTACGATGGATGATGAAAAGTTCTCGGCTAGACAAGGACGAGATTCACCCCTTCCAAATTTTGATATTTGCTTATTTGGTTGGATTTTACGAAGTGGTTCAATTCGAGGACTTTTCAGAATACCCGAGTGGTTGGATAAAAAAATCTATCTATCTATCTATCTATCTATCTATCTATCTATCTATCTATCTATCGATAGATAGATAGATAGATAGGAAGAAAATTAATTACATTTACCGCCCTGAACATTCAGGCCGGTAAATGTAATTAATACTGTTTAATTAAAAACAAGGCATTTACTTAAATAAATTGTATCTATAAATATAGCGTATAAACAGAAAATATATTAAAATATTTGTCGGACTGAATCCGTTTCATTATATGTAGTCATTGTTTACGTTAAGATACGTTCCGTGAGCAAAAATGGTCGGTCAAGAAAAATAGTCGAAGATTGTATGTTTATAAACAGTATTGCTGTCTTTGCCAACCAGACTCTTCTCTGTGGCTGAACGGTTATCCGTATAGGAATGCAGGTTCGATTCCTACCAGAAAACGCATATTTTTTAGGTAATTTCCTGACCATTCAGCCCGGATAATGTAATTAATAATGTTTACTTAAAAACAGAGCATTCATTTAAAAAATTGTATCTATAAAAATGACGAATATATATATATATATATATATATATATATATATATATATATATATATATTATTGTGAAACCGGAAACTACCTACACAATAGACTCTTCCAGGCCTATATTAAGTAGGCGACATAGCACTCTACAGGAGAGTGATAGAGAGTGATAGAGAGTGACACAGTGAGAGTCTCGTACGACTACCAGTGTTGAACACTAACTTATAGTAAACTCTGCTTACACTATCTCTGTAACCTGTTGTTAATATATCTTTCTTACGTCTAATCCGTGTTCCGTGTTTTACTTTGGCACCCACATCAGTGGCGACGAGGATTCTAGAAACGCACTCACGGCGAAACCTAAATACCTTACCAATCCCACATCTGGGTCGACGAAGAATTCTAGAAACGCATTCACGTCGAAAAACCGCAATACCTTGCCAGTCCCACAACAGTGGCGACAGAGAAAATTCGAGAATTTCGTTCTCACCGTATCAATAGCGACAGTACTCGAAAAACACAAACTCCACGCGTTCCCACAGCAGTGTTGAACGTGAAATTAAGCTGGTATTAATACATTAGCGATTTAAAAGCTAAACACCCAGCGTCTACATATATTCCGATACCAAACGCCATTGACAAACTAGTGATTCGACATCTACGGAATATTAAAGTCTGTCCAGTACGAGAACGATTTCTACTCACCCACCCACACAGAAAAAAAAAACAGTTGTTCGTAAAAAAAACTGACAACACAAGATCAAGTATTACCATTATACTCAAGTTTTCGGAAAAAACTATCGAAAAAATTTTTATGTAACTGAGTTGAACTCGGGCATAAAATTATTCTCCCCTCAAATTCACTGAGGTGAGTTTTCTTCTTTTTGTACCTCTATAAAAAAAAAAAAATACATAAGTGTGGTGAAAAATTATTCAATTACGTTAAAATTAACGGAACCACGGATAAAAAGCTAGACACACATAATTAGTTTAGTTTAATAATTGTCTGTCAATATTTTTTTTTCTGTAAAAGAAAAAAAAATGGAACAAATCTATCAAGATTTTTTTTGTGTACCTTCTCTTAGTACACGTGTTTCAAGGCAACCAAAAAATCGCTGTCATTTTTAAATATGGAAGATTTGCAAAAAGTAATTGCCCAAATGTTAAAACTAAATTTGGACCAGCAACAAAAATCAGAAGAAAGACAACAACAACTATTTTTGGATTTACATAAACAGCAAATGGAATTCCAAAAAATTACGCTTCAGAATGCTGAACTACAACAGAAACAACTTAAAGAATTACTCGTAAATGCATTAAAAGGCTCAAACTCTGAAAAAGATACAATATTCTCCCAGAGTATAATCTACAATTCAATGGAAACCTTTGAATACGTACCAGAGGAAGACAAAACGTTCCAGGCTTTTTACAGGCGCTACGAAGATATTTTCAACGTAGACTGTGAACAATTGCTCAGTAAAAAAAAGGTACGTCTATTATTGAGAAAACTGGGAACTACAGAACATAGTAGGTTCGTAGACTTCATACTACCCAAGAAAACGACTGACTTGGATTTTTCAGAGACGATTAAGCTCATATCGGAATTATTCGGGCCTAACACAACCTTGTTCCACAAACGTTGGAAATGACTGAACACAGTCAAAGACAACCAGCAAGATTTTCTAACGTTTGCAGCATCGGTGAACAAGCTATGTAATGATTTTAAACTAGCCGAACTGACTGCCGATGATTTTAAGTGCTTAATTTTCGCACAAGGTCTAGTATCTGCAGAAGACGCCGAAGTCAGACGACGGGTACTGACTAAGCTTGAGAACGAACAAGGATTGACTCTCCACAAACTGACAGAGGACTGTCAAAGAGTAATATCTGTAAAGCGTGACTCAAACACTATCGAGGAATCAGGTGTGACTCAGTCTACCTCCTATTCCTCTCAAAAAGACAAAATGCAAATCTCATGTATTAAATTCCGCAGTAACCAAAACTCAAATAAGTTAAAGAAACCGCCCGGACCATGTTGCCATTGTGGTAAATGGCATTGGATGAAATTCTGTCCAGTTAAGAAAAAAAAATCTTGCAAAAATTGCATTAAAAGTGGTCATACTTTAACTTCGTGCTGGTAGGCCAACAGAACGAGAAAAGCCAAAAATAAAATTAGGTAAGCTCAATCTGACAATATTGTTGATAGGAATTTTAAAAAATATGTAACAGTGGATATTTTCAATAAGTCCATTAAATTCCAGCTTGACTCGGTTTCTGATATTTCAACCATTAACTGGCGTACTTGGCGAAAATTGAACAAGCCGATCTTATTAAAAACGGATAAAACAGCAAAATCCGTAACTGGCGAAAAGATTAACATTTTAGGCGAGGTAATACTTACAGTAACACTAAATGGAGTTACCGTAAAGCTCAAAGCCTACGTATTAAAAACTTCAGACAACTTATTTTGAACTGATTTGATAGAAAAATTCAATCTTTGGGATTGCCCAATGAGTACATTTTGTTGCAAGATACAAAGTACAACGTCCAATTTGGTAAATCTAAAAAAGGAACTCAAACAATTTCCCCAGTTTTTTTCTGGCGGCCTTGGGAAATGTACTAAAATGAAAGCTAAGTTCAAGGTGAAGGACGGTGCACAACCGGTATTCAAAAAGAAATGGAATGTCCCTTTCGCTGCTCTAGAGCAAATCAATAAAGAGTTAGATAGACTCGAACAAGCAGGTATTCTGTCAAAAACAGATTTCAGCGAGTGGGCAGCACCTACGGTCTACATAAAAAAGAAGTCCAATCAAATACGAGTATGCGCAGATTTTTCCACACGGTTAAACGATGCCTTGCAAAATCACCACTATCCTCTCCCAAGCCCTGAAGAAATTTTCAATAAAGTCAATGGTGGAAAATTTTTTTTCTAAAATCGACCTCTCGGACGCATACCTTCAGATAGATGTGGAAGAACAAAGTTCAATATTGCTCTGCATAAACATCCATAGAGGGTTGTACAAATACAACAGGCTGGCTTTTGGAGTAAAGGTTGCGCCTGCAATTTTCCAGCAGGTCAGGGACGCCATGCTGGGCGATCTTGACTACGCAACAGCCTATTTGGATGATATACTAGTTACTAGTAAAACTACGGCAGAGCACCGGAACCATATAATAAACGTATTCGAAAAGATACAAGAATACGGATTTAAGGTTAAGGTGTGACTTTTTCTTACCAGAGATTAAATACTTAGGACACATCATAAATAAAGATGGTCGTCGGCCGGATCCAGAAAGAGCCAACGCGATCAGAAACATGCCGGCCCCAGATAACGTTCAAGCGTTACAAGGCTTTCTCGGCCTAGCTAATTTTTACCAAGGGTTCATTAAGAACATGCAAAATTTGAGAGGGCCTCTAAACCAACTTTTAAAATAGGACAAACCATGGTCATGGACCCCGGAATGCCAAGACGCATTCGAGAAGATCAAGAAAACTCTTACTTCAGACCTCTCCCTCACACATTTCGACCCAAGTCTCGACATCATAGTCGTAAGTGATGCAAGCTCGTACGGCATAGGCGCTTGCATATTACATAAACTGCCAGACGGTTCGCGAAAAGCTGTGGCTCATGCATCAAAATCTCTCCTTCCAGCTGAGAAAAAATAAATCCCAACAGGAAAAAGTATTAAGTTTTATTTTTTTTTTCTCCCTTTCCAAAAAGAAAACTCTTTGGAAGCGGGGTATTGTGAGACCGGAAACTACCTACACAATAGACTCTTCCAGGCCTATATTAAGTAGGCGACATATCACTCTACAGAGAGTGATAGAGAGTGACACAGAGAGACAGTGAGAGTCTAGTACGACTACCAGTGTTGAACACTAACTTATAGTAAGCTCTGCTTACACTATCTCTGTAACCTGTTGTTAATATATCTTTCTTACATCTAATCCGTGTTCCGTGTTTTACTTCTGTGGGCCCAACTTTGGCACCCACATCATATATATACATATATATATATATATATATATATATATATATATATATATATATATATATATATTAGTCATTTTTTATAGATACAATTTATTTAAATGAATGGTTGGTTTTTAAGTAAACATTATATATATATTAGGTTGGTGCAAAAATAATGACGTAATAATGTCGTTTTTTGACGTATTTTTTAACGTCAAAAACGACATTATTACGTCATTATTTTTGCACCAACCTAATATATATATATATATCTATCTATATATATATATATATATATATATATATATATATATGGTACTACAAAAGGCGGTATGCAGTACTTTTTTCTGTATACCAACTTTTGCACAACCTGAGGTATGATATACATAAAAAAAACATAGATTTGAACAAAATAAAAGCCATTTTATTTTCTAAAGGTACATAAAAAAATGTTGTTTATTTTCAAATCTATCTATCTATCTATCTATCTCTCTCTCTCTCTCTATATATATATATATATATATATATAGAGAGAGAGAGAGAGACAGAGAGACAGAGAGAGAGAGAAAGAGAGAGAGAGATACAGTGAGATATGATGAATGAAAGAAAGTATAAATCAACTTATATAGGCTTCCTCTCGTTATCTTCCCGCTTTTTTCGGCAATAACTCAGACGTTTTCAGAGCTTGATCCGCTTGCACGTTATGCAAAAATCGCGTCATTTGTACGGCTTTTCATGTATGCGTATGAAAACTGCGCTACCTTCTTTCTATATAATATTTAGACATGCGCTGAGGAAATGCACATGCGCAGACACGCGGGTATTTGTTTTTAATGAAATTCTGAAGTCAAGACACCAACTTATTGTTTCTTCTCTTTTACCCTACAACTTTTTTTTTTATCACGCGCGAATGTTATACTCACTTCTTTTACTTTATGTTTCATTTTCCGTTCATTCATTTTGCCTTCATTCTTACATCGAACCAAAATCCAGTTTCACTTCTTTATCATCTCTCTATTTGCCTTTCTCCTTTATTTCCGCATCTTCTGATTCCCATCAAATTCACTCTATCATTTTAACTACCCGCTTTTTCTTTCTTTCTTTTCTCTATCTTTCTTTCTACTTGGACCATTTTCTCTCATTTTCTCAAATCATATTCACTGTTCTACTTACTCCTTCTTTTACTCTTACTTTCTCCTTCTTTGTTCCTAGTTTTCTTTTCTTTTCTTTTGTTTTTCTTTTGTTTCTTAATCCTCTCTTGCCTCTTCCTTCCAGTTCGGCAATTTGTCACTCCTTCACCAAACATGGCCGCTGGGGGATTCCATTAGTTACTTCGTAAAAATTGTCTACTCTCGCGCGAATGCGTTACTGCTGATTTGCACGCACGCCGATCGAGAGAATAAGGAGTCGTTTGCTAACTGCAAGCATGATCTGTCGAAACATCTGAAAATACAAGAGACTTACAAACTGACTGATCCATATTTTTAGGCGAGTGGAAATTCAAAGATAAATGCATACTGGCACTACAGCATCACAAATCACAAAAGAACTTCAAGTAATATCATCATTTACTGACTTCCAGCAAGAGCAACAACTAAAATGGGTAGCAAGTCGAAGAGAAAATAATAACAATGATGGTATTGGCTTTCTGCTCTACTTCAAACAAACGGTTTGGAAGGAAGTCACAATCAGTACTTATAAGAGCAATAACACGTAGTGGGCTTGAGAAACTTATTTTTCTGAAAAGTCTTTTGATGGAAAGATTTTGTAAATTTTAACAGACAGTGGTAAGGGTTGTTCAAAGAATGCCGAATGTTTCCGTATTAGGGAACGGTTAATATTACCATTATATATAGGGGAAAAGAAATGAATCGAGTTAAATTTGACTGAAGATCTGAGATAAAATATAAAAATTCGGACTAATTATCATTACGCTTTTGAATACTATTCCGTCAAAGGACTCACCAGCCTTCCTTGGATTGTATAAGTTTCTGACATAATATTGTATCTTTATTGAATTAGGCATTCAGAATCATATTCTCCTTAGTATCAGTCGACGCGTTCATCGGGGTTCTGTAAATTCGCATTACAGATATTTCCCCATATCCCAATCTTTGCCGCCTTGAACAATACATTCAGAGTCCCCCTCCAGACGTTCTATCGTTATCAAAAACCCTTAGGTGACTTATCCAGACAGCTATCATCAGTTTGTGAATTTCCAGGTAGTTTAACGGTTATCAACGCGAAAAGTGAATTCGGCAAGACGAGTTCAAGTTCCGGCTGTGGCGCTTTCATTTTTTGCAGGAATGCCCTTGGAAATGGAAAAAAAAAAGAAGTAATCTATCTCGTCTCCCTCAAACGTGTTATGATCACTGGAATCTGGTTAGCAACCAGTCTAAGACAAGGAAAACTTTGAATTTCAAAGTGTGGAGTAAGCAGAGGGAAATTAGACCATTCTTTTTTCCAAGGAGTTATGACAATTTGAAAAGATGCATAGTGCATTCAGCATTCTTTAAGTGACATATAGCTTCACTTTTCCGGATAGAAAGACGTGTTGGAAAATCGTTTGCGTATATGTAATAAAGATAACATCCGGGACCACAGGAATAAATGTATTTGCTCATCAATTTAACCTTAAAGTAAACGCACAGTTGAATGGTAATCTGCGGAGGGCTATAATCGACAACATAATTAAGAGGCATATTATAAAAAAAGAACCCACAAATGAAAATATTCCCATTTTTTAAATTTATATAACATTTCAGCTAATGAATTTTCCGACATGCCTTGTGTTGCTTGGGGTTTTGCCATGAAGCATTAAAATTTTCGAAATTATTTTGACTAGTATCTTCATTTGTGATCAATATTTTTACCGGTTTGATCTACCCTATTTCTTTTTTTTCTTTCTTTTGTTATTAATCATTTGAACCCAAGCAAGGCGGTAATACTACTAGTACGCAGAGGGGGGTATATGGAGTGAAAATGAAAAAAAAGACTGAGTATATGGAGGCTTGAGGAAAGGATAAAACATGAACTAGATTCAAGAATTGAGAAGGTGGCGAGTAATATTGCATTTGAATTTTGGAAGATTGTAGTTATCAGATAAGGAAGTAAACGGAAGGGAGTTCCACGGGTGGGAAGAGCGATAAAAGAAACTGCTGGAGTAGAAGTGGCGGTTGCATTTAGTTATTTCAACTGTAAAAGGATGGGACCTAGATGCCAATCTAGTAGCACGTTTAAATTCATGGAGTCGGAGCCCTATAAAAAAAAAAAAATCTTGTCAGAGCAGTTGCAGTGAAAATATTTGTAGAAGAGACAGAGGGAAGCCAAGTCACGTCAGTGAGAAATTCACTGAATCTAGATGCCTGACCACGATCGATTAGATTACAGATCCTTTTTGGGGTTTTGTCAAGAATCTCGAGATGTACAGCAGGAGCACCGGGTCATATTTGACAGCAGTATTCAATACACGGGCGGATGATAGAGGTGAAAATATTGAATTCTAACAAGAAAAAAAAATCTGGTACGACACAGGAGATGGATTCATATCTTTCCCAAGGGTATGTGTACGTAAGTAAATATAACGAAATCGACTGGAAATCGAACTCGGCACTCCGAGTTTTAATTCTGAGCCGATATAATTACAGCCCGAGGTATATCAAACCCTTCTTTGAATTTTGTTGATAATCTTAGGATATATAGAAGGCGCTCCAGACCAGATCTGGCAGCAATGTTCAATGATTGAATAGTAGATTTATAAGTCTTCAAGATGGATTCTAACGATTAAAAATTGTCTGGCACGACACAGTGAACTTGGGTTAGTTAATAACGGACTTTTGTTTCGAGCAGCCGCAGAGGGTCGAGCTGACTACTGCTCAATCAGACCAACCCTATTAACCATCTTGTTACGCCGAAGCGCCCCGACATATTTAGGCGTCCTGATGTGTATATTTATTTGTATCTTCTGTATGGGGATATATTTTTCATTAGAAAGGGAAGGCTGAAGTTTCTGGGACACAATATGAGGAAGGAGGGCCTGGAGAATCTGATACTCATGGGTCGAATAGAGGGAAAGAGAGACAAGGGAAAGCAGCCCGTGACATAACTGACGAGCTTGAGCAGGTAGTTGACATAACGTGATCGGGGGGGGGAGCAGAAGGGAGAAACTTGCTGAGAAATGCAAGGGATAGAGGGAGGTGGAAAGCCATGATCGCCCACGTCTTGAAAGGACATGGCACACAAAAAGAAAGAAAAGAAAGTCGCTACCATCACACTGCTGGAAGTAGACTGATGATTGAATATAAGATAGGTTGGCCCATTTTTTTTCTGTTGTCTAACCTGCACTTCCTCTCTCGAAAGATGCCGATTTTAAACGATGACCAAAATAAAGTACTTTCATTTTAAAGGAAAAACCAACAGAAAAAACGTTAGTGAATTTTATTTTATTTATTTATTTATTTTTTTTTTGGTAGACGCATTAAAAATTTAATAATGATGTCAAGTGAGGTACGTGCGAAATATCAAAGAAATTCAATGCCTAAAACAAAGAACTATAAGTTTAAAGAGAAAATAACTCAGCATCTAGTTGAAATCAAATATTAAACCCACTTCATTTAATTCTCTTTTTTAAATGACAAAATAAACGTCTAATCGTAGACGTCAGGCGCATTTACAAAATCGCATAGCGCAAAAAGACATTATATTTTTGTTATCGTTTAGGCACACGTATGGCCATAGTAAGGAAGCCCAAGCGTGTTACAAACATAGAAGAATAGGACGCACTCATTGCCGTAACATCAGTTATCTCTTTAATTAAGGTCTGGTGAGTTTTTTAAGCAAATGTTCTTCTCGCAGAGAAAGAATAATTTCATTAAAAGTCAGGTTACGTGAACCAAGACCAAATATAATTTGTATAATAAAATTGGTGATTCAGATGATAAAAGCTACAATAACAAACACACACAAAGTGATTCACCCAATGAAAAACTAAACATGAAGGGTAAACATGATTATGAATGATATTATAAACACTGAATTACACACACACACATACATATATATATATATATATATATATATATATATATATATATATATATATATATATATATATATATATAATGTATAAGTCTCCCTCTCACTGTGTGTATGTATGAATGCATATATGTATATATATATATATTTGTGCATGTTTTTGTGCGTGCGTGAGTGGGTACATATGCACAGACAAAGAGTGAGTGACAGAGAGAAAGATAGAGGCGGGGAGGAGAAATAATTGCTCACTAGAGAGAAATATTGAAAACAATTGCGCAATTGTTTTCAATATTCATTTCTATTTAGCAATAATTCTCCTTCTTTCCCCCCTCTATCGTTCTGCCTGTCACTCACTGTTTGTCTCTGTGCATAAACACAGACTCATACGTACGCACAAACACACACACGCGCGTGCGCGCACACACACAGACCTATATATATATATATATATATATATATATATATATATATATATATGTATATACATATATATATATATATATATATATGTATATACATACACATACATACACAAAGAGGGAGAGTTATATATATATATATATATATATATATATATATATATATATATATATATATGATAGTTTTTAATCCGACGTACATTATTTCACTCTTCTAAACATTAATTTTAGTCGGCACACGCATTTTAATTCATGTTTTCGTAAATAGTGAAATTTCGATCCCTACTGATTATTTTCACGGTTTAAAAAAATAGGAAAAAGAAAATACAACAGGGTTATCAACTCAAGTTTTATTTTATTTTACGCCCCACCAAGTAGGGAAATCTCTATCTAAGCAGGTTGACATTAATTTTTCTGTTTAAGGAAATTAGAAAAAAGAAAAAAAAAACCCCAAAAAACAGAGATAGCAATTAAAGTTTTATTAAATTCAGCTAACATTGTCTGTCTTTTTAATTTGTGTATATTTTTACCGAGAGTTCGAATAGGATTGTTGCACAACCTGATAAAAGATATGAATAAACTGTACAAAATTCATGAAGTTTATACTCAGTTTCACAATAAAGTCTATTGACGAGAAATAAATAGGAAACTTTATTTAGTCTGAGGATTGCGATATCTCTTCATACTGACCACTATAATAATAATAAAAAAAAGCTTCCTGATTTATAAAATTTTGTTTCAGAAGTAACCTGCTTGAATTTAATTTTTGATTAAACACAATATTGTTTTATATAAACACACACACACACACACACACACACACACACACACACACACACACACACACACATATATATATATATATATATATATATATATATATATATAAAATGTAATGAAAAACAAACCACTTTAATGTACCATTACGTAATGGTACATTAAAGTGGGTTGTTTTTCATTACATATTAGCTCTGTCCTAACATTGAGCTCTCAGGATTTCATCCTCTTTGGATTTACCAATTCGGTTTACCAAGTTCCTTATAACTTAATTAATTTATATATATATATATATTCCACAGACTAGAACGAAGTCACAAGTCATTGTGGCCAACGGCTTGAGCGTGCTGGCCTTGTTCGTTAGATAGAACACTCTTTCCTAGAAACTGTAAATAATGTCTGATCAGCATAGTTGCAGCATAAACAAGAGATGTACCCTGTAAATGTTGAATAAACACAAAAGCCCCTGAGAAAGCGTCTGCAATAGGGATTGACTAACCGTCCTAGTAAACGAGTATCCTTGAATACGAGTGACCATCTATTCATATCCACAGAGAGACTTTTTCGCAGCTCGTCAGTGTGTTAGACATCCGACTGCTTTAAGCCAGAATCGAAACTCAGCCGATTTGACATCAGTCAGAGACAATAAGCTAATATATATATATATACTTAACAGTAGGCTAATATATATATATATATATATATATATATATATATATATATATATATATATATATATATATATATATATATATATATATATATATATATATATGTAAACGCCATACTGGCTGCCGTAGCGCTAAATTCTTACGAAGAGCAATGCATTGAAAGAAGCGGCAGGCGTTAAAAATTACCTTTTCTCATAGTGCTCAATCGGCGAACGAGAGGATAATTGGGACTAAATACAATCTTTGTTATTGGTGTTATATATATATATATATATATATATATATATATATATATATAGTTTCGATCAGGCTTAAAGCAATCGGATGTCTAACACACAAATGAGCTGGGAAACAGCCTCTCTCTCTTCATATATATATATATATATATATATATATATATATATATATATATATATATATAACGACAATAACAAAGATTGTATTTCGTTCCAAATTGGTCAACCAGGAAGAGAACGTATTTATCGTGTAAGTATGCCATTACTGAGCATTCATCATCATACATACATTTTAAACTACACATACACACACACAAACACACACACACATATATATATATTAATGAAGGTTTCATTAAATAATATAGACTCTTTTTATTTTAAGCAAATTCCTTTTATAAGCTTAACAGTATTAACATTGAAAAGAAACCACCATATTGATACATGTTTTTTAATCCGATCTAAGCTTTCGGCTTACATAAGCCATCATCAGAGATGACAATTACATTGCAATAAATTAAACAATACACAGACATAGCAACAATGATAGTCTGTTTTGTTTGCATGGAAGATTTCCAAGCAACGACATAGTCGTGCATACGAGACGCTGGAAGGAAAAATCGCACCGCGGCCCATGACATCACGCATCACCACGCGAGCGTGAAAACAAGTATGGGAAGCCGTTTGGTATAAGCCAATGGCTTCTGTTATCAATTATAGGCATTTAAGTATATCGTATATTATAATATAATATACGATATAATTAATTTAAGTATATCGTATATTATAATATTACACACACACGCACAAACACAAACACACACACACACACACACACACACATATATATATAATATTAGTGGTAAATATACACATACATATGCAAAATATATAAATATATATACATACATGCATACACATACATATATATTTTGTTAGATTATATTATTATTATCGTTATATTTATTTTTTGTATGTTTATATTTGATTTGTAACCTGTAGTCGATATTAATTTTGTCAATTTTTTTTAATTACACTCCTTTTTCTTTTCCTTTTTCTTTTCTTTTCCTCTCCCTCCCTCTTCTTCTAATCTTTAAGATTAGATCGTCTATTGTGTGTGTATGTCACCACAAAATGTATCCTTTCCGGTTACATTTTTAATGTATTAGACATCCGACAACATTCATATTTCTCTCACTTAAACCGTCTTTGACTCCCCTCTCTAAAACTTCTCTCTGTTAAATTTTAATCTCCCACTTTCTCTCGTTTGTTACCCCTCTCTATAGCTCTAACATTCGTCCCACACTCTCATACTTACACTCTCTCTAACTTTTATTTTTTATTTCCGGGGTTATTTTTCTGTTTTCTTTTTGAATTTGTAGGTCTGATGAATTGGATCATATTTACGATTCCAATGGAATAAATTATGACCATGGAATATTAGTCTTTAAGCATTTTTATTATATATATATATATATATATATATATATATATATATATATATATATATATATATATATATTTCTTTATTATCAACAAAATGTTTGTTATTATTAAGAGGAAAAATCATCGTATCTTTATTATTTTATTTCATTTAAAAACATTTATAGCACGTTCGAAATTTTGGTTAATTTTTTTTCTGTGTCAGCCGTCGACATAATATTTATTGTTAGGGTTTTAGCGCTCTTTTTCAGGTGAAAATCACACTGATTTAGAAATTCTTGCAAAAATTAAATAATAGTCGGATCTTAATGAAACTTTCAGGCCTTAGTTACAACTGAGCGAATTTATACTTAAATCTTTTTAGAAAACCTTGGTAAAAAATATATTTTTTTACATGTTATCCCCTCCTTACTTAATTTCATGAGAAATTAAAATTGTCATAGAAAAATTTTTATTAGTTAAAAGCAGGACTCCTTCAAAAATGAAAATCTTATTTTTTTCAAAATCTACTCATTTTCCGAAAATCTGCTTCGAATCGTAAAATGAAAAATGTAATAAAATAAATTGTATCAAGATTTTTAAAAGATTTTTTTATGTATATAAAATATTTCATAACGTATCCCTTTTTGAAAGTATGGTCGACCGTACACGAAATTATCAGAAACAGCTATGACTACAGTACATTTAAAGTCAACATTCGTAAAATTATATGATAAAGAATATTTTCCAATATTTGAAATATAAATGAGTACTTCAAAATTATATAAAAAAGGCGCCCACCTGTCATTTTCGTAAATTAGGTTTTCACAGATAATGTTGCCGTAGAACAACAATAAACGTGTCAACATCTCGGTGCCTATTAAGTAACCTACGAGTGTTAAGCGACGATGACAAGCGCGTAATCACCACTACTGTTTGTTTCAAATAGCTATTTTTCTATTATTTTAAACTTAAAGTAAATAATACTTTTTTCAAATAAGATTAATTATACTTTAAATCAGCTAATATTCCTCAAATAAAGTTTCAGAAACGTATTTTCTATATTCCGAAGATACATTTACAAATGTATCAAAATGTGTTAAAAATCGCCGTTTTTAATGACTTTACTGAAAGCGATCAAAAAATTGAGATTCCAAACTCTAGAATTTATATTTGAAATGCACCAGTGTATTTACCGAATGTATATATATCAGAAGAAAAAGAGCCAGAGAGAAAGTGAGAGTGTATGTGGACATAAAAGGATCGCTTCATGGTGGCTGTCAGTTTCTTATTTCAAGCGTTCATCAGATGTTAAATGTTAATGTAAACACACACACACACACACACACACACACACACACACACACACACACACACATATATATATATATATATATATATATATATATATATATATATATATATATATATTGCTATTTGTGTGTGCGCGTATGTGCGTGTGTATTGAGATACAAGCGTACTCACATACGAGTTTCTGGAGATGAAAGCCGGAATTCGTCCGATCTTCTGCTTTGTGATACGAGCTGAATTTTGAGATACGAGCGAGTTTGAAGTTCCGCTGGTTAATGAGTGACAATCTTCGAGAGGGTTCCCACTCGTAGTACACGTGTTCATCTCACTCTGGAAGGATCTTTGTTGTTCCTTTAGCGACTTCATAGTTCCGAAGAAAGTAATTGTAAAGAGCAGTGGTGAAAAGCCGAAGCTTATGATTTCGCTATGAGGTAGGGCAGGAAATTATGAAGAAAATATAAAGGGTACAAATAATGGACTTGTCGAGACAGTATAAGCATTCTACATCAATGAGAAATAAAACAATTATAAAATTAAAAAAAATAGTTGCAGTAATGGATAAAATGCAAATGTTTAAAAAAAATTGAAAATTAAGTGATAAAATTATTCTTCGGTATCGTAGACCAGGCTAGCCGTTGCTAAGCTGGGTGAGTGATTGCTAGGCTAGGTAAGCAGTTGCTAGGCTAGGCATTGTTACCCCCCTCTCTCTCTCCTCCACCATTTGGCCTATAACTCCTCTGAACTTCATGGTTTAGTACTGTTTATTTCTTTACAATTCATTTTTTTTATCTTTTGTTTTATTGTTTGTTGGCTATATTTCTTGTTTATTCCCTCATTTTGCTTGCACGAAACCCCTGAATACAAAAAATAAGGGTGACTTTTAGGAAAATAAGGGTGACTTTTAGTGGCCTGGAACGGATCGGAAATACTCCATCAATTCAATGGGAAAATTGATTTGAGATACGATTCTTGGAACGAACTCTGCCTTGGAGCGAATTAAACTAGTACCTCAAGGCACTGCTATATATATAGATAGATAGATCTAGGTCTGCTCTACGGTTGTATTGAGCTCTTTTGTTAGTTAGTTGTTTACTCGTATCGGGTTTTTTTCTTTGGGCTTCAGACCTGCATCTGTGCGATTTTTTCGGCAGTAGTTCATGTTTGTAGCTCTTTCTTTTTTTAAAACCTTTTTTCCCTCGAGATTGATTTGATTATTGACAAATCAATAATTCGAGGTTATTTCGAAACGAGTTTAGTTATCTATAATTGTATGTATATATATATATATATATATATATATATATATATATATATATATATATATATATAGTCATCCACAGACAGACTGTTTCGTTGTATCAAAACTCTTCAGTGTGGCTAGACATTCGATTGCTTCAAGATCGGATCGAAACCCAACTGATTTGACATCAGTCAGATATCTTACCCCTAAGCTATCGTCGATATGACAATATATATATATATATACTATATGACTATACATATATATATATATATATATATATATATATATATATATATATATATATATATATATATATATATGACTATATATATATATATACTATATGACTATATATATATATACTATATGACTATATATATATATATATATATATATATATATATATATATACTATATGACTATATATATATATATATATATATACTATATGACTATATATATATATATATATATATATATATATATATATACATATACTATATGACTATATATATATATATATATATATATATATATACTATATGACTATATATATATATATATATATATATATATATATATATATATATATATATATATAAGAGATCGGAGTTGTGTGCACTACTTCTATAATGTTATTTGGAATGGTCACGATATCCCCACTTCCAATCTTACACTTTTCACATAGACTTTTGGGTCGGTGTCGGGAGACTTAAACATACGTATCTAAGTGACGCTGCAAGAAATGAGCGGTGAACTAGCGGGATTTTAGCCAAACACCGGACACAATCGGGACAGCATATTAGAATTTAAATAAGAGAAGTCCGTATCAATATTCCCTGCAGTCGTGTGATCAGTTATCTTCAGCGAGAATTTGTCAATGGCGCATTTCGATGACATGGAAACCAGCAGCGACAACAATGAAACGAAGTCTTTCAGGTCAGAATCCAATATCGTGCCTTGACTTAGTAAACGTATATTTAAGTCCTCGTTGCGCGTTACTTGCCTGACAATGTTTAAATGAAACTGTTCCTTTTTCTACCTTCGAAGTTCTAGTTGGTAGAGGTAACTTTGTAGAAAATCTGTGGATCTTCATTAGTGCTGGTTCTGCGGAATTCCTCAGAATAAAGTGGACCTCTTGAAAAATGTTTTCTTATCGTCATGTCTCTTTCATTAGCTTTTGGCACTCACCGGTGTTGCAGGAGTTGAGAATATGAATCCATCTCTTGTCCCCACCTCCCCAATATCTATGGGTCAATTTCAGTATAGACTGAGTCCTATAGCCTTGGGTGGCAACATATCTAGTAGAAGGAAAACTTTGAATTCAAAACCAGAAGAGGGACGTACAGCACTATATTTGGCTCTTCAAAAACCCGTGGTTTCTTAAAAAAACGACGATTTAGTCCAGTATATTGATTTTCTACGCGTGGCTTACACGTGACATATGGTCGAAAGTATGGCGCACCCAATGAGAATCGAACTCACTATTTGGTTGTAACTGTTTTAGTAAGACAAGCTTGATAACCAATCGCACCATGCCTAGGTGCAACCAGTGAGGTTCGAACTCACTACTCAGTCGTAATTGTCCTAGTGAGACAAGCTTTCTAATGGTATAGTCTAGTATATATGTATGGATTAAATTAAAAAATAAAGCTGTTAAAGAATTTTTTTTCAGATCGAAACTCGTCATGGCACAACTTTTTGTCTTACCCACTCGCTTACGCACGTTTGTGTTTCTTCATCATATAACACAACAACCTTTTGTTTATACTGCAACAAGGCTGAACAAAATTACAGTTTCTTGATGAGAGTGCAATCTGTTATAATTACTAATTAAACACGGTCAATATGTTGAAAGTTCAGTCACAATTACATTAAATTCGTGCTAGTACAAACATCGGCGGTGTCTGAACAGTTTTGCCTACCTAATTTTGCTCACAACTTTCGTGTCGATCCTTCATGCAACTTTCAACGTTACCGAACGCTGCGATAGTCTCTCAGGTCGATATATAATCGCGTCCTTCACAAATCAACAATTGTGAGATTTAAACCTAGTTTTATAGTCAGAACGCTAACGTACCTCTCAGATACTAAAAATTATATATATATATATATATATATATATATATATATATATATATGTGTGTGTGTGTGTGTGTGTGTGTGTGTGTAAGCAAATATATGAATATATATTTATATATATCCGACTGTATGAAGAAAAATATACGGAAAAACAAACAAAAATCCTAATATGCAATTATGCTGTTTTAATGTTAATATAATGTCAACGTCGTCGGAAAATTTCTGTTATCTATTTTGATTAGTCTTACATCGCCTTTTCATGTTGAATTGAATATAGTCTAATGTTAATTATGTTTTATGAATATGTCCTGAAGATGGTCTACTAGACCGAAACGTCTGACGTTGACATTATTTTAACATTAAAACAGCATAATTGCATATTAGGATTTTTGTTTGTTTTTCCGTATATTTTTCTTCATATATATATATATATATATATATATATATATATATATATATATATTTATAGTTAACTACCTACACTTTTACGTAGCAGCGTTACAACCATAAGACATTTGTTTACTTTTAGCAACATAGACATTGTGGTAGACGAGATGGTAATCCAGCAAAACTTAAGTCGCACACCAAAACGTAGGAAGACGTATATGTACTATATATATATATATATATATATATATATATATATATATATATATATAGTTATTTTTAAAAATATGATTCCTTCGCTACATAAGAGTTTCAAAAACAAGAGCTGAAAACTTCAATATAATTATTAGAATTTTAGGCTCTAATTTTGTATCGAGCACTGTTTTTTTTTTAAAATAAAAACAAAAATACTGAAGAAATTCGAATTATTTACCTAACAAGTTCTTTCCTATTTTCTACATATTTGCACACACACACACACACACACACATATATATATATATATATATATATATATAGAGAGAGAGAGAGAGAGAGAGAGAAAGAGAGAGAGAGAAAGAGAGAGATGTCTAGGTAGAACAAGAAGCAGAATATTGAGCAAAGAAGAGAGAGCCAAAGTATGGCGAAAATAGTAGTAAAATGTATAAGTGAAATATATTATATGTAAATATTAAATCTGACTACGTTGGATCAGTATGTGCATGTGTGCTTTTATCTGAGAGATAGAGAGAGTTTAAGGGAGAGAGAGAGAAAGAGAGTGAAAGAAAGTTAAAGAATAGAGTGATGATTAAAACACAAGAAAAAAAAAACATCCGGAAAAATAGACACAGTGAGGGAAAAAGATAAACACTAAGTAGAATAGTTTAAATCCAAAAATAAAGAAAGAAAGAAAACGGCAAAAATATCGACTGATATGAAAACAAATCCAAAAGACTAACGAAAAAATATAACATAAAAACAAAACAGACGAATAAATGCATGAATCTCTGGTCACGGCCATATTGTTCCATCCATGATTAATCCGATCGGCCATTAAAGGCTTTTGCCTACCTCATTTTTACTCAACAAGATATTCTTTACCAAATGACAGTGGTCATTTTAAACCTCAACATTTCTCCATCATTACTTCTCACGTCATTTTTCCTACACCACCTCATTTCTCCTGTTTTCTGTTACTCCTTCCTTCTTCAATCCACGTTAGTTCATCTCTTTTATACACACACACACACACACACACACACACACACACACACACACACACACACACACACACATATATATATATATATATATATATATATATATGTATGTATTGGTTTGTTTGTCTTATTCTTTTAACAGTCTGGACAAGTGGCCGGACTAAATCGGTCGCATTTGACGGCTAAATGACACTGGCACGTCCCGCCAACTGAAGCGAGCGTCAACCCTAATGACAGGCTTTGCTAAGCGACTTCGGACTCGAAGCTGTCAATTTGCCGCCATCTTGGATTGTGTTTAAACACAACAATGGCGATCAGCGAGAAGCCACCTCAGATACTAACGTTTTTTTTTCTCCCTATCTATCTCTTCGGGTTCTGTTTCCCATAATTATGCCTTTCTTCCAAAACTAAGACTTAATTTCTTTCTTTTGTTTTTTATTTCGTATCTTTCTTCACTCTTTATTGTAGTTTTATTTTTCTTTATTATTTGGGCGCCCTTTTCTTTCTTTTCATTTCCTTCTTTCTAGCAATTGAAACATATTTCAGCCTTTCGACATCCATATCTTTCTTATTTTATTTTCTTGCGTCTAATCGTTAGTCTTGTTGGCCGACTTCTTTTCTCTCGTTCCATTTGCTTTCTTTTCGGTTCGCTTCTTTATATCCTTTGTATTTCATAAATTTTAGCCATTTGTCCCTTTTCTTCTTTGATTTCAGTCTATCATCTCCATTATTCGGCCGCTCAATCATTTATTCCTCTCTTTATTTTTCTTCCTTTTTTCTTTCTTTAAAATTTGCGTCTCCGCCCCTCTTTCCTTCCTTCCTACATTCATTCATACATTTTCCTTTCCTTCCATCCTTTCTTTCTTTTTTCTTTTCCTTCCTTCCTTCCTTTCTTCCTTCTTTCTTTCTTTCTTTCTTTCTTTCTTCTGTCCTTCCTTCCTTCCTTCATTTATTTATTAATTAATTTTTTCATATATTTTCCCGTCCTCTTTTCAATCATTCATTCATTGATATCTTTTTCCTTCCTTCCTTCCTTCCTTCCTTCCTTCCTTCCTTCCTTCCTGCTTGCATTCATTCATACATTTTTTATTCCTTCTTTCCTTTATTAATTCATACATTTTCTTTTCTTAATTTCATTCTTCTTTTCTTTTTTTCTTCTTTCGGAATAATTTTAGCTTTTGAACATTCCTCTCTTTCTTATTTTGTGTTTTTCTTCGCATTTTCTTCCTTTCTTAAGCACGTTTTTCTCTCACCGCTTTGATTTTATGTACATCTACTTTTCGTTCTTTCTTTCTTTCTTTCTTTCTTTCTTTCTTTCTTTCTTTCTTTCTTTCTTAGCCATGGTATTGGGTATTAGTTTCTTTTTCATTTCCTCTTTATTATGTCAACAAGAATTCCTCGCAGATCAATCCCCAACTGCTTGTTTATCTAGGAAGTTATTGAAAGGTTCAGTTTCTCATCGGTGCTCACACATTGTAATTAGGTAAGAGAAAAGGAAAACAGTGAGAGAGAGAGAGAGAAAGAGAGAGAGATGATGAAACAGTGCGAGAAATGTAGCGTCGATAAGAAGAAGAATAAAATATCGACAGAAAGCATGATGATAAACATAAGAGGACAGAAGAAGAAGAAGAAGAAGAAGAAGAAGAAGAAGAAGAAAAGAAAGAAGCGAAAGACAGACATGGATAGCAATGAACGAGAAAGAAACAAAAAAAAAAAAAAAACAGACCAGAACATATGAACGAGAAAGAGTAACTGTTGAACAATCATACAAATGGAAGTGAATTAGAATTAAAATAAAAACAACGGTGTACAAAAGAAAAAAAAAATAAGAGCTGCAACAAACGTGAAATAAAACGAAACGAAATAAAACGAATCGGAGTTATCTGTTAAATTCTAAAAACATATTACTCGTCTGTTAACTTACAGAGTTATTCCCCTTCCACTAACTGCGTCGTGATTCTAGAGGTAGTTATGTATTTGAATCTTTAATACATCACATGGCTGGGTATATATATATATATTAGGTTGGTTCAAAAATAATATAGTTTTCTCACATAGTAATATATGTGAGAAAACGACATTATTTTTGTACCAACCTAATATATATATATATATATATATATATATATATATATATATATATATATATATATATATATATATATATATATATATATAATAACTCTATTCGTAATTCTAAGCACTTTTTATTTCTTGAGGGATTCACTGAAATATGCGAATTGCTTGATGTATTAAGTAATCTAATAATTATGCCGTTTTTATATAAGACAACGTTTTTATCGTAAGTCGCAGAGAAATATTAGTCTGGCACAAGATTATAAGAGTTGGGTGCCCAGTAGAGATCGAAATGCGAACAGCCGTAATGACCTAAGAAAAAAACATCTTCCTAATCACTGTGATAGTTGTCACCTCGATTTGATTTAGTTATTGACTTTCATATAAGAGAAATATGTCTTTAGTTCGATTTTTTAACTGCTTCGACACCACAGAAGTTGGATTAAATATGCACAAAGATTTGGGCTATATATTAATTGGTGAATAAAATTTACTGCTTTTCCATCATTTAGCAAACAAAACATATCTTTAATTTCAGCACTTCTTAAACAAAGCTCATGGTTATTTTTATGTTGGTAAACAAAACCAATCGTTATTTCCATCTGTTGGTAAACAAAACCCATCATTATTTATTAGGCGGGTGCAAAAAATAATGACGTAATAATGTCGTTTTTTGACGTATTTTTTAACGTCAAAAAACGACATTATTACGTCATTATTTTCGCACCAACATAATATTAGGTTGATGCAAAAATAATGTCGTTTTCTCACATATGTTAATATGTGAGAAAACGACATTATTTTCGCACCAACCTAATGCATCTGTTGGTAAACAAAGCCCTGCGTTATTTTCCATCTGTTCATGAACAAAACCCATGCTTATTTTCATCTTTTAATGAATAAGTTCCACATTTCGGTAAACAAAACTCATCATTATTTCTACCTGTTAATTAACAAAGCCCATCGTTTCTTTTATAAGTTGGTAAACAAGGGTCAGTTATTTTCATCTCTTGGTAAACAAAGCATATCGTTATTTTCCATCTGTTCATGAAGAAAGGGCATCGTTATTTCGATCGGTTAATGATCGTTATTTCCATCTGTTGATAACTATTTATTCATAAACAAAGCCCATCGGTATTTGCATCTGTTCGTAAACAAAGTCTATCATTATTTCCGTCTGTTGGTAAACAAAGACCATGGTTTATTTTCATCGGTTAATGAACTAAGCTTATTATTATACCTGTTGACTGAAAAGGCTCATCAATATTTTCATCTCTTGGTAAACAAAGGCCATCGTTATTTACATCTGTTGATAATCAAATCCCTTCGTTATTTCCATGTGATTGGTAAACATCGCCCATTATTATTTCCATCGGTTAACCAATGGTAGTGGCATTTATTCCGAGCCGCGCGAAAGGAACGTGGCTGGAATTCAATTTGGCGTCCTTCTATTTAAAACAAATCTTTATATATATATATATATATATATATATATATATATATATATAGGTAGGTACGATGAGACCGAATAAAGTATACTTATAATTATCATAAAGTTTAATGTAAAAGAGTGATCGATACATAGTAGAGCAATACATCACGTTCTAAATGTTTTTGGAGTTTAAAAGATGATAATAAAACTCTTAAGGTGAAATGGAAAATTTAAAGAATGGCAAGTACATGTAGATCCTTATATGAACTCTGTTTTCTGTATTTACCTGAAAAATTGGAAATTATCAGGTTCTTTGATAAGAATGCTTTATAAAATCAAAGATCTGAATTAACTGTAAATTGTAAACACAGTCTACCTTTTACCTTACAATCCAGTTAAACTTTGGAATTTGACAATGTTTTTTCTTAGATTTTAGTTGAACTGTGTTGCACCATATATCGTTTATCTTTCTATTTGTGTGATTAATTTGGGTTTAATTTAGTCCTGTATTGTCCAAATCGTAGTATTATTAAAATCTTATACGGTTTTGACACTTTACATTGATTGGTTTGATATTAACATCTTATATGGACGATTTCTATTTAACGGTTGTATAGTATTTACCAAATAATTGTATATGTTTAGATTATATAGTAGCTTCTTTAAGAGGCCTCTTATTTATTAACTACAAAAATTATTTACGATATCCACAAAGCTTATATCTAGTTGGACATTCGGTTAAATTACCTCTCTACCCACCTCCGCTTTTATTTCGCATGAAAGTTGTAACCATTTGTATCAGTCTTTCAGTTAATGTATGGCTGCTGTTAGATGTCAAATCTTGGCCATAACACATTTCTAAGATAATAATATTTATTTTTTTTTCATTTTCGCTTAGTTTGAATTTAACGTAGGTCATATTCAGTTGGTTGATCAGGGTAAAATCCTCAAGCCCTATATACTTTTTTCAAAAAATGAAGATGTATTTTGTTTTTGAAACCGATTAATCGTTCACTCGCCGGTAATTTACAGTGGCCTTGATGCTTTGAAACACGACTGCAATTGTGTTGCGATTCTTACATGTTTTTGTTGTAATACCCCAATATATATATATATATATATATATATATATATATATATACACAATTAAATATATATATATATATATATATATACAATTAAATATATATATATATATATATATAGTGTGTGTGTGTGTGTGTGTGTGTGTGTGTGTGTGTGTGTGTGTGTGTGTGTGTGTGCGTACGCGCGTGTGTCTGGTTAAATACTTTAGACGTATTATGTCTATTTATTTTAGTTTAATCCTTTCAAGTCCACGGATTATTTTCTTGGTGGCTGAAGAAAATTGATTAACAAAAATGACAAAATTCTCTTTCAAATAATGTTTATTTTCCCAAGTACTTTCAATATCATATGAGACCAATGTTCGGGGAGTTAAAATATCCGTGGATGTTTATGCAGTAGCTCCATAAATTCAACATATTTCCCCACCGCTGTTCATTTACAGCGTTCCAAATTTGAATGTGCAAGGGGGCGCTTATATTTTTTTAATTTTACTATTTAAAAAATGAAAACGATTTTTGTTTTTTAGTTATAATATTTTTAGTCATAATTCTTCTTAATCAATATTTTACAACCACTAAGAAATTAATTCGTGGACACGAAAGTATTAAAACTAAAATAAATAGACATTATAGGTCGAAATTATTTAACCAAACATGCTTGAATAAAAATATGCTGCCTACATATATATATTAGGTTGGTGCAAAAATAATGACGTAATAATGTCGTTTTTTGACGTATTTTTAACGTCAAAAAACGACATTATTACGTTATTATTTTTGCACCAACCTAATATATATATATATATATATATATATGCGTGTGTGTGTGTGTGAGAGAGAGAGAGAGAGAGAGAGAGAGAGAGAGAGTGTGTGCGTGTCTGCGTGTGTCCGTGTGTGTATACAGGTAGTAATTCGTTGGTGTAATTCAGCCGAATACTATTAACACAACATAGAATTTGAAATATTTTAAAACTGACTCACAAAAAACGGCCAATGTTTATTTATATTAAACAGAGCAAATTTAAAATTAAAATTCGTAGGTGAAAATGTTCTTTATTAAAATTATCTTAATTCTAATGAAAGTATCTATCCATCTGAAAGTTCTCCACTGCCTTAACCAGGTATTGAACTCAAACTCGCTGTGTCCTGTCAATGGATCTAACCAACAGCCTTTATCAACTGTGCCATGTGTCCTTGATAGAAATTAGCAGGAGATAACTGATAACTGACATTCATCAAACATGGCACGTGGAACCAAAACAGTCTACCCCAGTGAGCGAAATAAAGGTTTCAGTTAGAAATTCCAACCAAATGAAGAAGGCCGGAGCGCACAACGACCGAAACGTTGTGATAAATATGGCGACAAAGATGAGAACAATAGTCCGAATAATGTAAATAATGAAACAAATACTATTCGAAAAAATCATTTAAGCTTTATTGACTTATTGTTCTGTTATTGCATTAAAACAGTATTTGTTATTCAATTTCTGAGCATCGTAAATATTGCGACAAACTCTGCGTTTGGACTATTTTGGTAAATTAATGATTGTTGTTAATTTTACCTCCAAATCGAGTGATTAACAGTATGCATATTGTCGTATATTTTATGATCTTTGAGGGCCAGAAAACGTGTTACTTCATTTTCGATAATCATGTATGTTGGATGATAGGGCATCATAAAAATACTGATGCTGTAAAAACGTTATGCAAAATTAATGGGTTACCAGTGACAATTTCACCGTTCGGCACTTTTTTTAAAAGTTAAAAACGATTTTATTTTACTAAAAGTGATCTTTATTATTACAGAAAGACCATCAGTTATGTGCAATGCCATGCGTGATACACGCTTAGGCGATCATGTATCTTTCGATACATGACTAACCAAGCATATTTTTTCCCCGCAGTAGTTTGCCATTTCTTTCTGCGATAGACCATTTGCCAGGCAAGGCTATAGAACCCGATATGTCCTGCTATTTACCCATAGCTGGGGGGGGAGAAGAAGAGGATGCATACCTTTCCCAAGGATATTAGTGCGTAAATGAATGTAATGGATTGGACTGGAATTCGAACTTGGCTCCTCGATTCCTCAATCCGAGCCACTATCCATTACAGAAAGTACAAAACGTTAGAGTATTGATTTAGTGATTATTGTTGCTGCCTTTGGCTCGAATAATTGTCTCAATTCGATGCGGCATTGAATGGAATTATTTCCACGTTTTCTCATTCGGAATTTTTTCTGAGTAATCCCCCAAATCTTGCAGATTGCGGGGATATCGTTGGAGCACTTGTTTCTTCATTTCCCACTACAGTTATTCAAATATATTGAGATCGAAACTTTGAAGACTTTTCACAAGAAAGCATTTTGTTGCATGTGATGTGTGTGAAGAAGTACCATCATGCTGAAAAATATCTCCATCTTAGTCGGTTGTTAGAATATTATACCTTAGTAAACTTATTTTCGCTGATTAAGTTTCCCTTTTAATGCAACCTTAAACAATTACGTTTCCACCATCAGAATTTATCGTCTTTGTGGTGTATTGTGCATTGTTTTGTTTTTTTTTGTCTCCTTCTGGTCTTCTTACATATCTCCTTCCGTTAGAATGTAACTCTATTTTGCATTCCTCACTAAAATTACTTTTTTCCTCATTCCAGCATCCTATGGTAGATGTTCATTTGACGACTTAAATCTTCTATTATGTTGTTTTTTGATTAGTGATGTTTTTGTTGTTGTTGTTGTTATACTCCCGTTCAAGTGGCATTTTCTGTAATACTCTGCGCACTGTATCAGCAGAAAACTTAATGTGGCAGCGTTTACCTCTCGCTTGTTTGGTTTGGTTTATTTTGTTTTACGGCGTATCTCCCTCATTGAGTAATTTAATGCCGACAACATTTTTAGGATAAATTCGTATGAATAGAATATGTATTCTTTGGTTTAGATTATTTTGGCTTATTTTGTTTTATGGCATATCAACCTCAATGGGTTATTTAATGCCGACAACATTTTGTTTTGTTAAAAATCTGTTTCTGATAATATTTTTCCTTCAAAATTGTATTGCTGGTAATAATATTTTCACAAATGTATTGCTGGTAATAGTTAACTATTTGCCCATAGCTGGGACCCTAACAGACGCTACCCCTCTTGTCTGACTTTTGTTGTCTTCCATGTTTTATTTACACTTAAAACATTTGGACACAAATACATTCGGAGGACGAATATTTTCTATGGAGATTTCTCGGATATTCCGGCCGGTAAATGTTGTTCAATACTGTTAATTATAAACAGAACATTTACTTAAATATTTGTATCTATAAAAAGAATGTATAGACATAAGATGTCTTAAAATAATTCTCGGAATTTGTCCATTTCATAATGTGTGACGTCATTTGTTTACATTGATACGCCATGAGCAGATAGGAATGTACGTGAGAGATTCATGGAAGATTGAAGTTTAAATACAATAAATTCGACCTTGCTAACCGATATATATATATATATATATATATATATATATATATATATATATATATATATATATATATATATATATATATATCAGAGACACAACAGATCTACTGAACAAAATTAATCACATACAAACAGTACCAGAGAAAGCTACTCTAGTGACTATGGACGTTAGGTCACTCTATTCAAACATTAAAAACATCGAAGGGCTAACCCCTCTTCAGGAAGCACTTACTAAAAGAAGAAAGCAAGACCCCCCCACAGAAGTCATCATAAAACTCATGGAGCATGTCCTTACATTGAATACTTTCAACTTCAATGGAGCACACTACCTTCAAATAAGAGGTTGTGCCATGGGCACCATAGCAGCTTCATCATATGCTACAATATTCATGGGAAAATTTGAGGAGGCCCATATCTATCCAATCATTGGTAGCGATTGCGTATTTTATGCAAGATATATCGATGATATATTCTTTGTATACACGGGTAGTGATGACAAACCCAATTCCTTATGACCCTAAACACAGTGCACAACTCAATTAAGTTTGACTATGAAAAATCCACATCAGTAACATTTTTAGACACCCGCATTTACATAGATGAAAACAGGAAACTACAAACGACACTACACACTAAAATCACCGACACCCACAACTATCTGCACTTTAAGTCTTCCCACCCTAAACACCTCAAAGAGAACCTTCCCTATTCACAAGCACTTAGACTCAGAAGGATATGTTCCAACAATGAAGAATTAAATAAACACATTGAAAATCTGGACCATCAATTCACAACACGTGGCTATAAACAACACCTAATCAGGGAACAAATAAATAAAGCAATTTCCACACCTAGAGAAGACACCCTAATGTACAAGATTAAAAATAAATCTAGCCGCATCCCTCTAGTAACCACTTTCAACCCCACTCTTCCTCCACTATCCCAAATAATCAAACGACGCTGGGAAATACTACATCTCAAACCAGACCTAAAAAAACTGTTTAAGGAACCTGGCCTTCTTGCATATCGTAGACCTAAGAACCTAAAAGAAATCATAGGTAGTAACCACATTTCAGGGGACAAGGTAATCCGTAATAAACTAAGAACAAAAACAACAGGATTTTCCCAACCATGCAACAACAAAAGAAGTTTATGTTGCAACCATATTGAAAACACGAATTCATTCACTAGCTCAGTCACTAAATCTACTTTCAAAATCTACCACGATTCTAACTGTAGAAGTCATAACATAATTTACCTCCTAGAATGTACACTATGCCAGAAACAATATGTAGGAAAATCTGAATGGCCCTTTCACTACAGAATTAACAATTATCGTAAACGAATTAAGTCGACTCCCCATGAAAAATTATTACCTGTAGAACAACATTTCCGCCTGGAAAAACACGATTTCAAAACCCATGCCAAATTCACTATAATTGAGAGGATAGAAAAGTTCAGAGCAGATAACAGAAAGATTTTAGAGTCGCATGAAAATAAGTGGATACAACGTCTAAAAACAAAATATCCAGCCGGGCTAAATCACAAATTTAACAATATATAGATATAACTCAACAAATCAAAACCTACCCACATTTCTCACCCACTCAAGACAGACAGGCTTACGGAGGTGTGGAGGCCTCACAGTTATACATTCACCCACACGAATATACACACTTACACACATCATACGCACTCACTCCCTAATGAGGCAAATGATAACACACACCCACAGCAATACACACGCTTACACATATCATACTCACTCACTCCCTAAGAACCAAATAACACACACACAAACACTAAACAGAGACACATCCCCTCACCAAGTCCAATAAAACTGTCAAACTGACCAGAGAATTCATAGCAGCATGTATCTATCCAGCTCTTATCTCAAATAACAACTTAAAAGAGACTGTTTGACCAACACAAGGAATGTTAAAAGATTCATGTTAAAAAGATAAAAAAATAAAAAAACAAATGAAAACTACAGACAAAAGTTCATTTTCTCCATCAAGACATTCATTTCTGTAGTTTAGTGCTAGCAGCAAGCAGAAATATTTCTCCTCCCGATGATGGCCATTTCGGCCGAAACTAGTCGAGGAATCTAAATGGAATAATAATAAAAAAAAACGAAAGAATATTAATCTACAACCCAATGTGTCTGAAGATTTTAATTTTTTACTTTTTTAATTTTTTTTTATTGTTCAATATATATATATATATATATATATATATATATATATATATATATGTATACACAGAATAAAATAATCATGAAAGAGTAGACAGGGACGTAGAAATTGGTCGAGGCCAGTCTTCGAAACGGATTATAGTAACACAATTTTTCAATGAAGGATAATTTAAGATTTATTTAAGATGTAAAATAGGTTTTCTCAATATTATAGTTTTGCTAATTTGGCTCATCAGACAACAATCACTTGTGCAATATGTATATAACCATTGCAGGGGGATTCAAATTTTGACGTAAATAATGTCATATATTCTGAATAAATCAAAATATTTGAATTGTAGAATTAGTAGATGAGTTTTAAGAAAATAGAGCATACATTACGCTTTTGATAAACAGATCCTAGCAGTGATATCTTGTCTTTCAAAAACAGTTAGTTTATAACCTATGTTAGAAGCGTTCTACATCCCAAGATATGATGATGATGATGATGATGATGATGATGATGATGGTGGTTACTTTAAGAGATCGGCTTGGGCGTGAGTGGATTTTTGTTTTATGTAAATAAGTAGTTTCATACGTTTAGCTCTCCACTTTCCTTCTCTCAGGTGCCGTTCGAGTAATCCCCCCTCTTTTGTTTCCGTCTGTGCAACTCGATGTCGCGCCATGTTCAATTCTAAAATTGGTTTTCGTCTTGTATTTACCACTTTGTTTCGGGTAGTTTTTGTCTTGATTTGTTTTGCTTTCAATCTCTCATTTCTTCACCGTGTTATATGCAAGAGTCAATGGGAGGATATTCTGCCGGACAGACAATTGTTAAGCAATCAATCAACTATCATAAACGAAATATTAATCTTATTTGCAGTTTTATTTCTCTATTCTTCTCTGTCTGTGTCTTGTTTTTATGCACCAATAAATCTCAGAGAAAATACCTTGGCTCTATTACCAAAGATATATAGCAGATACTCCGGTTTTATTTTAAGCTAGCATAGTGACACGGCATTGTATAGGACATTTCACCATTAACCCTCTTCTTACACGTTTATTGTCTACCTAATTGCCCCAGAATAGTCATCAGCACGCAGCTATCTCGAGTTATTGCTACTGAACCCTTTCTCTCGCAGCACCTCCTGGGTGTGTCATTGTCTTCAATGACTACACGGTTGTACTCTCTTCCTACGGACGGGAGGAACCCGAAGGAGGCTACGCCGAAGGGCGGAGTCTCCTTCGGGGAGGTAGACCGGCCCTGAACCCGTTTATGCGGGTTCAATGGGCATATTTTTGGCCGAGCCCACGGGCTCGGAATGCCTACGTTAAAAAAGCCTTGTGCCACATGACACCCACCACAAGGCCAACGCAAACACAGTTCTATAATTTTACTGCACTGGACTCCATTATCTGCCTTTTCATTTTCCGCGAATTCCCACCGCGGTCAGCTTCAGAAATAATTTATAGTGACAACAAAACTTTAAGAGCAGCAGCAGTTGAAAAGATAAATCTCAGGGATTGATGCCAAGCATGGCAAGCAGCAGCAGGACTAATCAGCAGGCAGGTTAGCTTTTTATGTCTATTCTCCTTTCAGGATTGTTCCACGGTAGATAGTAGATTAAAGCTTTGGTTTGTGTATTTTGTGACATAGCCATAGAGAATTTATTATCTGGGCTGTGCAGTGTGTACTTGTATTTCAATGGGAACAGGGCGGACAATAACTGAGTAGTACTTACTAAGAACTAGACGGGATATTCCTAGACATAGTCAGTGGAATGACTATGTAGATTAACTAAAGGAAATTCCTTTAATGTTCTATTTAAAAAAAAATCACACAAAGCAAAGCAATTAAGCCACGGATATGCAAAGGGTTACTGAGTGTGAAAGAATATTACCCGGATCGAGAAACACCTGAGAAAGGTCGGAGAGCCCAACGACCGAAACGTTGTGATATTAACAACAAAGATGAGGACAGAAGTATGCATTTACATAATAATAACATATAATCCTAGAAATACAGAGAGGAATTCATAAGTTTGACTTAATAATTGTTGCCAAAGTGAAGCTCTTAAGTGCTTTCTTTAACTGAAAAGCTGAAAGTTCCCGACTTAATAAGGAAAGAAAGAATCGTATAATAAGTTTGTTAAAATCGACAATAAAACAAAATGTGTTATGATCTACGAGTTTTTCCATAAATGATTCTCATCTTTAATGTGGCGATCTGTCATACGGATCACAGTGACCTCTACCGGCAGGCCTATTTAGTGGTGAGAGGTCGAACCAATCCGGAGAGATCGGAAGGGAGCTGACGGCCATAATACATTGAAATATCAGTTCTTGTACGCTCACCGACGTTAGGCAGCGTCAAGCCTCGACAGTACCTAGACGGGCGACCATTTGGGAATTCCAAGTGCTGTAAGCTTGGATGTGCGGGTGGTGTAATGGATAACGGCTTGCTATAAGAAATAGGAAAATCGAATTCCCATTCCAATTCGTTATATTCACTTTTGTTTAAACATTTCACTCCAATCAAGGAAATAAAGCCACTAAAAACGCAAGGTTTTACCGAGAGAATTTGAGAAAAACTATCACTGTTAAGGGGATGGAAGTATAAAAGAAAAGAAGACTGAAAATAACGATTTACATTGCATTTACATTTTTGAAGATCAAAGTTGATTAGCAAGTAAGACGCCGGAATAGAGTTCCATAAGCGAGAAGTGCGAAAGAAGAAACTGTTATCATAGAACTTACGGTTGGATCTAACTATTTTAACTGTAAGATGATGAGATCTTGCCGCCTGTCTACTACTTAAATTCATAAAGTAAAGCTACAACAGATAAAAGTTCATCAGAACAATTACCATGAAAGTATTTATAGAAAAAGCATAAGAATGTTTTGTTACAACGATGGGAAAGTAAAGAATCGTCAGTAAGGAATGACTTTAAAAAAAACATCTAGCCTTTTCAACTTGCGTACAAATACCATTGGGAATTGAATTAATCCACCTCTTCCCTCTCAGCTATAGGTTAACTAGAACTTGTATCAATAAATCATTATTATCTCCCCCTACCAAAATAAAAACGAAAAAAAAGTTACAAACTAAAAATATTTTCTTGTTTTAAATAACATGCAAAAGGTCGATAAACCGTAAAAAACAAATCAATCAGGTCGGAGAGGATAGATAAAACTAAATGGGAATCATAAAAAAGTCATGGGATGCAGCTCAGTGGTTGTGCCAATTACACGGAGAAATCAGTCTCAATCTCAATTTACGACTAACAGTGAATCTCATACGATGTTGGAAATGCCAAAATTCTGAGTGTCAGCTAATTCCCTAAGGGAATTAACTGTGGCGATTGAGATTGACCAACATTCTTGGATTTGCCACCGAATGTGTTCTGTTATAAATCTGTAGTCAAGCAAATCTGAACAATGCCCGACACGATGCTGTGATGACGATGAAGAAGTAACCTAACAGTTAACGGCATGCATGAAGTCTTTTAGTAAAAGGCATGAAGGCTTCTAGAAAAAGGCATGAAGGTTTCTAAAAATGGCATAGAAAATTCTAGAAAAGGCATGAAAGTTTTTAGAAAGAGCATGAAGGCTTTTAGAAAAGTCATGAATCCGTCTTGAATGTCAGATTGTCTAGTAGAAGGAAGACTTTAAATTCAACCCCAGATTTCTTGTGGATAAAGAAGAAAAGGCTATGAGAAGTCGGTTGGATTTTCTACAGCGTCAACTTCCACAACTGCCTTACCAAACTATATAGGTTTTTCGGTTTCTTTAGACCCCAACGGCAACGCCGAGAAGAGAAACTTAACCCATAAGCAGCCTTAATTCTCCATAGCCTACACTGTGGTCCATACGGATCTTCTTTGTACCATCGTCTTCCCAGATGGAAGGATGCCAATGCAATGGTATGGACTAGTCTTATATTATACTGCCATAATGTTTGTTTTGTTGGTAGATACCGCCTGCGGTCTGCAGTGGAGATTCATTGTGGCATTCACTTGAATCACTTCTAGCAGCTGACTACTACTTCTACGCGCCGCTGGCGAATCTTGTATGTGTTGTTCTTGTTCTAAGTATTATCGTTCATTACCAACCATCGTGTGATTATTCTATTCAGTAAATTTCCCTAGGTTTCAACACGCAGAAAATCTTATCTGGATACAAGGACATCGACTCCTGGCACAGATGGGAAGACGTAATTATCTAACGAAGCAGGCCAGATAATGTTATTTTAAATGTTGTTCTTCATGTTAGTTTGAAAACCTGGCACTAAAGTTCAAAGTGCATCAGACGTATGCAGATGTTATATATATATATATATATATATATATATATATATATATATATATATATATATATAATGTTACCTCAAACAATGCGATAAAGCCACTAAGACGTGAGGATTATTGGAGTGGAAGGGAATGATTTGGTTTGGTTTGTTTTGTTTTACGGCATATCAACCTCAATGGGTTATGTAATGCCAACAAAAATTTTATTGCTGGTAATATGATTTTCTTCAAAAATCTATTTCTGGGAATATTTTTCCTTGAAGAAATCTATAGCTGGTCATATTTTTTTCAAAGAATGTATAGTTGTTTGTATTACTGGTATTTTTTTAAAAAAAGTATTCCTGATAATAATTTTTCCTTCAAAATCTTTTACTGGTAATAATTTTTTTATTGCAAAGTATTTCTGGTACTAAAACCTATTTTTACACAAGTTTGGCTGTTAACTATTTGCCCATAGCTGGGACCCTTACAGGTGCTACCACCCCGGGTAAGCGGGGGACCTGGGAACACCAGCAATTAAAAGGTAGTTCCACGCTCCTCAAAACCTCCTGATCCCTGACCTTGCTGTTGGACGTAGTTTATCGTCTTACCCAGGACGAGAGTGTAGTTTATCGTGATACCCAGGACGATGAAAGGGAATGAGAAGTCTTTAGAGTTGCAAGAATCCAGAAAGTAGCGATTGGCGTTGCATTTTAAATTTTGACGATTGTGGGTGACAGGGAAGTAAAAAAAAAAAAAAAAAACGGAAGAGAGTCCCCCAAACAAGAAATTTGAGAAAATATTAGAATAGAATAAACAGTTGCATCTTGCTAGTTCAACAGTAAAACGATGAGACGTTGTTGATAAAGCTAGTAGTAGGCTTAAATTCATGCAGTCGATCATCGAGGAGGAAAACTCATAAGAAGAAATGCCATGGTGATATTTGTAGAACAGTCTGTGGAAAGCCACATCACGTCGGTTGGAAAGTGACGTAAGTCGAGATACCTTGTCAAGATCGATTACATTACAAACTATTTTTTTTTCAAGGATCTTGAGATATATAGCAGGAGCACCAGATTTGTACAAAAGCTTGATGCGAGGAAAACAGAAGCTCAGCTGTCTGTGAGTAACCAGAAAATCTTGTTATTTTATATAACTTTGCTTGGACAATGGCCTGTTACATGGGTAAGTATTTGAAGAATCATCGTATTACAAATACTCAGCAATTTAGAGGCGCTTCTACGCTTAACGTTTTAGAAGGGCCGTTCGTAGCATGGTTTGAGAGATGATTTCATCATGTACAGACTCAGTAATAGTAGCACTCATGCTCTTTGGAATAAAGCTTTCGTTCTTTATTCTTGCGGTCGTAACGACATAAACGCTGCTCTTCTTGACAGAATAATTTGCAGGTGCAAGACAAAGGCTTAACCGATTACAGTTCTGTGACGACGGAATTGGGGTAAGTCGTTGGAAGGGTCGGGGATGATAAAAGACATGACAGGAAAGAAATTCCTGCTTCCTCCCACCACTAAAAAGTCGTAGAAAAATCCCCGACGAGAAAAACACACACACACATAAATGAATGAATGCACACAATAACATTTATTTTTTTACTTGAAAAATCAGTAAGTATAAGAAAACATTAAACAAACAGAAAACCATAATTTGATGCCGCAGTAAATCTGTGTAATTCTATTTTTTTTTGGGGGGGGTCTCCATTAGACTGATTTACGGTCAAAAAGGTGGGTCTCTCGGCGTCTGGCCGGCTCTTCATTAGGTAACGATACGCAGCTGACATCAACGAGAGACTGTCACGACTTGGTTTGGATTGACGTTCAGTTTTGTGACATGACTATCCCCTTTGCAACCTACTGCCACCACACACTTGATTAAATTCCTTATCATTCCTAGGGGATCATTAGTATCCCCAGTATACATATTGCCATGTCTCCGATAAAGCTTACCCTTACATTCTCAGTTCGCTTAATTTTCCATATAATTTTCCATGATTTCTCTTTGGCTGCTAATTTCTGTTTCTATTTTATTATTATTTCTATCTTTCATTTTATAATTACTTGATCCTTCTTTTTCTTTCTATAACTGCAATCCCATGGCTCAGGGTTTTCCAAGTTTTTTGCATGTCATCTACTGTCGTTCACGAATAGGCTACTGGAGGAAGTACGACAGTCAAGGGAAACACATGACATGCCGTACAACCCTGTTACCTTCTACTCTTGCTTTACGGTTCACTTCAAAAAGAGAAGTTTCTTAGTATATTTTGTAATGTAAAATCTCCATGTTACCAGCTTCTGTTGACTACTGATCGTAGCTGATCACGCAGGAGGTATGTGTTCTTTTTAAGGTATCCATCAAGACTGAGATCGTTGAGTGTGTGTTTTTTTTAAATTATCGTCTGTAACTATAGTTTTTGTGTTAGTTCACATAAAGAAAAAGAATTAAGATTTTGAATGCTGCTGTTTTAAACTTAATTAAAAGTTTAGTAAGAGGGTGACCCCAAAAGTATTGCAATTTTTTTATGATAAAAAAGAACAAAATCAGACAGATTGTACATCAAGATATAGCTATACAACACAAGCTCACATCCCTACTTCTCAACACAGTGTTACCTCTACGAATGAGGGCATGTACCTAGCTTTGTAAAGCTCATGAGGCTGTGGATGTAGGTAATCCCTTAGTCTAGTTTTTAATTCTTCATCACCCACTGACTTAGCACTACCCTCAGACTTCTATCGCTTTGGTTTAATGAAAGAGCTAATGAGGGGCAAACATTATGGTGGTGTCATCAAAAGAAGTGAAAACTATTGTAAGGAATTGGCTACATCAGCAGCCATCTGGGTTGTAAGCAGCAGAGATACATGCTCTCATTCGTAGGTAGAACATTGCCATTGAAAGAGGTACTGACTATGTAGAGACATAGGGATGTGAGCTTGTGATGTATAACGACATATTGATGTTTGATTAGTTTGTGTTCCTTATTTCTTATATAATAAAACAAACTGCATTACTTTTTGACCCACCCTCTTAAAATATATTTTTCTATTTGTACCAATTTGATCTCATATTATTTTGGTTATATTTTTAACTAGGTTAAGGGCAATTTGAGCTAGCTTCTGCAGAAGGCTCTTGATTTGACCTTCATCACAATAAGTAGGGCGGAATAAATGCGATAGGCAACAATAAACTACAGAAGAACTCAAAATTGATTGCTGCATTTAAGTATTGCATTAATATTTAAGCTTAACTTTTAAAAGGTCAACGATAATTCTTCTGCCGCCATTTAATTTAAAGACAATTTGATGTACGTAGGTCCTTACTTTCCGTACAAATAATTATTTTTATTTCATGGGTGAGTTTCGATGGATTTCGCAGTTAATTTAAATTATTTCAAAATTTATTTCCAAGTTATAAAAATTGTTATTGTACGAAAACATTTGTCACAAAAAATCACGGAAAACAATCGCAGTAATCAAAACTTGGGAATGCAAAATTTCAGGATCGTGGGTCCAAATCCGGCCCGGAACCCTTTTAATTTGCTCACGGAGTCGGCCTGATTTCAAAATGGAATAATATATTTGGGCTACGGCCTCTAGGAGTATAGTTGAAAAAGTGTGATACACTGACACACTGATATTTGCATTTATTATATAGATGATTCTTTTTCTGTTAGATTAATTCATGTATATAATTGTTGAACGTATAAGGAGACTTCTTCTTCGAAAGCTCTGAATGTAGGTGCATCTTTACGTTATTTGTACATGTATAATAATGGATGACTCGTTTTTCCAATTACCCTTTAGGAAGTAATTAAAATGTATACAACGGATTGACCCAAACCTTGTGAGCGAAATTGTTTAGATGAAACTGTTTGGAAGCCATAGGTGGTTGTGCTCGTCCAAATAACTCGTTCTCGTAACCGAGGATTTGAGCGTAGAGGCATTGTACAAATTATTGACCACACCCCTTTCCCAGAAACAGTAACTAAGGTCTGCTCAATGTAGTTGTAGCATACATTTGTAGTTCTGCAGTACTTTCAAAACCAACCATAATGAGCTGGCGCCTAGTTTAGCAGTTAAAATTCCAAGAATACCACCATGTTCAATTCATCAGAAAGATCTGTTTGTTTAGCGGCATATCAACAACTTATGGGTCATTTACTGCCAAAATTTAATTTTCTTGGGAGCATTAGTAATTTCTCTTACAGTAATTGTCATGGGCCCTTACCTATAACTACAGAATGAACACTTCCTAACACTATGTATACTACACCTCTCAAGAGAGAGGGACGAATCAAGCCGAGCTTCTCGGCTTGACGGGCGAACACACTGCCTCTGAGCAGAGAGGAACCCGGACGAGGCTCCGCCGAAGGGCAGAGTCTCGTTCGGGGAGGTTGACCAACCCGATCCCGTTTATATGGGTTCTACAGGCATTTTTTTTTTGGCCAAGCCTACGGGCTCGGGAAACGCACGTTAAACTCGGCCTTGTGCCATATGCAACATTCGTGGGGGGTAGCTAGATACCGAATCGAGCCGAGCTTCTCGGGTTGACGGTCGGACACTCTGCCTCTGAGCGGAGAAGAACCCCGACGAGGCTCCGCCGAAAGGCAGAGTCTCGTTCGTGGAGGTTGACCAAGCCGATTCTGTTTTTACAGTTTCTACGGGCATTTTATGGCAGAGCTTACGGGCTCGGAAAACCCACTTAAAACTCGGCCTTGTGCCACATCTTTCCCTCGTGGTGGGGCAACTAAATATCGAATCGAGTCGAGCCATTTCGGCTTGACGGTCGAACTCTCTGCCTCTGAGCAGAGAGGAACCCGGACGAGGCTCCGCCTAAGGCAGAGTCTCGTTCGGGGAAGTTGACCAACCCGATTCTGTTTTTACAGTTTCTACAGGCATTTTTTGGCTGAGCCTACGGGCTCGGAAAACCCACATAAAACTCAGCCTTGTGCCACATCTTTCCCTCGTTAGGGGAGGGGGTGCAAGTAAATATCGAATCGAGTCGAACCAATAGTAGTTCCCTATAAACCAGACGGACAGTCATACCTCCCACATCTTGTATTATTATTTCGTGTAATATACCTTCGTTATTTCTACTCTTGTGTTCGTGTTGTTCTTCCTTGGTCCTAAGCTGGACCATTACAGCAATGTATTGCTAGTAATTGTTTTTACTATGAACAAGTATCGCTAGTATTTTTACTATGAAAATATATTTTTTTACTTTTATAGTGTTTTGATTCCAGGTAGCGGCGTAACTATTTTCCCATCTCTGGGATCTTAACAAGAGATCTCACCCCGGATCATGGTGGAGTTGGGAGCAGCAATTAAGAAATAGTTCCATACTTCTCAAAACCTCCCGATCAGAGGCCTTGCTGCCGTATGTAGTTTATCCTCATACCCAGGCCGACGTCAGAAAAGTGACTTCTTATTAATATCGACCTGGGAAGATAATTCAACCGTTAGGAAGTGACTAGCAAGTATACAACGGATTGCCCAAGCCTTGCGAGTGAAATGTGTATAGTCGAAACTCTTTGGAAGCTATCGATGGTTGTG
>OZ010572.1:71644883-71649883 GCA_963932145.1 Acanthosepion lycidas
CGTGTGCAAATATAAAAGTGAACATTGAAGTCAACACTTAAAGGCGATAGTCTGTTTCATGGTGGCCTGACGATTGCGTCTAGCATGAAACAGACTGTCGCTTCTAAGTGTTGACTTCAATGTTGACATATATATATATATATATATATATATGTGTGTGTGTGTGTGTGTATGTGTATATAAATCAAGAGAGAGAGAGAGTGAGAGAGAGAGAGAGAAAGAGAAATATCTATCTATTCGAGGTCAGTTCAAAACGTATTCATCTATTTGGAATATACCGAGAAGTATTTTTTCTTTACACACACACACACACACACATATTATTTTATTATTTTATTGAACACCAAACAAGATAACGAATTATTGTTAATATGCTTATAATGAATGAGGTGTGACATGCATAGCTTGATGTGGCAACACGTCACAGGTGATCTTAATACATATACAGATCGTCCCTCGATTGAAGCCACTGAGTACGTACTCGTACTATGTGGCTATTACACTCACAGAGGCCGAATCAATAAATTCTTCATGTCTCGTACGGGAATTTTTCCCAGTCACCGTGCCACTCATAAACATCATCCCCCACATCAAGGTACGAACGAGATTGAGGCGGACGCGATATGGCAGCTGATGGTGATCCCGAAAGAGGACTTTATTGACAAGTGGAATGTTTATTGAATGTCTACTATCTACATGGTGGCTCATAGCGCATAGGACCTCTGGGTGAAGTTTCTGCAATTGATTTGTTCCACGGGTGCTGTGATTGTTTCCGTTCACATAATCTGTACTCTTAGGAAGAGTTGGTTTATCTTATCGGGGCTTATCTTCATTTAGACAACCACATCTCCCACGTTAATAAGTTCAAACTACCCGGATTGGAGAATCTTTCTCTTAGACCAGTTGCTAACGAAGGCTGAAGTGCCCAGTCTACCCTACTATTTAACCCTTTCAATGGATTTATACATTTCTTGAGCGTATTTGCGCGAAAGTGAATCTAACACACGAGACTGGAATTCGAACTCAACTCGTCCATTTCTCTTTCTTTGCCGTTAACCATTGCACCATCTGAATATCTGAAATGTGGCACTGGCACGAATGTATACACTGGCACGAAGTTGTATGAGTTACGGCGGAGAGTACATTGAAGAAGAAGAATCTCTCATTACCCTAGGTAGGCTATGTCTTTTTTTCTTTTTTTCTTTTCGTTAATGTTAAACGTTAACCACTTTCTAGACGGACCTCGTATAAGTTATTTTATGTAGTGAGAATGCACTCGCCGATATAATCAGTGGGTGGAGTTTATGGGCCGGTATCTAAGGGGAACTGTGCGCTCCGCCTCCATTGCCGTCAATATTCCCCAGATAACCCCCGCCTCCACCGACATCGATCCAGAAGCCTTCCTAATTGAATCAGTGCGCATTAAATTTAATCCTATTCTCTTCTGTTCAATTAAGGGGAATTGAGTGGCGGACATCCCGCTTTCCACTGCCTCCACGCCCGGGTTGCGCTCAACCCATTCACCTCCACTTTCCTACCCTTTCTCACCTGCTCCACCCACTTGGACTCCTCTTTCGGTTTCCCTTGTGCCATCATCATCGCAAACCTCGCATCGAATGCGCGTCTTGCTTCTTGTCTAGCTCGATGCATATAGACCTTTCTTAACGTTACCGACGAGGAATTACACTAGACCATATACACGCATATATACCTATCACAGACACACACATACGCCACACGAACGCACCGACGTACACATAGGTGTAGGATATAATTGCAGGAAAGATCTATAAAAATCAGTTTGTTTATCTATCTATCTATCTATCTATCTATCTATCTATCTATCTAAATTTGTTATCGATCAATATGTCTTATTTTCCTGGTATCTATCTATCTATCTATCTATCTATCTATCTATCTATCTATCTATCTAAATTTGTTATCGATCAATATGTCTTATTCTCCTGGTATCTATCTATCTATCTATCTATCTATGTATCTATCTATCTATCTATCTAAATTTGTTATCGATCAATATGTCTTATTCTCCTGGTATCTATCTATCTATCTATCTATCTATCTATCTATCTATCTATCTAAATTTGTTATCGATCAATATGTCTTATTTTCCTGGTATCTATCTATCTATCTATCTATCTATCTATCTATCTATCTATCTATCTAAATTTGTTATCGATCAATATGTCTTATTTTCCTGGTATCTATCTATCTATCTATCTATCTATCTATCTATCTATCTATCTATCTATCTAAATTTGTTATCGATCAATATGTCTTATTCTCCTGGTATCTATCTATCTATCTATCTATCTATCTATCTATCTATCTATCTATCTATCTATCTATCTATCTATCTGTTTGCATATATCCATCGATCATCATCTAACTGATGATAATTTAGTAAAAATTAAATGGCGGTTAAATGCCTTTATTAGATATTAAAAGACAGTTTTTCCATTATGGCTAATAGTGTATGTAAAAAAAAGCAAATAAATTTTGAGTAAATTGTTAGTATAATGAAGGGATTATATTTATAATTAATATATTTTTACACGACAACATAAGGTAGAATTTTGTTCATATCATGCTTTTAAATATTACGATAATATAAATATAAAAACATACTTAAAGAGGTCATATATATCATTAACATTTTGGAATAATATATATATATATATATATATATATATATATATATATATATATATATATATATAAAGAGAGAGAGAGAAAGAGAGTGGGAAGAGAAAGGATATGGAAATCATCACTGCATTATTTCTGTTAGTTTCATGCCTCAACCGATCTGACTGTCATCGTTCAGTGTTGATTTCTATATCTACAAATATACGATCTAGAATAGTGAATAAACATTAATAAACATTGCAGATTTTAATATATATATATATATATATATATATATATATATAATTAATACATTTTATTTTTAATCAGACATTATTCCATATAAAAATGAAGGTTTAGGGTAATAATAATAATAATAATAATAATAATAATAATAATAATAATAGGAAAACAAAAGCTACAGTCTTTAAATTTTAATTTATGACGCCCACTGTAGCGGATGTGTGTGTTTGTGTGTTTGTGTAGGGGTGTGTAAGTGATAAACTATAGTTTTAAGGTAAGTTATATTTATATGGTTAAAATCACGTTATTGGTAAAGCGTCAAAGAAAATTCCCATCAATATAAAGTCAGCTAAAGAAGAAAACATGAAAAGACAAAAGAAAATTCGCACACTTACCTATATAAAACCCTTAAATGATCAATGCCTCTAGGAATTAAACTAAAACAAAACTGCATATATGTGTGTGTGTGTGTGTTTGTGTGTTTGCAAAGCCGAACGAGAATGGGGATATATATTTATATATGTGTGTGTGTGTGCGCTCGCACGTGTGTGTGTGTGTGCGCTCGCACGTGTGTGTGTGTGTGTATGTGTGCGATTATGATATATAAATTCATATGTATGAGAAAAAGTACTATACAAATTGAAAAGCGAAGTCGAATTATTCTGTATAATGTGTTTCTTCCTTTTCAAGGTCTTCATCAGACTAAAATAATGTTTTTCGGATCGTACCAAGAACTACCGCGAGTCACGATGAACGGATGTTTCATCAGAGGGAGCAGGAGAGACTATTGGCCATTAAGCTCACACCTGCCAGTTGAACTCGTGTGTACAATCCATCGCTAAAGAAGCAGGTGAAATGGTCGGCTCCCTGTACTGCCCCAGTAAGTTATTGACTCCTTACGTTATCTTTACAAGAGCCAGATGGTGTAGTTTTGACATATATGGACAGGAGCTGCCCAGTTCTCACTTTCCAGTCTCGATAGAGCTCGAAAGCGTCCCCGTGTCCTTGTGGGTGACGAATTATTTTCTACACTCCATCCTGTCTCTTACAGGAGGGGTGTAGCAAGCCTTTCACTGGTTTATCGCTACTTCTATGGAAAGTATTCGGACGAATTACTTTACTTGCTTCCGTAATTTCTAACCTTCACGTTCAAGACCCGCCATGCTACTTACATAGTAGCAAACCACCCACATTTCCTCTGTATTCCATCGGTGAGAAGCAAGTTCCACTCGAACAGCTTCTTCTTGCGAACCAATACTCTGTGGAACCAACTCCCAAGAGGTGTTTCCCGATAATTACAATCTTAATCTGTTTAAGTCTAGGAATAGCCGTTAACTTTCACTCCTATCCGTATAAACTATCTCTTAACGTAACCCTCTACTACGAGTGGCACCCGAGCCTTGTACAAGGTGAAGTTAACTGTAAAAAAAATACATATGCTTAGGAGGAGGACTGAGGGGTATAAACTCGTGTTTCGCTTATAATTATTTACCGAGATGAAACGCTTAAATATTTAAAATACATATGTATGTATTCACCCATTATGAAATGGACAAAGTCCTGACAATTATTTTAAGACATTTTATAAATTTTTTTTAAAAAAATCTATAAAAAGAATGTATAAAAATAAAATCTCTTAAAATATATATGTATGTATCATTACATAGTTACATGTATACATTCGGAGACGAGTAATGGAAAAACATTTATTTTAAACAAAAAAGGATACTTTTCAACAAGAGATCTTTGTTTGATAACGCAATTAATTCATTTTAATGAAAATAATCATTAGTTTGGAGAACTGATGGGTAGAAAAGCAGGTGAAACAGCCCGTGCACGAATTAGCGATTTTGTGTGAATGGATGGCAGAACAAAGACAAAAAACGAGAAAAGCGTCAAAAATTACTTAGAAGAACAAAAAGAGTATGTCGGGGGGGGGGATATGATTACCCACGTCCTCAAGGGACGTGGCCCATAAAAGAATATTTTTGAACTCAGCTAATCATCATTAAATTATATCATACCCGAAGTACCTTAACTAAGGTTTCATTAAGACGGATCAAAGTCAAATTTAAGTAAATCAGTTTTATTGGTGAAAATTTATTTATTTCTCT
>OZ010572.1:71654883-71697383 GCA_963932145.1 Acanthosepion lycidas
TAACAAGGTATGGACAATTGTTGCGATTTTTGTTTTCAATTCAGAGTTATGTCAGGCTGGCTGCCAACTACGTCTAGATAATCTAGTACGCCCTACTATTTAACCAATAGCTGGAGGAAGAAGAAATATATTCATACCGGTATTTGCTCGTAAGATCGCCGAATTTTAATTTTAAGGCACTATCCATTACATCACTAGTCTATGATTCTTCTCGGGGAAAAATGAATCTCGAATCCTCTTCCGATCATGACACGAAAGCTAACTCTCAACTGCAGGCCATGCCCCACTCATAACAAGGACGAAGCCGGTTTTAAAATTAGGATGGCACTTCTCCTTGACCGACAGCCAACCAAGGTTAACGAGCTACGTCTACACGGTAATTTGACCATGTTAAAAGAAATTACAATACCATGATTTCTTCTTTGAAATGCTTTAGTGTGCCAAATACAAGTACCGGCGTGGTTAAATTCTTTTCTTCATTCCTCCGCTTCCCCTGGGTAAAGTTGAAAGATTCACATCCGGTTATAACTATTTCCGACATCACTTGGATCTGATACAAATACTGTGCTATTCGATAAACGTGACTCACCTGATGTTTTTACTTGAAAATTTTGTCGCCTATTGTTTGATAAAACCAAAGTTGAGCTAAATTCTAAGGATCTAAAATCCGAAGAAGCTTTGAAAGCTCTTTGAATTTAGCAGTGAGTACTGTCAAGCATCCGTTCAGTATAATGTTCTCGGAATGCTTTTCTTTTCATGGAACTGGTTTCTTAAAACCTATTGAAAAGACCGTCAGGAGCAAGCAGTACAAGAGAATTTTAGAGTCTTGTCTGCTCCCTTCTACTAAAAGGGTGCAAATCGATTCCACCAAGCTCATTTTTATGCAGGATAATGCTCCCTGTCACAAATCAAAATTGATGAAGGAATACTTTGATGAGAAGCAGGTCAGTGTTATAACATGGCCGCCCCAATCTCCTGACCTCAACACCATAGAAAACTTATGGAGCATTATAAAGTACAGGCTCCCGAGAAAGCAGTTGAACAATAAAGAGGATTTGATTGTGAATTTCATATCCGAATGGAATTCAATGCTTGAAGATGAGATTTGCCAGAACCTGATCAAGTCAATGCCAAAAAGGGTTGAAAAGGTTATTCAAAATAAAGGAGGACCCATAGATTATTAAATAATTCGAACTATATTACTTATTATAAATAAATTATACCCCTGTTATTCTTTATTTAAAGCTGTTCGGTTATGTTTCTATTGATTACAAGTTGCAGGAAATAAGAGAGTTACTTTTTTTGGCACAGAGTTTTTTTCCTGAATCTCGTTTACATCCAAATTTATAATTATCAATAGAATACCTTAAGGTGAGTATACTTTTTTGCTAGGTGGTCAGGAAGGCGTCTTTATATTAGTAACATTAAAAATTATTTTAACCCCCTGCCCAAACAATAGACAAAATTATTTTTAGTAAAAAAAAATCAGGTGAGTCACTTTTATCGAACAGCACTGTAGATTATGGTCTCCAACAAACACCAATATCACAAAGATGACGGCTCTAAATGGTTTGCGGAAAGACCTTTGCATGATTAAGTTGGTGCGATCTCATTATTTGGGGTAGAATTTTTCAACTAGTAGCATGTACGAGGTTTGATGAAAAAGTATCGGGCCTATTGTTATGGCAACGGAATTAAAGTACACAGAGTGATGCTACTTGGAATAGATAGACCTTGGACCCTGTCAAGTATGTACCCTAAGTTATAACGTTCTCGCTTGCTTCTGTTATTTATAGCGGTGTTAGAAGGAAAGTGTGTATAGTGTAGTCGTTTCGACGCACCACAGACGTTCCATCAGTGATCATGGCTTGTGCAAGAGTTTTTCACAAAGCACAGTATTCTCCAAGTCTGAAAATCACCATATTCCCCAGATCTCGCCCCTTGCGAGTGTTTTCGCTTTCTAAAATCAAATCCTACTTGAAATAAACAAGATTTCAAAACGTCGAGACAATCCAAGAAAATACTACGAGCTTGCTGCTCGCTATCCCCCAAAAGGAGATCCAGGAACGTTTCCCTCAGTGGAGACGACGCTGGATAAGCTGCGTGGCTTCAGAAGGGGACTACTTCGAAAGAGATTAAATGTCGAATTGATATTTATTGTAGTTTTCTTTTTACAGCACCAGTCCCGCTAGTTTTTGATCATACGTCATTTGTGTGCGTGGGAAACTTGAGAGATCGTTTATATTGGTGCCTATACAAATGGATGCTTCTCAATAGGCAATTTTCTTGTGAAGAAAAGGAGAAAAATAATTTCTTATCGAAAAATCATACGTTCCTGTGCAATTTAGATTGTTATTAACTTTTCTTCTGTATAAGATATCAATGTGAGATAAAATGGAAATGAAAGCAAATTTATTCAAGTTCAGTTATAGCAATCTTAACTTTTAGCAGATCTGCCATCTTGAAGTTCACAGAACTCATTCTAAGATAGTCCTTTCGTTTTAAGTCTGATCATTATCCAAGAATGAAGATCGAGTGTTTTTTTGTTCCTTTTTGAGGAAAAAAGACTTAAATTTTTATACTAAATAACTCGCAATACAAAGCTCAAGAACCAATCAATTTAAAGGGCTAACAGAGACATCACGTTTAAAACACTGATTCCCGTACGATCGCCGAAGTTAAACAACGTCCAGCCTGGTCAGTAGGTAGATGGGTGACCGCTTGTAAATACCATATGCTGTAAGCTGGGATGTGCGGGTGGTGTAATGGATAATTGCTCGGAATTGATAATCGGTGAGACGAGTTCCAGTTCCCGTTGGGTTCGTTACATACACGCAAATGCCATTAGGAAAGGTATGAATTCACCACTTAATTAGTAAGAATTGTATCAGTAATCCATTATTATTATTAGGTTGGTGCAAAAATAATGACGTAATAATGTCGTTTTTTGACGTATTTTTAACGTCAAAAAACGACATTATTACGTCATTATTTTTGCACCAACCTAATATCTAAAAGAAATAACAATACTGACAATATAAAAATATTTTATGGCTTTAATAACCTTCACAGAGATGATAAGCCGTAGAAAATGAATGAATACATAAATGTAGAGGGTTACATTCGAAATGGTAATGATGAATAAGGTGCTTGATACCAATGGAAAGAGAAAGTGGCAAGGAAGGGAGATTATAAGGATGAGGAAAATAGATAATGATTAACTCTTGATATGAAAATGTTAATATTGTATTGTTCAGAAAAGGACCCACCCAAGAGGCAGTTCTTGGAGAAAAATCCTATCATAGTGTTACTTCCTCCATTCATACAAGGGTCGTTCAAAAAGTTCTAAGCCTCATCCAGAAGGAGTTCGAGAAGCAAGACGATTTTTCTTTATTTTTCAATAAAGTTCCCCTATGACTTGGTCCAACGATGCTTAATCATTGCAATCCCAATACAGCTCATATGATCTCATCATTGTTTTCAAAATGGTGACCACGTTCAGGAAACAGGAAGAAGTCAGATGGAGCAAAGTCTGGTGATTAAGGAATTATCAAAGCAATCTTTAAACATTTTCGCCTTAGCCCTTACAGAGTGCCTTGTTCGCAATGTCATACACAGTAATTTTGTACCGAGATTCTTACATTTTACCATTCTTGGCAGATCTTGTTGATCACAGTCTGGGATATCTAATAACAAAATTATTGGTATCAAAAAGAAAAAGAAACAAAATGAAATTGGTTAGATTTTATAAAAAAAAAAACAAATATTAAATTTAAAATTCCCAGCAAGGCTCGTTCATGCGCATGTGTAGCCGCAACAACATAATACATTTAGTCCGATGAACTCCTAAAGGACGAAACGTGTCACACAAAAACTTTAATTTATATATCGTTATGTCATATATATATATATATATATATATATATATATATATATATATATATATGTAGCATATATATATATATGTAGCATATATATATATATATATATATATATATATATATATATATATATGATGAACCGATCTTAAGCACTGGCATTGCTTGTTCCGTCCTTAAATATGGGCAGCGAGAATGTGGCTTCTTAGTCCGGCTAGGCTCTTATATTCTCTTGCTCAACTATCGCAACGTTTGGCTGTGTTTTGCAGTAGTTGTTACGCACGCACACGCACGCACACGCACACACACGTACACACGTACACACACACACGCATATATATATTTATACATGAAAAATTTCTCAGGGTTAACCTGTAGAAAAAGACAATATTTATAAATGTAAAAGCGATAGGAAATATTACAGTTTTCCTATAGTCTTATATATATATATATATATATATATATATATATATATATATATATATATATATATATATATATATATGTACATTAAAGATGACGAAGAAGATATTGCAATTAAGCTTTTTATTTAATTTTTCTTTTGTTCGAACACGTGTTTACTTTTCTAGGCGCAGAGTTTGTAGAAACTCTCAAAATATTCTGTAATTCCGAGCGCTTTCGGCTATTACAGAACATTTCGACACTTTCAAAGACAAGTAAAATTAAATAAAAACATCAATCGTAGTAACTTGTCTGTTGTCTTTAATGGAACAGGGATAAATGCATGATTTCTGCCTAGAAACTCAATATATATATATATATATATATATGTATTAATTGAAAAGTCATTTTTAGTGCATACCCGTATTTGAACAGACACTCCATTTTAGTTTAGAAGTAATTTTATTATTTTTATTTTAATATCAAATTAAACTTAATAAAGAAAATCAAACATTTTTGTTAAGTTTTTTTGAGTACGCAGATCGGTAAATGAAATAAATACTGTTGAGAATAAATGGAACGTCTACTCAAATACGGGTATAAACGAAAATAACTTTTGAAGCGAAATATATATATATATATATATATATATATATATATATATATATATATATATATATATATAAAGACGTACACACAAGCACCCACCTGTGTTATATATCTATAATTTTGTATTTGGGCATTAATCCACCTTTTGTACATGCGATTAAGCTTTTTATTAAATGTACCTTGCATTCGTACAAACGATTTCTTATTTTTAGACATATTGCGTGTAAAGACACAAATGATCTGTAGATCCGAGCGCTTTCGGCTAATCTATTAGCCATTATGTAGGATGCTTTTTGTCTTTGTGAATATGTACATAATTTTAGAGCAGCATGAACACGATCAACACATTGTGGCCGTGTTTATAATTAATGTTATTGAGAGTTCGTTTTGTCTTTTTTATTGTTAACTCTTCTATTATTTTAAGCACTTTCTGCATTGAGATGAGTGCATTATGCTGGTATTATTCACGTGTATGTCTCGGATGGAAGTTGGTGTGTCTCCGTGTGTATTTAAATGGATCCTAATGGAGCTATAATCCGAGAAATGCAAAGTATGTCTTTTTGATAGGCATATAGTTTGTCCCATGCAATTATTATTTATGTATATGTTTTTGTTAGGAACGCAGTTACGCAAGTGGCATGTAAATATATATGTATATGACTTTTTCCCGATATCACCTTTCCTAACAGAATTATTACTCTCCCAAGCCAACGTACATAACTATATCAAGAAATCAAAAGGAAATAGTAATATTAGGTTGGTGCAAAAATAATTTCGTTTTCTCACATAGTAACATATGTTAGAAAACGAAATATTTTTGCACCAACCGAATATTTCTAGACGTGAAAATACTTAAGTTATTTTTCAGTTGACAATATGAATGCAATAGCCGTTTTGTAAATTCTTCTTGCTGATAAGGACATTTTGTTTGTTGTTAATAGTTATTTTGTTTTTAATAAATTCATTTCGTTTTTTTTTTTTTTTTTTTTTTTAAGTCCACATTGGACGAAACACGTCGGCTAATAATACAGTTTTCCTATTGTCGTTTACCTTATTTACATTATTCGGACTATTTTCCTCATCTTTGTCGCCATATTTATTACAACGTTTCGGCCGTTGTACGTTCCGGCCTTCTTCAGGTGGTTGGAATGTCGAACTGAACCCTTTACTTCGCTCACTGGGGTAGACTGTTCTAGTTCCACGTGCCATGTTTAATGAATGTCAGTTGTCAGTTATCTCTTGTTAATTCCCCTCTCCAAGTTCTCCACTGCCTTAACCGGGTATTGAACTCACACTCTTTGGGTCCTGTCACTGGATCTATATTGTCTTTATCCACTGTGCCATGTGTCCTTGTTTTTTCTACTGGTTAATTCTGAGAAATGTTTCATATATGTATATATAAATACATATAAATGTATATTCTTTATTACTATAGACGTTATTTGTTTATTGGGCAGACTTAAGTTGATATTACTTTTATTTTAGTCTATGAAATTAATATCAACTGACCTAGAATTTCCTTCTTTCTTTCTTTTTATGCGCTTTGCCCTTTCAGGATGTAGGCAATCATGGCTCTCCACCTCCCTCTATCCATTGCAGCTCTCAACAAGTTCCTTCCCTCTTCTTCCTCCCCCAGACCACGTTGTGGCATCCACTTGCTTAAGGCCGCTAGGTATGTCACGCGTTGTTTTCCCTTGTCTATCTTTTCCTCTATTCGACCCGTGAGTATCAGATTCTCCAGGCCCTCCTTCCTCATGTGCCCCAGAAACTTCAGCTGCCTCTTCCAGATGTGAAGTATAAGGCTTCTCTTTGTTTGCATCCTCTCTAAGATCCCATCGTTGCTCACACGCTCGGCCCATAATATCCTTAGCATCCTTCTGTAGAACCACATATCCGTCGCCTCGACTCTCTTCTTCATCTTTGAGGAAATCGTCCAACATTCGCTGCTGTAAAGAAGGACAGCTGTCACGTAACAGCTCAGTATTCTTTTCTTTATTACTAAAGAAATCCTCCTGTCTTGCAATACTCTGCCCAGCTTTTGGAATGCGTCCTTGGCCACGCTAATACGTTTGCGGATCTCAATGTCGCACTTACCGTCCTCTGTCAAAACGCTTCCCAGATATTTAAACTTCCGCGTCTGCTTGATGCTAGTGTTCCCGACCTGCAATTCGCTTACTAAACTGATATATACAAATATGTATGCGTGCCCGCGTGAGCATCTGAGTGTGTATAAGTTTAATAGGTATTTTGTGTCTATTAAATTCAGTGTTCGTTTTTTTTCTAATGTAGTAAAGTCCCTTCGCAAATATGGTTGCTGTACGTGCATAAATTGGTCAAAATTAATGTATCTTTCAAGCATTCACATCGCACGAGACATCAGCAGCAAGGGTGTGTGCGAAAAATATAATTGTATATTTTCTCATTAATGTTTTAGAAGTGTCATTAATTTTTGAAAGCTATATCGAATGCGGATAAACACTGAGTTTGGGGATACTAACGTGTAATAAATTTTACCTGTATTCAAGAATGTAGAATCTCAAACAATAGTGATTTTCGTACATGGATGATTGCTTAATTTGGTTCTAAATGACTAGTTAGTTTTTTATGTTTTAATTAGATTTATAAATTATTCGAAAGGAGTTGTTTATTATTATTATTATTATTATTATTATTATTATACATACTGGATTCTTTCAAGATCACATTAATTTTTACCTTTCTATGATCATTGCTCGAAAATCATACGCAAACTTGGTTTACAGCCACATTCCGTTGAAACAACGGTTCCCGTACGATCACCGAAGTTAAGCAGTGTGGAGCCTGATCAGTAGTACATATATGGGCGATCGCTTGGGAACAGCAGTTGCTGTAAGCTCAGATGTGCGGGTGGTGTAATGGTAACTGTTAAACGGAACTCCAATTCCAGTTGGGTTCGTTTTATTTAGTTACGCGCAAATACTCTTGAGAAATGTATGAATTCATCTCTCCTCCCCAAGCTATGGATTAATTAGTAAGACTTATATCGCAAAGTCATTATTATCTCCAAAAACAAAAAAAAAAATCTTACAATCTTAAAAAAAATATTTTCTGGATTTAAATAACCTGTAATGGGTTGATAAACCGTAGAAAACGATAAATCAATGAAATCATGCAAAATTATTTTTTAGTGCCTGGGAATGTTTGATGATTAATATATGAATTAATTGTCAGTACTTCTTCGTCTTAAGATATTACAACTCTACTCTTGGATAGCAGGGAAATCTCGTATATTTGTATTTTATTTTATATAAGTGTATTGTCATCAATATCAGAGCTCTTTCGATTGCAAATTAATGTGGTTTCTCGTTTTCAGTAACTTTATAAATATCTATCATTCCCCTGAAAAAACTTCCACGCCTTTGCTAACTCACGAATTTGCTGCAGGTCTTCCAACTCTCCAAAATTTGTTGGGTAATGATGGAATTTGTTGATAGTTCTTTTAACGTCTTTGTTCAATGTGAACACTATGGTTGTTCGTCCAATGTCTATAGATGTTATTCTTCTAAAGGGTGTTTCATTAAGACGGATCAAAGTCAGCAATAAATAAATCAGTGTTATTGTTAAATAATAGTTTATTTCTCTATTGGATTATATTATTTAAGTCATGGCAATTAGGTGCGAAAAATAATATCGCCCAAATGTCCCTCAAGGCTTCGGCGGCACACCTCCACTCGATGGTCAAATTTTTTATGACATCTCTGCATAGTTCCTCCTCGATCTCACCAATATGCCTTATTATCTCATCTTTCTACTGCTAAATTGTTGTTGGCTTGTTGGCATAGACCTTACTTTTGAGATGACCCCAAAGGAAGAAATCTAAAGGCGTCAAGTCGCACGATCCTGGTGGCCAATTGACTTCGCTGTTTTCGAGAGATGATACGACCTTGGGAACTTCTCATTGCATTTCTGTTTGAACGTCCATTTTCGCAATAGGCTTCGATAACTTTAATACATTGTTTTATTGTTAATCTTTCCATGGTTGAAATTGCTAAGGACTTAAGTTGTTAAATCTGTAAGAAAAAGAAAAAATCATTAGATGCTTAAACTTAATTCACATTTAAAATCCGTCCAAGTTAATGGAACACACTTTATTTAATATTGATGACAAAAGCATTCCTATAATATTTTCAGCCTGTTTCTAAAGCTATTAACTTGTGATGTTCATCTCCGATACTAATATTAAGTCCTTTCGTTTTGGTTTCTATCAATATTCCGAGACAACATTTCCCAATTTTCTTTTTCAGGAGTTCTCTAACATTAAATGTTCCCATGGTAAAATCTTTATATGCAATTGGTTGTATTTACAAGGTTTTAAATAAAATATTGCTAACTTTTAAGAAGTCATCACCTTCTTCTGAATCATTAACTTGATAAAACGTATATTTAAGATGGTTCCGGAACGCACCAAACATTAGCATTTGAACGAATTATTTGAGACTCTCCGCCACTATTCGGGAAATGATAAGCGGATATTGTGCATTCTTAATTCTTTGGTCGGTTAGATCCTCACTGTTTAGCAAACGTGTGTAGACTTGATCCGAGTAAATATCATGAAATATCATTTACAGTCACCTTGAAGAGAATCGATCTCCCGTTCATAGGACTGCCAAAAAAAAAAAAAGGAAAAAAAAAAAAACGCATCATGGGCTTATAAAAGGAAGAAAAAAGAAATACAGTACCAAAGATTTAATTAAGGACACCATACAAAACAATCTTCAATTAAACATTAACTATTAGGTTGGTGCAAAAATAATGACGTAATAATGTCGTTTTTTAACGTTAAAAATACGTCAAAAAACGACATTATTACGTCATTATTTTTGCACCAACCTAATATATCTTAAAGTAAAAAAAAAAAAAAAAAACAAGTTTCTGACAAAAACAATGTCTGGGATGAGTTGTTATTGTATACAGTTATTTGAACTTTTTCTTTTTATGTGACAGGTTCTTACAGGTTCTCCACCTCCCTCTACCCCTTGCAGCTCTCAACAAGTTCCTTCCCTCTGCTTCCTTCCCAGACTACGTTCTGTCATCCACTTGCTTAAGTCCGCCATGAATGCCATGCGTTGTTTTCTCCTGTCTCTCTTTCCCTCTATTCCACCCGTGAGTATAAAATTCTCCAGGCCTTCCTTTCTCATTATGTGTCCCAGAAATTCCAGCTGCCTCTTCCTAATGTTAAGTATAAGCTCCTCCTTGTTTACAACCTCTCTAAGACCTCACCGTTGCTGACATGCTCGGTCCATGATATCCTCAGCATCCTTCTGTAGAGCCACATTTCTGTCACATCGAATCTCTTCTTCATCTTTCAGGAAATCGTCAGTGACCGAATTTGTGGAAAGAATAGATATTATGTTTAAGGCAATGTATTAACACTAGCTTAGATGTGGAACATGGCCAAAAGTATGGATAACCCAAGGGTGACCAAACTCTGTACGCAGTCCTAAAGGATCTAGCACGACGAGTTTTCTAACCATTACACCATACACAAAGGCATTAGATAATTATGCTTAAGACTCCAAAAAATTACCGTAGAACAATGACGTAATTTGTAAGCTTTAATTAAATGTGTATAATTTCCTTGTCGCCGCGTGTTCAGTTTCTGGATCAGGCAGTGACATTCAAAAACTCTTATATAGTGAAGGAAGAAAAAGTGACATCATAATGAGACATAATGATATGATATATCCTTGCAATTAAATTCTTTCTTTATTGCTGTTCTTCTCTCTTTTCATCTGTTTCCTTACTTTTTGAATGAGTTTTCTTTTCCTCTTTTCTTTCATTATTTTCTCAATCGTATTCCTTACATCGTTCTTTCTTTATTTAGGTCTTCTTTCTTTGATTTTTTTCCCTCTCGGTCAGGTTCTTTACATATTTCTTCCTTTCTTTCGTTTGTTTTCTTACCTTTTAAATGTTTTCTTTGTTTTCTTTCTTTCCATTTTCTTTCTTTCTTTTTTCTTTCTTTCTTTCTTTCTTTCTTTCTTTCTTTCTTTCTTTCTTTCTTTCTTTCTTTCTCAGCTTACTCCGGTTTGAAACATATCAAGATCTACAAAATATAGGGCAAATATATATGCCACGAATATTACAAGTGAGTAAAATCTCAAAATTCTTTATAATCACCACTCAAAATCGTTTTTTCTTTCTTTCTTTTTTTTTTTAGTTTGGGCTTGAACACCAACCTTTGCTACTCCCGCTACGAGGCAAACTTATCTTAGTCTGTCAATCGTGGCTCAAATGCAGCACCAAGTGAGAATCGAACTCATTACATATGTAATGATTTTCCTTAATCAATGCTGATCTTTGCGTGCCCACGTCAACCTACGTTAATCCATATATATATATATATATATATATATATATATATATATATATATATATGTGTGTGTGTGTGTGTGTGTGTGTGTGTGTGTGTGTATGTGTGTGTCTGTCTGTCTGTTTGTGCGTGTGTGTGTAGAAACTAACTAATATACATGTATATAGTCATACAGACATGTTTGTATGCGTATGTGATATTAGCCTGTGCTACCTTTACTGTTTGTATCTGCGCATTGCAGTCGCTGGTCGGCCCACACGGGCCACTTCAAACTCTCTATTTCTCTCCCTGTCTCTCTCTCACTTCTGATCGACTGAAGATCATTCGTGACATCATCTGAACATTGAGGCAAACCAGCGAAATATTAATACACTGGTCGCAGACACGCCAGCCTATGCTTCGGAGCGCCTAACCCACTTATCCGATCGCTTCTACCACCGAGATCTAATAAAAACGTCAAACTGATCCTAAGCAGAACGCAGAGGCGACGGGACTAAATCACCGAAAGCCCCCGCTTGGACCTGACGGTCGTGCGGAAACGCATTCCTTTGCTAGATCGGCCAGAAGATAGATAGAGCGTAGATAGATTGAATAGTTATTAGATTGACTAGTCGGCAGGAAAAGGTGGGCAGCAGCGCCCCACTCCTAAAGGTGGTGGTAGGCTCTCCATAACTACTTCCTCCTTCCATGTATATATATATATATATATATATATATATATATATATATATATATATATGTGTGTGTGTGTGTGTGTGTGTGTGTGCGTAAGTATATGTGTGTGTGTGTATGTATGTGTGCGTGCGTTTTAAAATTAAAAATTTAGCTTATGTAAAAACAAACAAACTATAAGATGATAAAATAGACGTTACTTAATACAATCATCTGGGTCCTGACGAGAGAGAAATAACGAAACTCCGACTCTACCTTGGATAAGTATTGTGAACTTAAATTAGTTCTGATACAATAATTAATGCCCTCGATTACGATTAAGCAATTTATTGGCAGAAGTTCTGTTACGTTGAATTATTTAATTTTCATTTATCAATAGATATTATTATATTTATATCTGCCGAGTTTTGTATTCGAAACGTAAAGATTTATCGAATGCTCAGACTGATACACTTAATACCAGTGTTTAATAACTAACAATGGAGCATCTATTTCAAATACAATGTATCCACTATTTGAAATAATAAAAAAATAATATTGGATTAGAAATAAATCCATTAATTCTTTAGAAGACGCTTTGTTTATGTTTCAGATTTGAAACAGAGCAGATATGAAGCTTTTGAAAAAATAATCAAGGGGATTAAGAACAGAAAATAGAGAACTGAATACTGTAAGGTTCTCCATGGCCGAGGGGTAAAGCGTACTGGATCAAAAGTTTGGTTTTGTAGCGATAGGGCTTACCAATATTGTTTATTTCCGACGGGATCACCAAATATGTAGCGGTTGTATTACCATTGTTGTCGGGAACGACGAACGTCGCGGTCATCATTATTGTAGTGATTGAGTTACCAATATTTAACTTTGGCTAGGAAAGGTGAGATTAAGGACAATGCGTGGACGCAATGCTAATTTATATTTGACGTAAATATCACATAGTATAAAATAGAAAACTGAACAGAATGATTTCAAAACATAACAATTAAATTTATTAATGTTTGATGTACATGCATGTGAACTGAAAAGGTAGGACAGAGTCGTGTCCCTTTGATTAGGTATTAGTTGTACCGGAGTTCATATTAAGAAGTAATATTAAACTGTAATTTAGAAGAATAAAGTTTGGAATTATGAGTTGTAAAGTTGGTAAAAATTCAGAAGTGATTTCAGAGTTCATAAATGTTGGTAACTGTCTTTAACGTCTCACCGCAATGGCTAAGACGGGAGTTCTTGAAGGTTACATCTTGGCAATTGGTAGCAAGGAATGAGACGTGCGAGAGAGATGAATGAAAAGAAAACTCGAGGGAGTTTACACGTGTTGGGTTTTTCTAATGGTCATGTGGCTCCCAGCATATGAGCGGGAAAACAGATTGGTCACGTGCAGGCGGTTTGATTGGTCGGAACTGCCCAATCAACAAGCTAGATTGGAGGTAATTGACCAATGAATACTTGTTATATTTGTATGAAAGTAGGATGTTACTTACCAGATAGGAAGAGTGCATTTCCTAAAAAGAGGTAGGGCTGGTTTGTTGTGGAAGATCCCACAGTTTCAACTACAAAGGGAGATGCAAGTTGGATCCCCACCGGGAACGTATTTTCATTGCTAAGTTATCTCAAAGGCAAAGTCCGGTAGACGAGTACACACGGTTTAATAAATAAAATCGGGTGTCTCTTTCAAATGCGAAGTATCGACTAACGTTTGAACTAATAAATATATTTTTAAATCCGAGATGGCAAAATGGAAAATTCTGCGTAATGTGTTTTTTCTACTCGAAGGATATTTCACTTTACCTCAAATAGTTCTGAGATTTATATATTATATACTCCCTCTACACCACCATATATATATATATATATATATATATATATATATATATATATATATATATATATATATTCTCCGGATGATGGCTATTTTGGCCGGAACTAGACGAGGAATCTAAATGAAATAATAATAATAAAAAAAAACGAAAGAATATTAATCTACAACCCAGTGTGTCTGAAGATTTTAAATTTAAATTTTTAAATTTTTTTATATTTTTTTATTGTTCAATATATATATATATATATATATATATATATATATATATATATATATATATATAAAGAAAGAGGTTGTAGTGGTTCCAACGAGTATAAATTCGGATTACAAACACAGAAAATGTCTCATATCGAGAATATTTAACATTGAAAAACAAAAGAAAAAATGAATTATTTTAAAAAATATGTGGAAATCTCCGCTTTTACCTGAAGACGGTCATGAGACCAGAAACACGTGTAGTGTAACATTATGTAAAACAAAGCATAATATTTTTTTCTAAATAAATCCACATTACAACCAAAAACGTTTACGGCACCTCTCTTCTCTTCAATATATATATATATATATATATATATATATATATATATATATATATATATATATATATATATATATAATTAAATAATGAATAGCAAACACTTAAAATTCCATAGGTAATAATTTTTATTTCATGAGGCTACAATAGTCTTATTCATCGAACATGTAGAAGCAAAATGTTGAAGGAATAAGGCTAACTATTGTAGCCTCATAAAATAAAAATTATCTATGGAGTTTTAAGAGTTTGATATTCATTAAATAATAATAATAATTTTGCTCTGTCTCTGACATAGATCTCTCCTTGGATCTATATCCGATCGGGAATTCCATACAGGTTACCATTTTATTATTATTATTATTATAACAATAATATAATAAATGTCTCGTTTTCCATTTTGCATACAGGTAGATCAAAACATCATTTATTAATTTTGGAAGCTTTATGCTTAAAATTATTCCAGCCTGTACTATGCAAGCAGAAGGAGAAATTTTTAAGATCCTTGAATTTATTCGGAGTTATGTGAGCTTTATTTTTTCCTTTTTAGGCTCCACTGGATCAAATATTTTTTATTTATTTATTTACGTATTTTAATCGTAAATTCATTTGTTTTTTTCTTAATTTTACGCATTTCGTAATTTTAAGAGTGTTCCAATACTATCTCTTATCAATTCAAATATATATGTGAGGGTATATATATATATATATATATATATATATATATATATATATATATATATATATATATATATGAAGGTCGACTGAAGAGTTCATATGCTGACCATGATATTCTCATGTAATGTGACCAAATAGAGATTAAATTGCAATATAGTTCCCCTTGCGGTCCATACACTTCTATCGGTAGAAAAATGTTGGTAAAAAAAAAAGTCACCAGTAGCAGATATGACGTCTTCATCACTGCGATACTGATTCCCAGCCAAGTGTGTTTCATGTTGAGGGGATCAGATAGGACGAAATCAGGAGAATAGTGAGGGTGAGCAACAAGTTCAAAGCCACAGTTATTGAAACCAAGCTCTTGTGTGCTAGAATATTGCCCTGATTAATCAAGAACCCTTTCGTTAGTTTTTTCGTTTGGTTTTGAGAGTCTTTTCGTAACTGCCTCAATATGTGAGCACAGTACTCTCCATTGACCATGTGGCACATTTGAAAACGGTCAACAAACACAATACCCTTTTCTATCCCTCAAAGCTAAGGCTGTCACTTTCCCTGCAGATGAAACGACATTGGCCTTTCATGGAGCAGGTGAGGAGTGTTTCTTCTGCATAGATTGTCTCTTTGACTCTGGCTCAAAGTAACGAGCCCAACACTCGTCTTGGGTTAGGAAACGCTCAAGGAAACGAATTGGCTCTGCCTCAAACGATATCAGATTTTCCCGTGGTGTAGTCTGCTAGGTGCGCTTTTGATTATGTGTTAGAAGACATGGTGCCCATCGAGCAGAAATCTTCATCATGCCAAATTCATTGTACAGAATATTTTCAACTCTCTCAGTCCTGTCTTTTGTAGATCTTGAAAAATATGTCTTCTTGTTATGCCTTCTAAACCTTATTCCGCTATCCATGAGCTATGTCCCTTCAAGACGTGGATGGTCATGGCCCTATACAGCTTCTCCTCCTTTGTAGCTCTTAGTATATTTTTCTTTTCACTATCTTTTCTTAATCCTGTTTTGTCAACCATTTACATAAGCTCGTTAGATAGGTTATGCGTTGTTTTCCTCTATCCCTCTTGCTTCAAACTGTCCTGTGAGTATCAGATTTTCCAAGCCCACTTTCATCATCACGTGCCCCAGAAATTTAAACTGTCTCTTCGTAATGCTAAGTATAAGTGTCCATTTTCTTTCACGTTTCTCGAAAACTTCAACGTTGCTCAAATGTTTGGTTCATGGTATTCTTAGAATCCTTGTCTAGAAATACATTTCTGTCGCTTCACATATCTTCTTCATCTGTGAGAAGATTGTTTAGCATTCACTGCCACATAAGCAGAATGATATTACGTAACAGTTCAGTACTAATTTCTTTGTTTCTAACTTGACTAATTTCAATATCAAAATTGGCAGCATATCGGTGCGTAACGGCTAACAATCTTGAAATTATTATTAACATGTAAAATAAAAGGATTATTCATTGAGATATTGATTTAATATCTATTTCTGTGGCTTATATATTTTAGATTTATTTATAAAGAAAAATCTTTGCGGCATTTGGAGTAGTAAAGCGTGATACGTGCAAAAGAAAGTATTATGGATATTCAACATATTATAAACCGAAACACACAATATAATCTATATCTATAATTCTCAAAATGTGTGTGTGTATGTGTGTGCGTGTGATCGGTGTTGTTTTCATCCGATTTTGATGAAATTATTTTGTTTGATAGATAATTCTTCAGTGTCGGTTTTGAGTCAGAAATTATTGGCGACAATGGCTCTCCACTACTTCCTGTCCATTATAACTCTCAGCAACGTTTTACTATTTACTATCTGTTCTCTCTATATATCTATCTTTCATAAAAACTTTAATAAAAATAAATAATTTAAATTATTACAATAATAATATATGTTTACATGCAGTTTTTTTCAGTCCCGTCACCACACATTCACATTGTTAACCCACCCATTTGGGGATATGACTCAGTTGCACCCAAATGTTGTTACTAATATTTATTTTCGGGTGTGCTGAATTTAAACTTAAACTGGTCTAATTGAACGGCAAAAATTCCCAGTAATGAAACACCCGGGCGAAGACGGGTTATACTACTAGTATATATATAAATATATATAAGCTCATGAAAATGTCTCCAAGATTGGTTAGTTAAGTTTGTAAAAACAAGGATGTGAATAATAAATCTGAGAGTGTGTGTATATTTTGCTGATTTCAAATATGCTTATTTTTTCCCCCCGGTTCTGGGTTCATTTAGTCAGTTTGCATTAACCTCTTTAGAAAGCGTCTCTGAAGAAAATGTACGAAAAATCAAGCTAAAAGAAAATCGATGCACACCTCAGGAGGTCGCTAAAAAGATGCTTGTTTAACTGTAGTTTATCTAATCAGTCGGCTATAGTCGCGAGCTTAATCTTTGATATGGAGAGTTAAGGCTGACGTAGAGGATCCGGGAAGAGTTATGTGCCCATTGTTGACAGCAGTTTTCAGTTGCTTACAACCATTGTTCGGCTCTTCCCTTTTGGTGAATAAGGTTCAATCATGTGTGTATGGATGTACGCAACGAATGATAAGAGAGAAAAAAAAATAAGGGAATAATCGAAGAAAATAGTTGAAGAAAAACAAAATCGGTGAAATAAAACGAATAGAAAAAAAAAACAGGAAGAATTAGGAATGAACTATAACTAAAGAAGAAAAATAAGGGAAGAAGTTGAAGAAAATTTTAGGAGTCGATAAAAATTATAAAGCAAAGTAGAAGGCATCAGAGAAGCGAATTGAAAGAAAGAAAATGAAGATCTGAAAGAAATAAATGAAAAAAAAAATAAAAAAATAGGTCGTCCTAACATTAAAAACAAAATTGAATGCGAGAAGAAAAATGTTAGACATGAAGACTTCAGGTCAAGAAGATACGTAACATTATTATTATTATTATCATTAGTAGTATTAATAGTAGTAGTAGTAGTAGTAGTAGTAATGATAAAAAGTAGCAGTAGAGGGAACAATAGTAGTAGTAATCATAGTATTAGGTCGGTGCAAAAATAATGTCGTTTTTTCACATATGTTACTATGTGAGAAAACGACATTATTTTTGCACCAACCTAATAGTAGTAATAGTAACTGAAGTGAAAGTGGAAAAGAAGAGGTTATAAACAATAATATGAAGAAAATACACATGGATGAACGAAGGCGGAGGAAACAGAAGAGTCGACATATCTATGAAGAAGCGAATTACTGAGATATAACAAAATCATTTATAATGAGATGGAAGAAGGAAGAGCAGACGGACGATGTACCAATTTATTATTATTATTATTATTATTATTATTATTATTATTATTGAAGAACAGTTATGAAAAGAAGTAGTGGAAATCAAAGATATCACAACTTCACTAAAAGGTAACTTGATGTTTAAAGAAGAAGAAAAAGAAGAAGAAAAAGAAGACGGATGAGGGAAGGAGGAGTAAACGAAGAACGGGGAGGTGGATAAGAACGCGTAGTAGTAGTGGAAGAAGAAGAAAAACAAGGAGAAAAAGAATAAATAGCAGTAGAAGTAGTAGAATAAGAAGGATGAGGAGTACAAGAAGAAAAAGAGTGAAAAAATGAATAGTAGTAGCATTAGAAGAGAAAGAAGAATATTAAAAGAAAAATGAGAAGAATTATAAAAAATAGAATAGAAGACGCAAAAGAATGAGAAAATCGAATAATAATAATAATAATAATAATAATAATAATAATAATAATAATAATGGTAAATAAAAAAAAAAAAAACTCTTTCTATAAGCACAAATTAACCAGCGTCCAAAAAGAGAAAGTTTCAAAGCTTTAGATGTACGCATGCGCATTTGTGCAGTTTGGAGACATGCATGACGTTACCGCAGAGACGAACATTGATTGAAACTAGCCAAAGTGTTTCTTTTTGCATCAAGTTTTCAAGGAGTGTACCCGAAGCACCGTGCTGGACTGATTAACCTTTTCAGATGGAAACGGTAAATGCAATAGAAGTTCCAATTGCTGTCTATGAACATAGAAAGTATTTAATGCACATCTAAATACCTGCATGTAATAATGCAATATAGATCAATGGTTAGTACAGCAAATGACGTGCGAAAGGCCTTCAATCTCTTATCAAGTACCAGGTGGCGAAATCTCGTCAGTCTTGGCCGAAGTGAGTTAGTAGTAGTATATGTTAAAAAGTGGCTGTAAGTTTTAAAACCTAAACATGAACATTAAATCATCAAGTTATTTATTAGCATAGTCACAGAGCTTATAAAACAGGTAAATAAAGGGTGTTTCATTAAGAGGGATCAAAGTCAGCAGTAAATAAATAAATGTTATTGGTGAAAATTTATTTATTTCTCTGTTCAATCATATTATTTAAGTCATGGCAATTATGTGTAAAAATAATATCGCCTAAATGTCTCCCAAGGCTTCGGCGGCACACCTCCACTCGATGGTCAAATTTTTTATGACGTCTCTGCATAGTTCCTCCTCGATCTCACCAATATGCCTTATTATCTCATCTTTCAGCTGCATAGACATTGGCATAGACCTTACTTTTGAGATGACCCCAAAGGAAGAAATCTAAAGGCGTCAAGTCGCACGATCCTGGTGGCCAATTGACTTGCTATTCCGAGAGATGATGCGACATAGGAACTTCTTATTGGATTTCTGTTTGAACGTCCATTTTCGTAATAAGCTTTGATAACTTTTACACATTGTTTGATTGTTAATCTTTCCATGGTTGAAATTGCCAAAGACTTAAGTTGTTAAATCTGAAAGAAAAAGAAAAAAAAAATCATTAGATGCTTAAACTTAATTCACATTTAAAATCGGTCCAAGTTATTGGAACACTCAACTTCTATCAATATGATAAACAAACCTAGAAAAAATTTTGAATTATTTTTACGAGATATTTCAGTAGATTTAACAACTTTGGCGTAACGTTTGCCGAAAGGATGAATAATTAAAGATGCAGCTCCCTGGACATGTAAACATTAACATTACCTATTCGTCTGATGCCAATTTTAGTCAGCTTCAAAGAATTTAATACCAGTCCCTCAAAAATGCGGGGTCAGTAGCATTTATCACTTCTGCTAATAGTTTAATCTGGCATTGACACCAGCACTAATATAGGTACAATTTCTTCTTCTTCTATGTGTTGTGTTTATTCGATCGTGGCTCTCCATAACTTCCTGTCCTTTGTAGCCCTAAATAGATTTTGTCTCTTTGCTATAACTCCTTATCTTCCTTCTGCCAACCAGATCGTTACGTAGGTTTTGCACTGCTTTCTTCTCTCCTGCTTATCTTCAATATGTATTGTTAGTATCAAATTTTCCAAGCCTTCTTTCCTCATTATGTGCCTTAGAAAATTTTTATTCTATTTTTAATGGTTAATTATTTAGCTTTTAGTAGTAAAACCCATGAAATATTTCTAACTAAAGATAAGTATGGCGTGTTTGATAGTCCATGTTGTATGTGGGCATGTTGAAAAATATTGTCACATATAAAATATACTACCAATCTTCTCCCCTCCAGCTGTGGGTAAATAGCAGAACAGACCTGGTTTTATAGCCTTGGATGACAAGTGGTCTACCGTAGAAAGAAATGGCAACCTACTGCAGGAAAAAAATCTGCCTCGTCAGTCATGTATCGAAAGATACATGATCGCCTAAGGGCGTATTACGCATGACACATAACTGACTGAATATTATAGATATCACAAAAAATTAAAAGTTGTTTGAAATAAAACTATTTCTGTTTTTTTAAAAAAAAATTACTAACGAATTTCCTAAGCAAGACGCATAGACCTCATTCTGTTGAAGAGTTAGTTGCATGAATTAACCTTGTGTCCGAATTACATAAACCAAGTAAATATTATCCTCGTAAAGGCACGATATATTCCGCTAATGGCGGGCAAGCTAGGTGGCGTCAAGAGTTGACTGAGGTATAGGGTGATTAACGTCACCCGAAAAATCTCACTCTACAAAAACAGAAATGAAATTATATTTAGCCCCCCCACCTCCACACACACTCGAACAAAGTGTGGCGCAAGGCCGAGTTTTAAATTGGAGTTCCCTGGTAGAAACCCTCGTGGGACCAGCATACAGAAATAGTACAATTCTTTCGGCATTTCCGCCCCCCCCCCCGCCGCCTTTTGACAACGCGTACAGGTAATAATTCTAGTTTGGTTTTCGAAGGAGAGGTATTAGCTTAGGAGACGGGTCCTCCTGAGAATGGACATTAAGAATTATGGCACACCTCTTAGACTAAAAGATAAAAGATCAGAAAGTCAACTCGTTTGGGAATATCTTATCCATTGCTTATATCCCAATTTACAAAATGGCCGGAAGGTGAGTGTGCTTGCGTGTGTGTATGTGTGTGTCCGTGTGTGTGTACGCGCGTGCGCGTGTGTATGTGTGTGTATGTGTGTGCGTGTGTGTGCGCGTGTGTGTATGTGTGTGTATGTGCGTGCGCGTGTATGCGTGTGTGTATGTGTATGTGTATGTGCTTGTGCGTGTGTGTATGTGCATGTGTGTATGTGTATGTGTGTGTGTGTGTGTGTGTGTGAGAGAGAGAGGGCGATGAAGAGAAAAGTACTAATGTCTTGTGATGGCACACACCCTGAAGCTTATCATAAAAATTCAGGATGTGGAATTACTGAATCCTAAACATTACTACTTTGGTGTATGGTTCAGTTATAACAAATTTAGTACAGAGAAAAAGAAATTGAACTTAAAATGCGCTGAAGCTAGAGGTAGTTTCGCCCAATACCGCAAATTGCTACAAAACTAAAACTCGAAAACAGCAATCATGTTCTTAGCTAGCGTTGTCAGATCGAGATTTTCAGATGGAAGTCATACCTGGCACCAGCCCGTTCAGAAATATCTAAACTGTCAGCTATATACAACCGTTTTCTCAAATCAATAGCTAAGAATGGCCTGCTGCCAATGAAGTCTGTGGATCTTGGCGAACACTATCCTCATGGACTGGCACTGCAGGATCACAAATAAATTGCTGTATCAGATAACAGAAACCACTTCACTTGAAGACTTTCAACAGTAGCAACAACTAAAATGGATATCACATGTAAGTGGAAGGACAAATAATGCCGTAATCAAGATGTTGTATTCCACACTACTCCAAGCAAAAGGCTAGGAGGTAAACATCAATCAATGCTAGAAATGGTGATAACTTTTACTAGATTTAAGAAAGCTATTTCCCTGAACAATTGACTTAAGAGAAAAAATTAGTTAATTTCAAATGTCAATAGTACTAGCTACTCCGTTAATTATACTGTGAATATCTGCTTGTCTATCTGCCGGTTTCTCTGTCTGTCTGTATCTTTATCTCTCTCTAAAGAGCTAGTTGTACAGGGTTCCATGCTTAAAGGTACCCATGACTAAAGGGGTCCGTGACTCAAGAAGGTTAAGAACCACTAGTCTATAGCATTATTATAAATATAAATTCTTCGTTCTTCATGGTGTAGGTGATCATGGCAGCCCATCTCCTCTTGTTCATTGTAGTTCTTAATGTTTTGTCATACTGTTATTTCTCTTAGACCCTATTCTGCCATCCACTTGCTCAAGCCCATTTAGAATGTCACGTGTTGCTTCCCACTGACTATCTTTCCCTCTATCCGTCCTTTGAGTATCACATTTTCCATGCCCTCCTTCCTCATTACATGTCACAGAAATTTCAGCTGCCTTTTTCTGATGTTAAGAATTAGTTTTCTCTTTGTTTCCATTCTTCCAAAACCTTGATTTTTCTCCCACGTTTGGCCTATTGTACCCTCAGCAACCTTCTATCTGAATTCCAAATTGTAGTGTAAATCAGACCTCTTCCCATTAGCAATTAGTCTGATAACAGTTAGAATGAAATATTAAATATGTAATGCTTTAGATGAGTATATACATCTATTATTCATGATACACTACTTGCGTTGCTGGTAATTAATAATAAGGACTTTGAATATCAAACAAAAACGAGATATTGATAAATAAACTGCCATGAAAAGCGTTAAATGGATATCAAGAACGATAGACTGATTCGTTCCCAGAGAATCGAAAATTCTAAAACGAACCAAGTGGCCGGCTAAGAACAATACTTAATTTGTACGACGGGCAAGTTGTTGACAAATGATAGATAACACCTCCATGAGCGTGACCGTGGGATTGACATGAAGAGAATTGGATAACATTTTAAATGCCAGATAGAGGTAAAAATGTTTATTTAAGGAATGTTTCTAAAGCGAACCAAATGAGACCCAGGTGCCGAGTATCTGATTTCGAACGGGAAGGAAATATAAAACTGATTTGGCAAAAATCTTTCAGCAGAGATGTCAGGATTACCTAGCTTATATATATATATATATATATATATATATATATATATATATATATATATATATATATATATATATATATATATATATATATATATATATATTTAACAAAAACACACGGCGATATCTTGACATTCGGTCGAACGATTGTCACCATAATGTGACTTGCAAGATTTTCCCTGATAATGTGTATCTGTGTCGAGGGTGAGAAGGCCAATTGTTTATTCAATTTTCAGACCAGGAAAAAGAAATCAACACTGGTACCAATTCACATATGAGGTGATAGCATTTTGAACAATATTTTTTTTTAAATTAGTCTTCGATGAATGGTGTAGGTAACAGGCGATCAGGGAATGAGAAGGAGATGTCTGGACCCACTGAAGAGTAGCAGGCGCAGACGAGACACCAAGTAGGGTGAAGGAGCTGCCCACGCCCACTGAGGAGCATTAGAGAGAGATGCTAAGAGAAACAAGAAGCTGTGGGCGGAATAATGCCTACAACCGTTACCCGAGAAAAGAGTGGGGAGAGACTTCCAAACTGAGAAATAATTAATTTCTCAGGACCAAAAACAATAAAGAGGACAGGTGGAGGAAATACGAATTACCCAAGTGCATCACCCCCAGTTTTTGGCAGACATCAATAAATATGAATGCGCGGACAGAGACGTGAGACAGATAGCCCCGAGATCCTGTTCCAGTCTCCGAGCGCTAGAAAATGCACGTGACTATCTGCCGACGCGAACCTCCGACATCGGCCTTGAGCCAAACTTACCAAATCAGCTAAACAAACTTCGCTAACTCCGCAAGTCAAACCTTACCAGCTTAACCAAGTGTTGCGTTCAATTTAAGAACAGATTGAGTCGACAAACACTTGTACGCTAACACCTAACCCCTAACAATTATTAACAATCCACTGTATGCAGTACCCGATATAAAAGTAGTAAACATTTTTTTTATTAGGTTGGTGCAAAAATAATGTCGTTTTCTCACATAGTAACATATGTGAGAAAACAACATTATTTTTGCACCAACCTAATATTTCGACTGTTGTTTTTTTTCTCCTATTTTACTGTATGACTTCGCTCTACGTGGATCATTCCAAAACGAAGATACCTGCTACGATTCGATCTTGGTCTCCCTATGATCAACTAATCACAACGTGTGATAGGGCAGGTCAGGGTCGAAGAGATCACTCCATCGATCAGCCGCGGTGCTAGGCGACACTGATGACCAGTGAGGGTATATATATTAGGTTGGTGCAAAAATAATGACGTAATAATGTCGTTTTGACGTATTTTTTAACGTCAAAAAACGACATTATTACGTCATTATTTTTGCACCAACCTAATAGTTATAATTGGTTCCGTGAACCATAAGTCTGACTCTAAAGCCATTACATTTTAATCTTCTGTGAACATAGCTCACTGGTTTATAGTGGCACGAGAGCCAGTCCACCACATCCAGGTAATAATGTAATGGTAACGGTAAAATTAACCGTTTCTACGCAGAAGAAATCTGCATTCACTGACTGAACAGTTAGTTGTCAGTTGAAGTTTATGAAATATATTTTACTAAAAGCGATTTTCTTAAAGTGAATTAGGCTGTTCAAGTACATGAAAAGTTATACCGGCTATAAAAGCAAAATTATCCAATTGTTAGATTAAGCTTTGAACCGTTGTATCGTAGAAATGATTAAAGATATCTTACTGGAATTTTCCGAGGTTTTTATAAGACTATTGTACTCTATTTTGAACAATAAGAACTCTCTAATAATTACACCACAAAAAAAGAATGATGATGAAATTGATCATAATCGAAAATGACATGTTCATCATTAATTATTTATAGCTAAGTGTCGGAAGCTCATGAAGGATTGAAATAAAAGTCATATATATATATATATTATTCCAGGGTCATTTTCCACTTAATTCAAGATGATCTTCGCCCTCTTTAACCTTTTAACAATCTGTCCTGGAGTAAAAAATTGCCTCACAAGTTTCACGTACGATTTCATTTATGTCTTTTTTCATTGGTCTTTGAACTGTCATAGCTGAAACTGCTCTCTTACGTGCCAAACAGCTTATGAATTTAGTTGGATCTTTTCTAAATGATCTCTTTAGCTCTAAGTTGAAATTCTGATCCTCCTTTCTGTTGTAACCTCTTGATTTAGTTTTTTTTTCTACTGTTCCTTTGTTTTAAACTTATTCACAGTTCTCTTGATGGTTCTTGAATGGACTTTGAAGATGGAAGCCAGATTATCAATGCTGCTACCATTACCGAAGGCGTGAAGGAACTTTTTCTTCTCATCATTACACGGTTTGGGAAGACAATGAGGCTGACACAAAACGATTTTAACCGTTTCTCTTACTAGCTGAATAACTCAAAGGCGTTTTTCATTGATTCTTACGACAAATAATGTCAAGATGTCTAGACATCTTATCTGAAAACCTGGTAAAAAGAAACTCAATTAGTTTAGTGTTTTTTTTAGATATTAAACCTTTTGTGGGATGGACAATCATGCCGTTTTACGATTTGGACAATTTTGCCGTTACGCCCGGTATATCTTTCTAATATCGACGAGGGCTTCCTTCCAACTTTCGTCTTTTCCTGTAGTGTGAAATATTAACGTCTTGATTATTCATTTTCTCTTCTAGATAATTATCTCTTTTATGTGTGTCACTCAGTCTTCCTGTTGCTGCAGTAGAAAGTGCTCAAGTTGGATGTTCTTTGGTATTTGATAAAGCTGTTCTTTGTGATTATGTAGCACCGATCATTTTAAAGAATAATCAGAATGATTGCTAATTGTTATAGAGTAGTTTTCACAGTGGAGGCTTGTATTTCACTAAGTCGGTCCTAAAAGAGGTTCGACGTACAAAACGTTAGGAACTTGAAATAATAGTTAATGACGCAGCAATCTAGTTGTGGTGGTTGATATTTCAATGTCCGACATCGACTGACTGACCAACTCACTGAGCGGTATTAATCACCCCTCCGACGAGGGCATCATGTGGCACAAGGCCGGTTTAACGTGGGATCTCCGAGCCCGTGAGCTCTGCCAAAAATATGCCCTTTGAACCCATATAAACTGGTTCATGGTCTTTTTACCTCCCCGAAAGAGACTCCATCCTTCGGCGTAGCCTCGTTCGGGTTCCTCCCCGCCCGAAGGCAGAGAGTTCAACCGGTCAGCCGGTCGTCCGACTTCAGACTGAAATCAGACCAGCTCACTGAGCTCACTGGCGACTACTACTACTACTACTACTACTACTTATTATATGTGGGAGGGTCTATTAACAATAGAATATGTATGTTCCAGTATAACACATTGAAAAATTCTGATTTGTACTAAAATCTGGTTTGTATTTATAATATTGCTAAAAGATACGTACAGATATCAATAATTTAATCTGACATATATGCATCATGCATTTCTATAAAATAATGTTTACAGGACAGAAATTAAGGGAAGCCAAACGTGTATTAAAACATTATACAATAACAAAACAATGTCATTAATCATCTTAGAAAATGTCTGATTATAACAAAAAAGGGGATGAAGTGTTTTTATTTTTCCAACATGGCGAATCGTTCATATAGCGGAAGCTATAACAATCAAGAGGATATTCTAACACGGTTGAATGGTTATAATCTGCGAAATGTCCACCATTTTGTGGCCCTCGCCCTCGCCTCTATAAACGAGCAGTTAATATTTCCAACACGCAATAAGAACGACCAATTACAAATCAACGACCACTCTTCGTGAAGAACCCTGAACCCCACACTGCTTCAGCAGAAAACACAAATTGAAAACCTTAAAATGACACCAACAGAGAAAATGGAAATCGTGATAAGATTCGGGATAAAATAACAGTTATGAATAAAAGAATCGTTTTGGAAATGTAATTCTCTTGTTTTCAGCATTCCAGAGAATGAACGGACGCTGGGTCCTCTTCCTTATGAGACGTCGTGAAAGAAGCGCGAAAACGTGATATTAAAAAAAGGTGTGGCAGAAGTGTCTGTCGACAACAAACCGAATATTATTTTGCGGTCCATTACAATATGAAAACATTTAACAGTTTTAAATTAAAATCCGCGTCACATTGTCTGAAATAGTCGAAAAACCATCCCGTCACACACACACACACACACACACACACACACACACACACACACACACACACACACACACACACATATATATATATATATATATATATATATATATATGTATATATATAATGTGTTTATGTATGTGTAAAAAGATTTAAAAACACACACAGAAATAATATATATATATATAAACAGTAATTTGAACTTTGCTAACCAGACGATATCTCTGCAGCTGAGCTGTATATCACGTCAGTTCAATCGACAATTCCGTATAGGACTCAAGTTCGATTTCTGTCGGAGGACGCATATTTTATACGAAATTTCTCGAACATTCAGGCTGGTAAAAGTAATTAATACTGTTTATTTGAAAAATAGAGCATTTAATTAAATAAATTGTATCTATTAAAAATAACGTATAAAGAGAAAATATATTAAATAATTGTTGGACAACCTATTTCATAATATATATATATATATATATATATATATATATATATATATATATATATATATATATATATATATATATATATATATGTGTGTGTGTGTAAGTACTGAAAATTTTGGTAATCCGTATGGATAATCCCAAGGAGGATGAAATTCGGAGAGATTAATGTTAAATCAGAGCGAATAATATAATTTAAAGAAAACAGACCAATTTAACGTTCCATTGTCATAATTTTTTTTCAACATTTCCAAAACGATTCTTTTTCCCTGGATCATCAGACCTCACTTCCAAGGATGAAAAATCGAATTTAAACTTGCACTTAATATGAACCTAAAATAAACGAAGCTGATTGTAAAGCGTTAAAGAAGAACCATAAAAAACTAAGCCTGTCAAAGCAAACGAAACATTAAAAGAGAAATGAAAGCGAAATACAAAGACAATAAAAAGAAATCAAGAAAACAATCAAAATATCGAAAATGACAGGCCTCCATCTACACAAAAGTTTAAAGTGATGTGCTTCTAAAAATTAGTTTAAGATAGAACAGTAATGCTAATAATCCGAAAAAAAACCCAAAAAAAACAAAAAACAACCAACAACAAAAACTAACAGTAGCGGTATACCAGTAAACGGTAGAGCTTCTGGATCTTGCTCTGTTGGTACGAAGTGCACTGTTTAAAAAAACTCCATGCATTGAATACTGTTGCCATATATATTCTGGCGCCTCTTCTGTTCATCTTGAGGTGCTCGACAAAATCCAAAGACGGATCTGCAATGTGATCTGTCCTTAGTTAGCAGGTCAACTCCAGTCACTTTCTCACAGACGTGATGTAGCTTCCCTCTGTCTTTTTCTACAAACATTTTCATGGCAACTGCTCTGACGAGTTATTTTGCCTGGTGCCCCCACTCCATGAATTTAAGCGTTCTGCACGACTACAGTTAGATGTAACCAGCTCTTCTACTTTAACAGCTCCTTCTCTTGTACCTCCCAACAGAGGAACTCCCTTCCTCTTTCTTGCTTCCCCAATAGCTACAATCTCCAAAAATGTAAATCTAGCGTCAATCGTCATCTTCTGATGCCTTGATCCCAGTTTTGCTTTTTATGTCTGCCTCAATAAAATCTTGGTAATCTGTATGGATAATCCCAAGGAGGATGAAATCCAGAGAGCTCAATCTTAAAACAGAGATTAATTTAAATTCATTTTTACATCCTTGGAACTGTGTTCTGATTCCTCAGGGAAAAAGAAATTCCCTGAGGAAATAAATTATAACCAATCTACCCTTAAAATTGTCTGTTTTCATTCTATATATATATATATATATATATATATATATATATATATATATATATATATATATATATATATAGTTTTAAAGTATGCTGCATTTATGATAAAAGTGTTCACTGTCAGAAATAGATTCTATGATATACGAATATATGTACACTGAGATTAAGACCAAGCGGCGATAAGCTGTTTCATGCTTTTACTAAATCTTTACGCTGTGTGCCTTAATATTGCGCAATCTTCAGACATTGACATATATATATATATATATATATATATATATATATATATATATATATATATATACGTAATTAAGACAAGGAAAAGGTTTGTCACTTAGCTGATTGATGTTACCTTCAGCATCCTGCATCCAGAGTTTCGTAGACACACCCTCCGGTAATTACTCCGTCCTCTCTTCATCTCTTCATCTCTTCAGGGTGTATCAGCAATTATATATATATATATATATATATATATAGGTGAGTATTTTCCGTGCTTGTACAGTATGTGTGTAAATGTGCATGCATTTCTATGCGTGTGTCTCTGTGTATATTTGTGTGTTTGTCAGCATGAGAAGAAAAGTATTTAGTTTGATGATTCCCCTTTAGCCATCATCAGGAAGTTGAAAGAAAGGCAGAACCGAAACCAATGAAGTGTATGTGCAAAATGGCGGCGGTCGGTAGAAAAATGTACATTTGATTTCGAATCCTTGTTAGCGTCGAAAGAATAGAGTAAGCGGGCAACATTTTAGACAATCGAGCAAACGAGTATCCATTAACTCAAGCTAGCTTAATGCGCATGCGCATGCATACAGAAAAATGCACGCGTGTGTAAACAGTAGTTAATAGCAACTTTCCTCTCCCTTTTCCGTTCTTCGTACGTGTGAAGGGGTATCCAAATAAAAGCAGATACATTCTGATGCCAACTTCTGAAAAATCTAAGTTACTTGCCAAAAAACGCCAAGTGTCAACAGATCACAACCAATAATATGATTTTTTCAATATTATTGTATCTATTATTGGTAAGCAGCTTCGCCAGTTAGTAAAACACATTGAAACGCGGATGAACAGTATTATGGAAAATGGCGGAAAATAATAATGGCTGAATACTCCTGGAACTTATAACTGCATAAATCTATTAACAATTTTCTTCTTCTGTGTGCCGTGTCCCCTCAGCACGCAGGGGACCATGGCTCTCCACAATTACTTTCGCAGCTCTTAATAATTTTGTCTTTTTCTTATTCCTCTTAAAACTTATTCCGACATCCATTTACTTAAACTCACTAAGTAGGTTATGCACTGTTTTCCCCTGTCTCTCGCTTACCTTAAGTCTTTCCTGTGGGTATAAAGATTTTCTGGGTCCTCTTTCTTCATTATATGCTGTAGTAATAAAATAAGCACACCCCATCTATCCTCTCACTTGCAACCGTCTCTCACAAGAAAGTAAACGTTTTTCACCGCTAAAAATTAAACTGTCTCATCACGCTAAGTATAAGTGTTCATTTTGTTTCAATTGTCTCTAGAACTTTGCCGTTGCCCACATGTTTGGTCCATAGTATTCTCAGCATGCTTCTGTTGAACCACATTTCTGCTGCTTCACGTCTTTTCATCTGTGAGGAGATTGTCTAGCATTCACTGCCTTATAGGAGGACTGATACAACATAGCAGTTCAGTACACTTTGCTAATTATGATTTTCTGTTGCTTAATACATTTTTCAGCAGGAAGACATCTTTCTTTCTCCTAATGCATCTTGTGATTTAGGTATCGTGATGTCTTTCATCTTTAATACGCTGCTCAAATATCAAAATTGTTGCACCTGTTTGACTTCGATATCTCTAATCTATAATTTGAATTTGGGGCCGTATAACCATGCATCCCGTCTTCTTACAATTGATGTTTAGTCCTTTCTTCTGGCTTTCCTACCTTCTGTAGTTCCCTTTCTGTTTCCGCTATCAACACTGTGTCATCTGCATATTGTAAATGGTTTACTTACCATGGCATAATTAGTTAGAGTCATAAATAATTTCCGTTTTAGGGAATCTGTTGAAATGAGGACTATATCACCCTAACAAAACGTTTCTTATATATATATATATATATATATATATATATATATATATATATATATCTGTTATGGTAATTTACCAACGCACGCATGGACGCTCCCAGCTATATATAGGAACAGGTACGGCCTTTTGGAGAGGGAAGTTTCCAGCAGTCAGCTCTGACAGTAGGAACGAACATTCTTGCTGTAATACTCTCGTTTGTATATGTTTATATTACTGATTCTGTTAATATATTAGGTTGGTTTAAAAATATTGACGTAATAATGTCGTTTTTTGAGGTTAAAATTACGTCAAAAAACGATATTATTACGTCATTTTTTTTGCACCAACCTAATATTTGTTGAACTCAGTTCCTCACTTGTGTCTTTAATTCTGGCCCCAAAAACACTATAACAATATTATAACGGGTGATAGAATTTGGAACTTTCTCAGAGTCAATCTGTAGGACTACATTTGTGTTGCCTCAAGTCACATCTCCATCTTTGATGAGATAATCAAGCATCCATTGCAATACATTAGGTTGGTGCAAAAATAATATTTTCTCATAGTAACATATGTGAGAAAACGACATTATTTTTGCACCAACCTAATAGAAATTCGGATATTACATAACAGTTTAGTACTAGTTTTTTGGTTTCCAATACAATTTTCCTTTTTCTTTATAGTTTGCTTAGCTTTTCGAGGGCATCTTTCGCTATTCAATTGCTGAAAAAAGGTAATTGAATGGGGACAGCGAAATATTTTCTACAGTTGATTTGAACACAGATCGGTAAGATTTTCTCTTGTTACTAATCTTTCGTAGTGAAGAATAAAAAAAAAAATCGGCCATTGTGCCATTTGAAATCGGCGTGTGGGGAGGACATCGTGGTATTGTTCAGTTACAGGCATTAAAAGGCAGTGAAACACTAAACGTACATTTATACGTCCGGCAGCTGCGACGTGTCTATAAATGTTTGGTCGAAAAGCCCCTTGCGCTTGTCAATCGGAAAATGTTACTTTCCGTGATAACGTATATCTTCATGCAGCAAGAAGAACACAGAAAACACATTTTGGAACTTGGTTGGTCACACACACACACACACACACACGCACACACACACGTGTGCATGTGTATGTATAGTATTTTTAGTCAAGTAGACCCTACTGCTTTCATCAGCATTAGGCTTGGTGCTATGGTTCCCATCAGATGCATGGTTTTGCGGTATGAAATTGCTAGCCCAACAGGTTTTGTGCACGGTTTTTGCTTATACTACTCCGTGTCCCCAAGCAGTCTCTCATCTAAATACATATATATGTGTATGTATGTGTATATATATATATATATATATATATTTATATATATATATATATATATATATATATATATATATATATATAGTATTAAATTGTAAGAGTTTTTAGGTGCCAAATTTGGTAGCTGTTTTTTCCGTACTTCAGAAGTCAACACCCCTGAAGAGTGAAGGCATTACTGCACTGCACTCGCGAAACTTCGAAGTCGACATGACTGAATTAATACCATTCAGTTAAGTGATAAGTTTCTCCCCATTATATATATATATATATATACACGCTAATATCGGAAAGGACAAGCTCTAAAATGTACGCTATTACTATCGTAAATAATATATTTTGTATATTGTTAAACCATTTTATTCGAAATTATCCCGCGAGGAATGTACATAGTGATCTTAGCGCCTCTTTTATACCTCAGAATAAGCGTGGAAGTCCTCTTCCTCTAGGCGGTTCAATCCTGCAGGAATATAGCACATATAATACGCAAACGATCCTAATGCCAGCTAATAGAAAAGGCAAGACAAAAGTTTTAGTTTACAAATTAACTGCAATAACATCTGTTTAAAAGTGAGATGTGAGATTCCTAAAAACATTTACATTATAGTCTGCATTTTCTTTCATCTCTAGGCTCTATCGTGTTTTATATATATATATATATATATATATATATATATATATATATATATATATATATATATATATATATATATATATATGTGTGTGTGTGTGTGTGAAAATATTGTAGAAAATAGGAAAGAAACTGGTTTGGTAAATGATCCAGTGTTCCTTAGTATTTTTGTAATTATTTTTAAAAAATAGTGCTCGATACGAAAGTAGAGCATAAATATAATTATTTATTTAAAAATATGATTCCAACTCGCGAGTTGGAATCATATTTTTAAATAAATAATTATATATATATATATATATATATATATATATATATATATATATATCCCATTCACATTTTTCATGTTTTGAAGCTTAGGGCCACATCACGTTGAAACACCGGTTCCCTTATGATCACCGAAGTTAAACATCGAGCCTGGTCAGTACCTAGATGGGTGACTGTATGAGAGTACCAGGTTCCGTAAGCGTCGATTTGCGGATGGTATAATGGCTTGGAATCGTAAATCGGAGAACCGAGTTCCAGTTGTGTTCGTTATATTCACTTACGCGCAAATACCCTTGGGGAAAGGTATGAATCAACCTCTCCTTCATCCAGTTTTGGGTTAATTTGTAAGACTTTTATCGCTAAACCATTATTATCTCAAAACAAATCATTCTTAGTATCTAAAAGAAAGAAAATGAATCATTCAATGAACAATTATTCATGTCTTTCATATTGTTTCTATTACGCTGTTTCTTCTTTCATAGTTTCGTTTAATTTTCAACTTGTTTTCGTCTTGATTTTCCTTTCTTTTTTGCATTTTATCAGTGTCTTGTCATACGTGATCTGACCTACCGAACAATTAATTGTAATATGTTAACTGGATAGTGCGTTAGTCATAGACAATTAGTATCAATGGCGAAAGGTTAAGAGAACTTGAAAATATATTTTAGACACCCTGCTCTCATCGCGTAATGCGACCCCTAGACTTGTGTTCTGCATCAGAAGTGTATACGATATCCCTGACATTAAATCTTTGTCTTCTTCAATATTTTGAAATTTTCGTATGTCAACTAAATATTGCATTATTTGTATGCTTTTAATCTAAGTTTATTGTTTATCTAATTCCTTTATTTAATTTATTATTTAATTATATTTTTTCCCTCAGAAAATTTCAAAATCTTTTTTAATCTTTTTTTCACTTTCTAATCGGGTTTGTCGTCTTTTTTGCATCTTTCTTTTATGTATTTTTACATTTTTCACCTTCTTTTACATCTTTTGATAACTTTTTAAAAAAACTTTTTACGTATTTTTCTTTTACATCTTTTGCATTTTCTTTCACCATTTTCTTTCACATCTTTTAAAAGTCTTCTTTGACCTGTCTATATCTTATTTTATCTCTCACTATATCTTTGGTCTGTTTTTCTTTTGACATTTTTATATTTCTTTTGACATTTCTTTTTCTTCTCTACTCCTTTCTCACTTCGGTGCAATCTATTTATCCATTTTTCTGATTTAACTTCTCTTTCTTTTTAAAAGATGAACCTCCCTTTTATCTTTCTTTTCTTTTCTTTTCTTTTTTCTTTCTTTCGTTTTGTTTCTCTGCTCACAATGCTTTCTCCATTCTCACACTGTATCTTCATTTCTTCAACAAGCAAATCGAGAACCTTGTGATGTTTTTCACCGATCCGAATCATACTCTGACGTAGCTAATGAAAAGTTCAGTCATGCTGTGGATAACTAAATTCAGATCGTGAAAGAGGCAGGGAGGTGTAGCGTCTAGCCTGAGTTATCGGTACAAATCCCTGGAGATTGTTTTAAGGGTAAGAACAGAGAGATGGACTACAAGGAATTCTTTACGTCATATCAGCTTTGCGTAATAGACGGACATTTTTTTTTAAGTTGAGGCAATGTCCTAAATTCCATTTGCCTATATTTCTGGGTGGAGTATTTTTTCAGGGTTATTCTAATTTATTATATTTTGTTTGTTTATTGTGTATTTTGTTACGTGTCTATGCCCGTTGAGTTTTGAAGAAAAACAAACGAAATAAATATGTAGGTAACGAGGGTAATTCATCAAGATCACATGTAGAATAAAGGAAAATCGTTGAAAAAACAAACTTTTAATATATGCTAGCACATTTGAAAGCTCTACAACTGCGCCGTAGTTATAAAACATTCAAGATAATTTCAATTTTGCGGCGATGTAAAGATTTATTTTGGAAAAATGAAATTAAATCCATAAAAAAAAATATTTGATAGTCAATAGCGATTATAAAAATGGAGGAATTTAAGAATTAACTGACACCATACAAATAACAATGGAACACAGATTTGAACAATTTTAATAAAGTATAAAACGTAATCTATTCTGGTGGTGGGTGGAGAACGGTCTTCGTTGTTCCACCCCAGAAAATACTTGGGAAGAACAATCCTACATTTCCAAACGTGAAAGTGTTCAAAGACATTTTCGCGGCCTTGTCGGGGGAATGACATATGTTCTTCTACGCAACCTCTTTCCCAAAGGCACAACGTTGCAATCGTATATATATATATATATATATATATATATATATATATGCTATTTTTCGTATCTGAGTAGGCGCTCTATTTATTTATTAAACAGTATATTTATTTTCACCTACCGAGTTGAATATTCGAGAAACCTTATTGATTAAAAGAGCGCCGATTTAAATACGAGTATCCACTAATAATAAAGTTTAAATTGATCCAAATCTGTCGGATTAATTAAAATCCAATATCTGTCTATCTATCTATCTGAAAATGAACATTGAAGTTGACACCCAGCGGCGACAGTCTGTTTCATGCTTAACCGCCTTACGATTGCTTATAAGCATAAAACTGTGTTGCCTCTGGGTGTTGACATTGATGTCTACTTTTATATTTTACATACAATCTATCCCTGATATTGAGCACTTTAACCTATGAATATAATATACTTTAAAATTATATATTTATCATGTATGCCTATATATATATATATATATATATATATATAGACACAATATCTATGCTCCCAGGAAATCTGGTTAGGCTCTCTTGAGAAAAGGCTAATTTTAAAAACAGTAGCTCTTACTGCTATTAACGCATTGCTCTTCAACTGAATTGAGCTCTATTGGCCACTGGCGTATTCCGTATAGAAAACGTAAAAATTTCCAAGTGTTAGGATCGCTGACCGAAGCCAAATCGGTCGATTTTCGATCCTGGATTTAGGCAATCAGACGGCTAAGTCACACGGAAGAGCTGTGATAGGGCGAAACAGCCATTATATGCATGACGATATGTATGAAATATGTATTTTGTATTCCTTCAAACTGTCTATCAATTTGCTTATGTAACTTTTCAAATTTACGAATCAGTCGTTTTGTGTTATTTGCAAATTTTACAAAGTTCATATTTAATTTGGATTATTTTTTCCGAGTACTTTCGGATGCACATACATTTGTCTTCAAGGATTGTATTTTATGTATATTTGTGCAACTGTTTTTGAATATATATATATATATATATATATATATATATATATATATATATATATATATATATATTTGGTTGGATTGATGTTAGTTTGTGACCCTGGGTTTCATGCTTCAGACAAACTGATTATTTTTTTAAAATTTTGGGTTTATGTAGATTGCGTGTGAAGTGTTATTATCGAAGTGGGGGGAATCGTCGTCGTGATGTCACTCATGCTAACGGAAACATAGATGCATGTCCTTACACCCGATGAGGTACGCAGACAAACATACACACTCGCTCGTCCGCCGGGGCTCATACAGACATAAACATATGTGGATAAAATTTGACATATGTATGTATATGTGTGCTGTTGTCTATATACATACGCATTTGGTTGCCGAAATTCAAAGATCGGAAGTGTAGCGAAAATTTCTCGTGAATGTCTCGTGAATGTATACATGTCAGCAATCAGAGCATTTTTCTATTCTTTCGTTGAATAATATTTCCTCGCATGCACGTATATACGTGTGGTGTCGTCTGTGTAAAATAAAGATAGGTAAAAATTGCTATTATTTTTAATTTTTTAAGGTTGATTTGTTCTTATTTTAAAGCTGATTATTTGCTTGTTTTTCATGACTGTGTATAAGTAACTGGTATAAATTGCAGTTTGTAATCCTTATTGGTTATTTTTGTGGTGATATTAAATACGCTGGGGGGAGTAGTTTACGTTAATAATTATAACGGGTTTATATGATAATAGTAGATGTGGTGTGATAGTAATGTGTAAAGGGGTTGGTGACAATGATAATATAAGTTAATAATTATTGTAAATTGTTAGAAGTGATTAGTAACGGTGGTGGGAGAATGATAAAAACAATAAATGTAATTATTGTGATGGTAGCTTGAATTAAAAAGTGATTGTTGGTGTTAAACCTGATAATAGGTATTATTCTCCAACCAAATATGTTAGCTCTATCTCTGATACTGAGCGCTTTCTAATAAGTACCGCGCATATAATATATAAATAATGATATATATAATATATTACACACACACACACACACACACACACACACACACACACACATATATATATATATATATATATATATATATATATATATATATGGTCATCAACAGATAGACTGTTTCGCTGTTTCACAGCTCTTCAGTGTGGCTAGACATCCGGTTGCCTCTAGCTAGGATCGAAACCCGACTGAATTGATGTCATTCGGAGATTCTGCAGCTAAGATGTCGGATGAAGGTGAATTTTAGCGTATTTATTTTTAGATAAACACACAGAGTGACCGACAGCGACTCAATTCCCTTTTGCCGAAGAGTCTCGCTATATCAGCTATAATAGTCACTGTTTACAAACCCACAACTCATCCTCAGAGATTTCAACTGAAATTAATTTTTCAGGAGCCAATATATATATATATATATATATATATATATATATATATATATATATATATATATATATATCTAAAAGAAAGAGGTTGTAGTGGTTCCAACGAGAGAAAAGTATGTATATTAAAAAGAAGAGAAGAGTGGTGCCGTAAACGTTTTTGGTTGTAATGCGGATTTATTTAGAAAAAAATCTTATGCTTTGTTTTACATAATTTTACTACACGGGTTTCTGGTCTCGTGACCGTCTTCAGGTAAAAGCGGAGATTTCCACATATTATTAAAAATAATTAATTTTTTCTTTTGTTTTTCAATGTTAGATATTCTCGATATGAGACATTTTCTGTGTTAGTAATCCGAATTTCTTTCTTGAATTGGCAATGAAGAGTTCTGCGCGAAGGGTCATAAAACAATTAAGGTTGGTCCAAGCGAAATGATGAATTACTTATCAGCATTTTATATATATATATATATATATATATATATATATATATATGTGTGTGTGTGTGTGTGTGCGTGTGTGTGTATATTTATGTCTATATTTATATCCACACACTTTTCAGACACACACACACACACACACACACACACACACACACATATATATATATATATATATATATATATATATATATATATATATATATTCGGGATATTTTGATGACGAAGTATAAAACAAGCAATATTGTCATTCATCCCGTCATTGTCTCCTGCAATTGCATAAAGAAAAAGAAGACTACTTAAACCCTTGAATGAGTTATATTTACCATTGACGGTCACAGAGCAGACAGTAGGAAGGCTAATTAAGAACAAAATGGTAAAAGCTATAATAAAGAAGAAGATATCGACAGCTACGATCGCCTACGTTCTGAAGAGACACCGCGCATGAGAAAAAGAAGACATTTGACGGAAAACTGAACTCATTCTGCGTGTTCCTAATGTTGCTGTCACAACTCTCCGCCAGATCCATTCTGTAGACATCTTGGGTTTGGTCAAACATATTACGATATTAATGCCACAAAAGTAACGAGTTTAACTGTCGGAGAAAATTCTGCAATATTAATCACGCTCCTCAAAATTAAAGACAATCAACCGATTTTTAATTCTGTAGAGAATAGACATTTTTTTTTCTGCGAGATCATTTCTGACACAAAGCTAAATTTACGAAGGATCCCTTGCAAAACAAATCAGTTTTTAATATATGTGCTATATTCGTATAATAAACACAGGAAGACAGATGCTTTTCGTCTATGACATAAGTTGATTTTTGCAAAGAGTTATTTTTGTATTCTATATATATATATATATATATATATATATATATATATATATATATATATATATATATATATAGATAGATAGATAGATAGATACCACTGAAGGAATTGGTTGGCTTATTAAAAGACAATGTAAAGATGACCGCCGACACAGTTTTATTAAAATTGATAATTTGAATAAAATGAATATGAATGTAATAAACATTGTAAATTAATAAGCTTGGTAAATATTTACCTCCAATAATAATCCTCGTTGACCAACCTGTAATTGTGACAGTGTGCCGTGCTTTCGCTAATATTAAAAAATACTTATATATTTTTTTAAGTATTTCATCTGAAGCAGTACCATAAAGCCCCTAAGGCGCAAAAAGTTACTAAGAGTGAAAGAAAATGAGACAACGATATTGAGAAGAAAGTACAATAAAAGAACAATTTTGAAGAACGATGTTGACAGGAACGCAAGAAGCCGGAATAGAGTTTCACAGGCGAGAAAAGCGATAGAAGAACCTAGTACAATAGAACCTGCGTTTACACTGAGAAATTAAAAAAAAAAAGCACCGTATTCGTTTCTCATCTGCAACCATCGCCACAGTTATGCCACATCACTTGTCGTTGGGCACAGCATTTTGTACAGCTGTAGTTTTACTGGGTACATCTGACGGACTGATAAATATTCAGGTTGGTTTTGAATTCAGAATTTTCCTTCTCTTATTCTGACTTCTACTATAGGCAATAATGTATACTCTGCCTCGCTATTTAACCCATAACTTGGAGAAGATGAATTCATTCCTGTTTTAAAGGCTATTCGTCTGAAATGAACGAAGCAGAATCGACCGGAATTTGAACTCGGTTTGCGGATTTCACTTTTCACCCTGAAAATCGTTACACCAACTGCACCTCTAAGATAGCTGCAGATAACTATTTAATAGTTAATTGGTCCGAAAAGGAAGAAACAGAGGTTGTCAATCAAGCATGAATAATAAGAGTCATGGGCGTGGTTGTTTCCTCTTTGTCTTTCGAACACCGGACTCATATTATCAGTCAAATGGATCCCAGTTCACAATCTCAGCGACACAGACAGCGGCGCCGCGGAACAAGCCCCAAGAAAGTGCAATTTGTGACTGAACACGCGTCATTACTTAGCTAGGAGAGGGCAGCTACGCATTGTTGTTACAAGTTGTGTTTGCCTGGACCCGGAGGAGATTGTTGCTGGCTCACCTAATATTTTCACTGGCGCTCGGGCGTAGTCAGGTAATTGGCGGTCGACTCAACGGCTGAGACGGGCGCCTTTTCTTCCTGTCTCGGCCTCTTGCCACTGATCTCGTCTGCGTCAGGTGGCGCCGCCTAGCGATACGGCTCCGGGAGAGAAGAACGCGTGATTTTATCAAATGAAGAAGTCGGTATTCTTGGTCGCTTGGGGGATTTAGGGCAAAAATAGGACTTTAACAGGGTGGAAGGGAATGGAAATTACTTGGAAGAGATGGAGTGTTGTAGCAGAAAAAAAAATGTAGGAGATGGGATGTATACAAACTGGAAAGTAAAAAAAGGAAAAGTACTTGGAAATACACATTACGCATTTGTAGCATTACAGCAGACAACATAAATCGATACATAGTGTAGATCATTTATACACACACACACACACAAACACACACACATATACACACGCATAAACACACAGAGACACACACACGTATATATACATATATATATATATATATATATATATATATATATATATATATATATATATATATGTAGATAGATAGATATTGTGCCGGTGCTTTTCTGTTTGTGCGTACATATTTGAACGGCATTATATATATATATATATATATATATATATATATATATATATATATATATATATATATATATACACACACACACACACAAACAAACACACAAACACACACACATGCGCGCACACACACACATACTCGCACACACATACATGCGCGCACACACACATATGCGGGCGCACACACACATGTATATATGTATGTATAGCTAGATAAATAGATAAACATATGTAGCGGGGCTTGTCTATGTTTGCGCGTATATATTGGAACGACATTATATATATATAAATATATATATATGTATATATATATACATATATATATATATATATATATATATATATATATATATATATATATATATATATATATATACATATATTGACAGATAAATAAATAGATATGTAGACAGAAGGGCAGAGAAAGAGGCAGACAGAGAGAGAGAGAGAGAGAGAGAGAGAGAGTGATTAATCCTATCTTCTGCTGCATTGATACCACTTTCTTTTATCTTTTCCTCAACACCCTCTCTCTATACTCAGTCTGTTCTCTTACTTTCACTCTCTGTAATCTCCTTTGTACTCGTGACACACTCGCTTTGCTTGTGGTGAAATGCTTAAAAAATATAAAAGAAAAAAAAAAGAAAAAAAAAAAAACATAGACACTGTATGTCCTGACATAAGGGCTCTATGCAAGTGATATCAACTATAGTTATTCGCCGTCTTTTTTCTGTTTACTACCCAACACTTAGGTCAGGTAAATTCTTCAATTTATACTGGAAAACAAAACCTATAATAAAATTTGAAAACTACCCTTGTTTAAGGCTTGGAAATTATGCTAAGCTTTTATATATATATATATATGTATATATATATATATATTTATATATAATGATTTCACCCTAAACAAGGCGATAATTACACTAAGACCCAAGGTGTTACTGGGATTGAAAGAGAATAAGAATGAGAGGAAACCAGTAATCCTGTCCTAAATAGAAAACAAGGAAATAAACCCCTACTCCTGATCAAAAGACGTGCGGAGCAGCAATCCTTTTTTTTGTGCATATTTCATTAAATATGAAGGACAAAGAACCGTCCTATATTTGACCAGTTCATAATATGTGACGTCATTGGCTTACATTTGGATACACATCGAACAGTTATGAATGTACGAGAGAAAAGCACGGAGAATTGTAGTTTAAAAACACTAAAATCGATCTTGCAGACCGAAACACTCCTTTGTGGCTTAATCGATAAAAGCACGTCAGGCTATATGACGTTTCCGTATAGGACACGGGTTCGATTCCGGTCGGGGGACGCATATTTTCTATGAAAATTTTTCGGACATTTAGGCCGGTGAATTTCATTAATACTGTTTATTACAAACTGAGCATTTACATAATATTTTATTTATTATAAACAGTGTATTTACTTAAATATTTTTATCTATAA
>OZ010572.1:71699883-71742383 GCA_963932145.1 Acanthosepion lycidas
GTTCTGTTTCTGATATTGAACACTTTATTCCATAAATATAGCATACCATAAAACTATATTTCTTCATATCTATCTATCTATCTATCTATCTATACACACACACACACACACACACATATATATATATATATATATATATATATATATGTATGTATATATATATATATATATATATGTCAAAGTGGAAAAATAGTAAAAAATGCTTGAAATTTAAATGATTAGATTCATCTACTACTTATTACATACTTCAATGTATGGGTCAGTTTATAACAAATTTAGTATATGAAATAAGGAAATATGAACATATAATAGGTTGCAATAAGAGGGAGTTTCGCACAATACCTCATCTTGCTACGAAACCAAAACATTAAGATAAAAAGTCGAGCCATGTCCTTAAATAGTCTTGTCAGATTGAGACTTTCACATGAATGTTCTGTATGGCACCAAATCAGTTCAGAAATATCAACCGATTACAACCGCAAATGAAATCTGTAGCTATCAGTGAGCACCTCATTTATTGACCATCTTGGACTGGCGCTACAGAATTACCAAATAAAAGAAATCACATATTTTAAGGAATTTCAAAAAAGAGCAACATCTAAAATTGATATCACATGTAATTTGAAGAGAAAATAATGATATTCCACAATATTTCAAACAAAAGGTTAGGAAGTATACACCCGTTAATACCGGAAAGTGTGACGAAATCTATTTTATTAAATAGTTGTTTTATGAAAAAGATTTTATAAATTTCACCCGAAAGTGCCACTGGTTGCTCTGTCAACGAATAGCGGATGTTTCCTCATAAGGAAGCGGCTAATATTACCATTACTAGTAGATAATAATTATTATTAGACACATCTGGAATTGGGAAGGAGAGACACAAAGCGGTGTAAACGGCTGAGAAAATTCGAGTTCTGCAGATGAGGAAGTCAACGTGGCAACGTGTAAGCCCAGATGCGCTGACACGGAACCGTGTGAGCAGGAAAAACTCAAGTTAATTAGTGTCTAAAGTTGTTTACGGTTAGGCCTTACATTGAATTACGCAGAGGACCTTGTATGTAAGAACGCGAAGTGTAGAAGTAATTTCAAACATACGATGACACGTAATTCACGGGCAATAGCCCAGACACACGTGCCTTTATAGACCGTTAATTCGATTTTCTGAAATTATATATATATATATATATATATATATATATATATATATATATATATATATATATATTATGAAAATGGACTAAAACCGACAATTATTTTAATATATATTTTGTTTATATCTTATTTTTATAGATGCAAATATTAGGTTGGTGCAAAAATATTGACGTAATAATGTCGTTTTTTGACGTATTTTTAACGTCAAAAAACGACATTATTACGTCATTATTTTTGCACCAAACTAATATTTAAGTAATTGCTATATTTACAATAAACAGTAGGAACATTTACAGGCCTGAATATCCGAGAAATTTCAAAGAAAATATGTATCCCGTAAATAAATGACAATATCTTATGAAAATAGACTATGTCTGAAGATTATTTTATTATATTTTCGTTTATACGTTATTTTCTATTATTATTATTTTACTTTATTTTACCGTTGCTAACAAAACTCTTCCTCTGTAGCTAAATTGTATAGTATGCCAGGGTACAGCGATTTTCCGATCGTAGCTTAGATGTGGTATAAGGCCGAAAGTATGGGGCACCCAATGAGGATCAAGCACGCAGGGTACATGAGAGCTCCGCGTAGAATACTGGTTCGATTCCTGTCGTATAGCGTATTATTTCTTTAAGATTTCTCAGACATTCAGGTCGGTAAATATTGTTTATTATAACCAGAACATTTACTTAAATATTTATATCTACAAAAAATAAAGTATATATATACATACATACATATATATATATATATATATATATATATATATATATATATATATATATATATATATATATATAAGTGAACATATTGCGTCTAGCATGAAACAGTCTGTCGGATCTGATTGTTGACTTCAATATTCATTTTATGTATACATACGCTCTATCTTTGATTTTGAGCACTATATCCCATAAATGTAGCACATCATAAAACTATATATATCTTCGTATATATATATATATATATATATATATATATATATATATATATATATATATATATATGTATATATATATATATGTATATATATATAGATATATATGTATGTATATATATATAGATATATATATATGTATATATATATATATATATATATATATATGCGTCTAGCATGAAACAGTCTGTCGCATCTGAGTGTTGACTTCAATATTCACTTTTATATATACATACGCTCTATCTTTGATTTTGAGCACTATATCCCATAAATATAGCACACCATAAAACTATATATATATATATATATATATATATATATATATATATATATTAATATATATATTAGGAAAATGTATAAACATTATTGTTAATAGCTAGTCATTTTTTTTAAACGTTGTATTCATTTATTTGCATCAGAATATTCGTGAAAACTTGTTAGAAAAATATGCGCACTCTGGCAAGATTCGAACCTTGACGTCACGGTCACGTAGAAACTCCTGATCAAACAATACGTCGACAAAAAGTCAAGGCACACCAGATCGAATGACGGTTTCCCCTCGGAGACGCATGTTCGAATCCTACCGGAGATTGTAAATATTTCTGACAAGATTTCTCGAATATTCATATGTAAATTATAATATTTGCCAATGTAAATTGTTAATATACTGTTTATTAATAAAAACAAAGCATTTATTAAAATATAAGTATCCTTTAAAACTAACATTTAAACTAGTAAATTATTTATACACAGACACATATATATATATATATGGAATTTGTATGTCTGATGAATTGGATCGCAATTCCATTATAACTGTGAAATATTAATGTGTGTGTGTAGAGAGAGAGAGGGAAAAAGAGAGACGATAGAAACGAGAGAGAGAGAGAACGATAGAAACAGTGCGACAATAGAAATCAGAGTAAATCATCTGACCATAATTACACTTTTTTGTATAGGTTTTCTATATAGTTCACTGATGGCTTACGGAAAGTGAAGTCGTTTTTTCTCATTGCTAAATCACTGTTTATATCGACAAACGCTATATCTCGTATACTGAGCACCATTCCCCCATAAATAGACCACCCAGTAAGCCGTCACACACACACACACATATACATACATACATACACACACACATACACACACACACACACACATATATATATATATATATATATATATATATATATATATATATATATATATATATATATATATATATATATATATATATTCTGTTTCATGCTAAACACAATTGTCAGTCCTGATGATTGCGTTTAGGACAGGCTGTCGTCTCTGGGTACTGACTTCAATGTCCAAATTTATATTTGAGCACGCTCTATCCCTTGATATTGATATTGAATATTTAACCCATAATTATAGCATACCTATGATATAATAATTATTATTAGGTTGGTGCAAAAATAATGACGTTTTCTCACATAGTAACATATGTTAGAAAACGTCATTATTTTTGCACCAGCCTAATATAATACAGTTTTCCTATTATTTTTTACCTTTATACATATTGTCTTTTTCTACAGGTTAACTCTGAGAAATTATTCATATATATATATATATATATATATATATATATATATATATATATATATATATATATGTGTGTGTGTGTGTGTAAAGATGCTAGTATTAAGGATAACCATTTTTTTTCAAGTTTTCTAGAAAGAGTTTTAGAAGGTAGGATTATGAATTTTCCGCTATTCGTGGTTTCTTGTGTTGGAGTTTTGTGGATTTTGTAAGCTTATTTTCTAGCGTTATGGAGGAAATGGTGTTGACAGTGAAGAAGTCTGAGTTTTTCTTAATATATTTCTGTTCTGCAATTAGGTATTCCTGGCTATATATCCTAAGGGCTCTGAGTTAGAATCTTATGACTAATCCTGATTTTATTTTTTTGTTTGATGTCGGAATAGAAATTCATAAGATCATTTTTTTGTTAGTGAGTTTACGTTAAGCGTTAAATTGTAATTTTTTATGGTTACGTCTTAATAATATGTCGAGGAAAGGCAGTGATTTGTTTATTTCAAATTTATGTGTGAATTTGATGCTAGGTTCAACCCTAAGTTTCATTAATATGAGGGCATATTTAAAAAACAGTCATATATATATCTTAAGTAAAGGTTTTCGTTATTAGCTTTTTTTAAATACACACACACACACACGCATATATATATATATATATATATATATATATATATATATATATATATATATATATATATATATATATGGTGGACTCTCCTATCTTGAACGATGAATGAGGTTCAGTATTGAATGGTGCCTTTCATTTTACACTTATGAATGCTAGCAGGGGCTGTTGTGGTGAAAATCGGGTAGGAGAAAGGCAGATGAAATTTGTTAAAGCAGGATTTTGATGGCTTCTTTGCTTCAGAGCTTGACGAAGCTGATAGCGGTACTTCAGCCCACTGCCTTCAAAGCTCTTTAACTTAATGAAACATGTCTTACGCTACTCCTTTCGGTTTGATGCTTGGGCTTCCCAGGTTTTCAGATCAAAGTTGAGACGTTTCAAGTTGTCTTTGTAGCATCAGTGTGGACGTCCAACATTAAGTTCTCCACTGCCTTAACCGGGTATTGAACTCATTGGGTCACTGCATCTAACTAGCGCCTTTATCTACTGTGCCATGTGTCCTTAAGGCGTTAGTTTGATCCAGTGACACGACCTAAAGAGTGTGAGTTCAATACTCGGTTAAAGCAGTGGAAAAATTTGTAGAGGGGAATTAACAGGAGATAACTGATAACTGACATCCATTAAACATAGCACGTGGAACTAGAACAGTCTACCCCAGTGAGCGAAATAAAGTGTTCAGTTTGACATTCCAATCACCTGAAGAAGGACCGAGCGTACAACGGCCGAAACGTTGGAATAATTATGGCGACAAAGAGGACAATAGTCCGAATAATGTAAATAGTGTGCATAATACCTCATCTCAGAAATATAGAAAGATTGAATGAGTTCAAAAATTCGTCCAGAAATACAGAGTTATTAAAAAAGAATGAACCGATTTCATTACGCATTGTTTCAATTCTTAAGCATCGTCATGGGATAAGTCTGTGAAGATTTGAAAGTGAAGTTTTGAATGGTTACCACAAGCGTGTTGTTGTCGCGTCGTACCTCCGGCAACGTTCAGTTGTTTGTTTACCCTCGGAGTGACGAGTCCCCAGGAACAAGTATCGAGAATCCGTGCTGCGTTTGAGAGGATTCCACGGAAGTTCACAAATCGAACTAGCCGTGAGCTTGTGATCTCTCAATCCATTATCTGACGCGTGACGTCTACATCTGAAACCTTACAGACTTACCCAGAGTTCAGGCACTTACCAAGACTTTGCTCTTTATGCTTGGCCTACAAGATCCCCAGACCTCACCGTGTGTGATTTTTTTTTCTTGTGGAGATAAGTAAAAGATCTCGTTCCACTGCTACCCACTAACCTCGCTGACCTTAAACATCGAATAAGAACAGCGATCAAGTCAGGTGATCGGGATATGCTGATATGCACCTGTTTTCGAATTGATGTTGTCCATGCTGCAGATGGTGACCATATTGAACAGTTTTAAGACAGGAAATAAAAGTTTATTGTGAGTAGATTACTTGTGACTTGACTGGAGATTTCTATTTCTTATCCTTATTAAAATATTGCGTAATGAAATCGGTTCATTCTTCTTAAATAACCCTGTACTGTAGCCTTTCAACTTATGAAGGAGCCAAACCCTGTCAAATTCATCCGAGATGTCTAAAGCAACAGCGTGAGCTTCAATATTCTTATCTAAAGCTTAAACAGTTCTTTCAGCAATAATCGTTAATACATAAGCAGCTGACCTTGAGAAGTTGATCTAGATTTGTGTATGTCCTCTATTACGAAGTTTAAGAAGTCTAAGAGGCCGACAGATAAATCAGACGGTTCACCTGAGTTCTTAAATACTGGAACTATAGAAGACTATTTTCAACAAGCAGAGAAACAGGAAGCAACCAGGCATTTATTATAAAGTTTAGAGAGAATAGGAGCCAGTTCAAGAGCATATATCTTAATGACTATTGCAGTTCCACATGCTTTGTGGGGACCCAGTTTAGAGATGATAGCAGAAACTAAGGTAGAAATCATATGTTTCTCACTCAAAAAGAGAATCAGTCCTAAGTGGAAAGTCAGGCAAAGATACTCGAGACCTTACAAGAGAAAATCTACAGCCAAAGGAAATGCAGAACCCAAGGATTCTTGGACGTTTAAATTTAAACGGGTCACTCAATTTAGACGAGATCATCCATTTGAATTATAGAAAAGAAAACAAATAAATCTGTTAATTGATTTCACTCTTTCTGCAGAATACAGAAAAAATCAAAGTAAGCGAAAAGCTATAGAAGTAATTGTATCGCGCAAGAGAATTGGAAAAAAAGTAGCGGTTGTGCCAAGAGTACTGGGAACGATGCCGAAAACAATAGCAAAAAATTGTTTCTAAAATAGTATAGAAAAGCGCACTATTGACAACTTCTAATGTAGAAGGAAGGCTTCAGTTGACTTGCTATCCCTTAATCACTCATGTTATCCACTACTTCCGCGTCCTCTCCCCGCTCCTCCTATGTAGTAGTATTAGACTCCACTTGCTTCTACCATGTCTAACCTTCACGGCTAGGACCCGTTTTTTAGTTGCGTTTTTGAGACTAGTAGTTTTTGTTAAGGGCTGGATTTATTAGCCCAATACAAAACCCGTTTTGAATTCAGGATTTTCTTTCTCGTAAGATAGTTTCTATTTAACTCATAGCTACAGGAGAAAGACGGGTTCACTGCCTTACTAGGGACAATGTTTTTGCAGAAGTGAAAACGGTAACCATATTCGGAATTTGAACTCTTAGAAAGGTTGCCAACCAAGGCTTGCAGGTACCGGCTCGCTCTGCTATTTAATCCAAGGAGATAGATTTACAGCTTTCCCAGGTATATTTGTGCGAAAGTGAACTCAGTTGTAATTTGAACTCGCTACGCCGATTAGGCATTCACCGTCGATATCCAGGACACTACGCGAACGTCTTTTGGTCCCTAGTGACGAGGAAAAAAATGGACGTAGAAATAATAACGCTATTTGAAAAGTGGTATCTTGAATTAGAGTTCATTTTGTTGTTTTCAAAGTTTCCCCGTGTAAAATAAAAAAAAGGGGAAAAGTAAGATAAGAAATCATCTATTTTCTTTTGCTGATCACGTGATACTTGGTTAGCAAAATGGAAGCACTTTTCTCCTTACAGGCCAACACACTTTCAACAACAGCACAGGGGCCATTTTCTTTTCTCCAGATACCTTTGCTTTTCGAGCGCTAAGCCTAAATGTGAAGACGTCTCTTGAGTATTCATGCATTTACAGATCCTTTTCTGAACCTGTTCTCATCTCGAGTCTTAAGCGACATTTCCCTGAACCTGAATGAGAGAAAAACACGAAAGAATGCGAACTAAGTCCAGGCGGCAACAGATAGTGAATAATGAGAAAAGCGCAGCGGGGACCGTGTCAGATGTCAAAGGTCAGCGTTTTTGGCCCCCTTCGGTAATAGCAATTAGAGAGAAAGTCCTTCTTCAGACGTGCGTCTTGCAGCTGCTGCACTGGCCTGTGTTATTTCGATAATGGCTGAATTTACTCCAATTCGGTCAGTTCTTGCAAACAGGGAAACGATACACACGAAAACCAACAAGTTTCATTCGCACACAAATATGGGAATAGACAGATATAGTAGACTCTGTTACGAACTTTCTAATTTGAAAAAAAAAATTCTCACGTACGAATATATATATATATATATATATATATATATATATATATATATATATATATATATAGCCTCCTTACTGGGAGATGTAATATTAAACCAGGTATGTGAAAACTTTTCTCTTTTATTTTCCTAGAAAGCCGCATCATTGTTGGCCATGTTAAATTTTGACCATATTACAATAACAACTCGATTTTCACAAATAACATGATGCATACACATGTTATTTGTAAAATCATTTGCTTATTGGAAATATTCTGTGGATAAACTAAAAAAATTGTTTTAATATTTAATACACCTGCTACAGTTAATGAGATTCGTACATCTGAGAAAAAATATCGAGACCCCTGCGTCAGTTGGAACCTTGCCTATGGTTGAGAATTGACGTCTGCAAAGTGTGGGATGTAGCGGTTCCGGTGTCACTGTGGTAATACAAAACGCGATTTGTTAATTTTTTAGGAAATGACTTTATTGGTAATTTGAATTATTAAATGGATTGATTAATACATTTTCTACGGTTTATCAACCCTTTGCAGCTTATTTAAAGATAGAAAATATTTTTACATTGTAAGATTTTTTGTGGTGGGGGAGATAATAATGTTTTAGTGATACAGTTCGTACTAATTAACACATAGAAGAGGTTGTTCTTTTTACATTTTGTTTTATAGTAAGTTTTGGTGGAGTAATAGATAGCGGTTCGGATTGAGGAATTGAGAGCAGAGTTCAAATTCCACCGTTGGGAAAGGTATGAATCCTCGTCTCCCCACATCTATGGATAAATAGGGGGACAGACCGGGTTCTGTAACCTTTGATGGAAACTGGTCTACCGCAGAAAGAAATGGAAAAAATCTGCCTTGTCAGTCATGTATCGAAAAGATACATGATCGCCTAAGCGTGTATCACGCATGACGCATAACTGACTGAAGGTTCACCCTGTACTGTGGGTCACTTGAGGTTACTTTAAGGGGTAGATGATACGGATAGGAACGGTTTACTGTAGACTTGAACAGGTTAAGATTGTAGTGTTCGGAGAAACATCCTCTTGGAAGTCTGTTTCGCAGAAAAAGCTGTTCGAGTTGAACTTACTTCACACCGATGAAATACGGAGGGAATGTAGGGGGTTTGCTGCAATGTAAGTAGCATGGCGGGGTCTACGTGAAGGCTAGACCTAACACAACCAAGGAATGCAATTCGTTCGAGCACTTTCCATGGAAGTAGCGAGGGAGCATTTATACATTCATGCCTTTCTCAATGGAATTTGCGCTTGAGAAAATATAACGAACCCAACTGAAACTCGAACTCACGCCTCCGATTAAAAATCCCGAGCCAGTATCCATTACACCAATCGCATAAGCTTACTTCACCATGTATTCTGAAGCCGTCACCCATCTATGCACAGTGCAGGCGCGACGTTTCTTAACTTCGGTGACTGTACGGGAACCGGTGTTTCACACTATACAGCCGTAAGTCTCATTATTAAATATCTATATCTTTTATATGAGTTATATCTTTCTTGTCTTTGTACCTGTTTTGAATAGATTACTATTTTTGTGAAACATGTAACCAAAACTACCTAAAGCTATTGTTCTATGTGTCCTTTGTCGCTTTTAGTAAATGTTATCTTTTTGTTATCCCTCCTAATCTATGTTCTGTCAACAGTTTACACAATCTCGTTTGGTAGTCATGCACTGTTTTCCTCTTCCCTTCACTATGCCCTGTGTGTGTCACATTTTCCAGGCCCTCTTTCCTAACTAGAAATTTCAACGCTCTTTTTCTAAGGTTAAGTCTAAGTGTCCTTCTGGTTCCCATTTACTCTACAACATTGTCATTAACTCACATGTTTAGTTTGTTATTCTTAGCATCCTTCTGTAGAACCATTTTTTCTGTTGCCTAAAGTTTTTTCTACATCTGTGAGGAAATTGTCCAGCGTTCACTGCTAGGTAGGAGAACTGATAGTACATAACCAGCTCAGTTAGGCTTTCTTCGTTTCCATCGAAAATTTTCTATTGTCTTAATTCTTTGCGTAGCTTAATGGTTGTTGTGCTCTTGAGCGGCGCATAAAATCATCAGGCGGTCGCCTGCGAGTCGTAGTATTAACACCTCCGTTTTAAGCCATAACTATCCAAAATGTTTGTATATTTTTCCAACGGTGTACTTAATCAGGTACAGCGGAAGAGTGCCAGTGTCCGTTTTAAAGAGTAACATAGTATTAGGTTGGTGCAAAAATAGTGACGTAATAATGTCGTTTTTTGACGTATTTTTTAACGTCAAAAAACGACATTATTACGTCATTATTTTTGCACCAACCTAATAGATTCTACTAACCTACTGCATTTGCGTGACTACTATAAACACCAAGGTCTTAGAAAAATACACCCTTCAAATAATTAAAATGACTCAAATTGATTAAAAATTATATTTTAAATAGCATAGTAAAGCAAAATGCCACACAAAAGCGACACCCAGTGTAGATTGAACTCTCTACAAAAATGTTTGCAAACCACAGCCCTATAGCGTGCATACTTTGAATCTGTATCTCAGCTTAGTATCAATATTTACTGACTATATCCCGTTACGTATGCCCGGCTGTTGTAAACGTATACCCCCTAGTGAAACTGGAATCTCCGAAACGAGTTCAAATTCTGGGCGGGTTTGTTGCGTCCCCTTTCGCATTAATACCTTTGGGAAAGGGCATGAATTTATCTCTTTTTCACTCCCAACTATGATAGACTTGGCTTTCTAGTTTTGATTTTTAACTAGACTAGAATAAATATTTCGAAAGTGGTTGGACGTGGGGCTAGCTCTAAAATACTAGTGCGAAAACGATGTGGTCCTATACTACACAGATAATCTCTAGGGTTAACATACAACGCATATATAAGTCATAAAATCTTAGAGATGAAATCTTATGTAAATCAACCAGTAAACTCGCTGGTGGATCTGGATAGTTGATTTTATAGATTAACTATTGTCAAGTTAATTAATCGTGGATTATTTTTATGGTACACCCAGTGGGGATTGAACTCACTACCAATAATTAACCAGTCTAACCACGCTAACCATTGCCATGGGAAGTAAATACATAACGTCGTAAATATTACTAAATAAAAGCATAATACATTTTTCTTTATTTTTTTCATTTACCTAACTTATCGTCTAATGGAAAATCCAAACGCCACTCAAGGTAGAAGTTTACTGAATGAGTTTGTTGAATGAATATAAAAGGAAGCGATAAGAAGTACAAATTATGAGGATATGTAGAAAATATAACGGCTAGATTCAAGAGGTTATAACGAAGGCAGTCATGATTGATAGATTTCTGTTTTTATGGCTACGATTTCTTTTTTAAGCCGTATCATATTTGGAATTGTAAGGACATTTTTGCGATGGAATATTACATTAACTATTTTTTCGAATAGCAATGCGGAGGAGGAGATAGATTCATATCTTTCCGAAGAGTATTTGCGCATAACTGAATGTAACAAACCCGTTGCAGTTGAAATTTTTTTCTTTTTTTTTTTTGACAGCTTATCAACACTTTGTGTGTTATTTAAAGCCAAAACATATTTTGGAATGTGTTAGGGAGTGCTTACTTACTTTCCCCTATAAAAGACTGTTAGATACCGTACATATGAACACTAATAGGTATGTCCAAATCCTCATAAATACATTGGGGGGTAATATGCTGTCTAAATAGTCCACCACTAGCAGTGGTTTACCTACTTCACGCCGCTGGTGAGTATTGTATTTTGTTGTTGTTATAAAGATTACCATTTAATTTCCAGCCTCCGTTTTGGTTATTCCTCATTTAGTAACTTTTTCCAGGTTACAAAATGACGATAATTCAGAATATAATGGAGTTACGTCCCTTAGTGGGAACGCAGTATTTCTGAATCTTTACATAGTGATAAGCTGGTACGAACGTGGAAGTCATGGTTTAAATTCAAACAATTCCTTGCAGTAAAGGAATAAACGTTATTTTATTACATGTTAAAATACACTTGTCTTTTATTTTCATTCATTTTCGTTCATCACAACAACCCGGGATATAACATGTTTTTGGCAAGAAGGACTCGAACTTTAAAATCAACAGGGAAAGTTCACTAAATATACTTAAAAGCAAGAACAATTTCAGAAGTCATAACAACAGTTATTAGCAGTAATGATGGAAAAGTTCCAGATGCAACTCGAAATTTTCCATTATGACTAAGCGATTAAAATAAAAAGAAAGCCGCTTCGTGGTTTAAACGCTGGATGGATACCTTTCACGCCGATTTTTCTCGCAAAGATGAAAAAGGAAAAATTCGTCCGCTAATTCGTAAACTGGACATTAAGGAACATGACCGTTATACAAATAATATTTTACCAAAGCAAACAATGAATTTCACCTTCACTGAAACAGTGGAACAGCTCGGTGAAGTATTCGGAGAAAAGCCTTTTATTCGATTCAATTGTTTAAATCTGACGAAAGATGATGTTGACGATTATGTGATATTTGCTAGTCAAGTCGATCGTTAATGTGAAAAATTTAACTTAAATTCCCTCACAGAGGAATAGTTTGTAAATGTTTGATTTTTATCGCAGGATTAAAAATTTCTGCTCATGCTGATGTTCGATCCGGACTTCTTTGAAAACTGGAACAGGACAAATCCGTTACCATAAAAGCCTTCACCACTGAATTTATTAAGTATAAAAAGAGACACTATACTGATTAAAAAACAAACAGAAAAAAAAATGATAATTTATCAATAATCAACAACATCTACAGGAGAAAAAAAACGTGATGAAAAGAAACCATTTTCACGTTTTGGAAAATTATTTTTTTCCCCAGATCCAAGTGTAGTTGCGTTTAAGTGAACTTAAAGAACTTAACCAGAAACAAACTCGACTGGAATTCAAACTCTCCTCTCCGGTAAACTTTGGGAAGTATTTACTTAGTAGTCAGGAGCATTTACTCAATTTTTTTTCCCCGAAGACGCTGTCCGAATAGAATTTCCTTATTATTAATGGAATACAAATCCATGAGGGTTGATTCGTTCTGGTCTACGTGGTATAGTGGAACTTAGATGTGAAGATCTGAACTGTTGGAGCTAATGAATATAGTTCTTTAGATCAGATCACATAAAAATAGCGATAGGCTTGCTACATTACGTACGTCGGGAACGGGTAATCGATTTATAGCGTATATGCTTTATGATCTGCTTAGACCCACAAAAAGAAATCCATAGTACATATCCCGTCCTGGGTACGACGATAAACTACGTACAGGAGCAAGGCCTCTGATCAGGTTTTGAGGAATTTGGAACCACCTCTTAATTGCTTGTGTTACCAGGTCCGCCTCGACCCAGGGTAGTAGCACCTGTTAGGGTCCCAGCTATGGGCAAATAGTTAAACCCGAAACTGGGGTCAAAACCCCATAAAGTGTAAAAATAGGTTTTAATATCAGAAATACTTTAAAAAATTATTACCAGCAATACTTTTTTTAAAAAGAATATTACTAAAAATACATTTAAAAAAAATATTACCAGCATAACATTTTTGAAAGAAAAATATTACCATGAATAGATTTTTGATAAAACAAAATATTTGAGGTTGATATACTGTAAAAAAACAAAAAAACAAACCAAACCAACTGAGTAATTTAAAAAAAAAAAAAACTTTTTACGAAAATAAAACCATCCAAGATTGTAAATTTCCTAAAAGAAGTTGGATTGTATTGAAAAATATGAGTAATTGAAAAAATCATTCAAATATATAACTATATACAAGAATCTTTCTGCCTCGCCAGACACTGTGAAGATGCCACCATCTGTTCAGCCATCTTTGGAATGCAGAAGTGGTAGCGCTGTTTGGTAGACATTACATGCTAAAGAAATACCGTGTCACTAAACCGCGGGTATGAACCGATATATAAACATTATCAATCGGTCAAAACATCTAAGTGTTTCAATAATAATAATAATAATAATAATAATAATAATATGGAAATAGAAATTGCAAGAATATTTACATTCAGCTGAGCATTACCCCAGTAGGTGTAGGATACCTTGGATTGATGAAGAACAATACTAGGAATCACATTAAGAAATGCTAGGATGTAGCCAACAGAATCTTTTCTATATCTATATTCCTGAGCTGACGTATTGTAACTGTTTACACCAGGTGTGTCAAACTGGCAGCCCGCGGGCCGCATGCGGCCTTTTACATCCATCTTGCTGGCCCTCACAAAAGGTTTCTATAGCCGTGGTATATCGAGAATTTTTCTTGAAAGTATCTAGAAGTAGGGGCTACCCGGACTTTTTTCATATCTTCCTCAGACATTTAAGAACTTCAAAAAGTTTGCCACAAACATTATGGCGATGTTTAGTTACACACATGTCTGTAAGCAGTTATTTTCGTTTGTAAAGGCCACAAAAACGTCTCGCAGAACCAGATTAACTGATGAACATTTGCCATCTTTGACCAAAGTGGGATCTACAGACATTCCAACCTGATATACTGAGAATAGTTTGTCTAAAGCGATGTCAATCATCAGGACAACATAAAAATTAAATTGTACTACCTTGTATTGTAAGTATTTTGAAATTAAAGTTTAGTTACCACTAGCTGTGATTAATGTAAGACTGTAAGCAGGTGCAACCCTCAAGGCTGGAGATATGGCCGATGTGGCCCTCCATATACCCTGAGTTTGACACGCCTGGTTTACACTACTTACATTGTTCGGACTGTTGTCCTCATCTTTGTTGTCATATCCATTTGTTGTTCGCTTCGGCCTACTTCTGTAAGTTAAAGAGAAATTGCTAAAATTGAGATAATCGGAAGAAGCATGGCACGTGGAAGTAGAACAATCTGCCGAGGTGGATGAAATAAAGGGTCCGTTTCAAAATTCTAATTACGTGAAGACGGCTAGAGCATACAACTGCCGAAACGTCGTGGAGGAGGACAGCAGTCCGAATAATGTAAATACTGTAAATAGAATTTTGGGCTTTCACGCTGACATCTTTATGATAATCTAGATGGAGGAAAGTACTCAAATAGAAACGCTAAAAATCATTAACTACGGACAGTTTATTCGCAATTTTGAATTAGATGTATTTTATTGGAAAAAAAACTATAAAAAATACAATAAAATGTGTGTGTGTTCCTAAAGTGGCAGTGAATCATCCTTGTGTGAAATATTTATTAAAACCTGTATCGCTATATATATAAAAATACACACACACACACACACACACACACACACACACACATATATATATATATATATATATATATATATATATATATATGTATATATACAACTGTAGTTCTGTACATACATTTGTAAGTAGATGGGCATATGTAAGCAATGAAGATTTTGTAAGTATTCATTTGGAAGAGCATTTTGCATTAGTAAAATCATTTTCATGAATCGTTTAACCTTGGAGCGTACGGGATTTGTTCAAATCGTGGATAATCATAAGTTTCCCTGAGCGTCTACTCTCATATATTAGATTGGTGCAAAAATAATGACGTAATAATGTCGTTTTTTGACGTTAAAAATACGTCAAAAAACGACATTATTACGTCATTATTTTTGCACCAACCTAATATAAGTATGACGTTAGGTATAAGTCCGAAATGATGAGCTTAAAATTATTAAAAGTTATGTGTTTTGCGGGAAATTTTATCGCATTCATGACATGGAACAATTGAAGCCCAACGTGGGCCGCAACAGCTGAACAAAACAATAGATAAACTGATAAATGAATGGACAAATAAAGTGGATGAGAAAAGAAATTATTAAAACGGCACCAGCCACACAGGAAACTAGAAGGAAATGAAAAGAAAACTCTTACAATAAGAACAAGTAGAACAAAATGTAATGAGAAAATGTTATAGAAAATCTTCTTCCGATCATGGCGGAAATTTAACAAGCATAAAATGAGTACGGGTAAAAAAATATAATAAATAACTAAAGAAAGAAAGACAAGGAAAAGAAAGGAAAGGAAAAAGAACAGGATATGAAGGAAAGGATAAATAAGGCGAAAGAGGAAAGAACGAATAAATAATTAAAAGGATAAATGAAAGAAAAGAACAACAAACGAATAAATAAAAGCAAAATACAGTTGGGGGATGGGAAAAGAAAGAAAGAAAGAAAGAAAGAAAGAAAGAAAGACAATGAATGTCAATAAACAGTTGACCAGCAATAGACAGAAATTTGAATGAGTTAAAGGGAAAAAAAATAGGACAAATTGAAAAAAGAAAAAAAAGAATAAAACAGAAATATTACAATCATAGGATGTAGAAAAATGAAATAAAAAGCAATGTAAATAAAAGAAAGGAAAAGGGCATTAAATAGAAAAAAAGAAAGAAAAGAAGAAGAAGGAGGAAGAGGAAGAGGAGGAGGAGGAAGAGGAGGAGGAGGAGGAAACGAAAACGAATAATGATGTTATAATCAAATGAAGGGAAAAATAAGAGAAATAATAGAGGAGACAGAGAAATAAAAACAAATAAGAAAATACAGGTTGTAAAGATGAGAAAAGAAAGAAAGAAAGGGAGTAAGAAAGAAAGAAAGAGGCAGGAATAACGAGATGTTAAAAAGAAAGCAAAAACGAGAAGAGAGAAGAAAGAATAATTAAATGAGTGAAAAAAAAAAAAAAGAAAAGGAAAAGGGACAAGAAATGTAGGTGGGGAAAAAGGTAAGTAAAAAAGAAAAAGAAAACAGAGAGAAAGAAAGACAAAATGAATGAATAACGGTAGGATCAGCAAAAGAAAACTGGAATAATAATAAAAAGTATGAAACAGAAAATAGAAAGAAAAATAAAACAAAAAAGAAAATTGCTGGTGTAAAGAAAAAAAGAAGGAAAATTCAAAAAAAGAAATCAGAGAAGTAAAAAGAAAAATGGCATGATCAAGAAGAACACGAACAACGAAGAAAAAGAAAAGGTAGTAATTAAAGAGGAAAGAAAGAAAGAAATATACGAGAAAATAAGAAAAAGAGAAGAAAAATAGAAGGAATTCAAAAGAAAATGATAGATGGAAAAAGCGTGAAAATAATGTAAAGAAAGTAGAAAAACGAAAGGAAAATGAAAGAATGAACGAAGAATATAAGTAAGAAAGAAAAAAATAAGGAGTGATTGATAATCAGAAAGAGGAAAAAAGGAGGGAAGAAATGAGAAAGAATGAAAAGAAAGGAAAAACTCTAAAAGAAAGACTCAAATGAGACGAAAGGTAGAAAATAAAAAAACAAGAATGATGGAAGAAATTATAAAAAAATGAAATCGCAGAGGAAGAACGAAAAATGGACGGAAAGAAAGAAAAAAAAAAAATGGAAAAAAAAATGAAAATACAAAAAGGAAGTAAAAATATGTTTTTGAAAAGTAGGGCGGGTAAAAAAGTGTCATGTAGAAAAGGGGAAAACAACAGTAAAATAGCGGACATAGACTGAATGAATGCAAAACAATAGAAATATGTGGTTTATCCTGAAGTGAAATACTTGGCCGGGAAGTGAGCAAACGGAAAAACGAAAGCAAAAAGTGTTGCTTGCATCACGAAGGTGGAAGGGTTTGGTTGGAGTTAAAACAACCATGATCAGTTCGAAAAATGGGAGAGAATGAGTAAGCTTTATCAGTTTTTGTTTAGCTTTATTTAGATTAATTCACTGAAAATGCCGACGTAGAAAAATCATATCGTAGTAAGCAAATACATTGCAAACTCAAGATCTGAGGTAGGTGCTTAATTCTTACCGCTGCCACTAGTCCGTGCAGCATTTCAAATAAACGCTGATTTTAAATGTAGTCAGTCAGTTATATGCCATGCGTGATACACGCTTAGGCGATCATGTATATTTCGATACATGACGAACGAAGCATGTTTTTTCAGTATTAGGTTGCCGTTTCTTTCTGCGGTAGACCAGTTTCCATCAAAGGCTATAGAAACAGATCTGTCCTGCTATTTACCAATTGCTGGAGGGAGAAGAAGAGGTTTCATACCTTTCCCAAGGATATTAGCACGTGTGTGAATGTAATTGATTCGACTGGAATTCGAACTCGGCTCCCCGATTCCCCAATCCGAGCCACTATCCATTACTCCACCGTGGTAAACTGAAATTGAAAGTTTGGTGACATACGACTATCCCGTTCTCTACTATGCGCCTGGCCAAAATTAGAAAACAAGTAATTTTAAGAATACTGATAAAGATTAAGTGAAGAGTTACCGTTTTTTTTTTTTTTTTCAAGATTCAAATCTGACCAAAACTGGAGTATTGCTGCCAAATCTGAACTGTGGGGATGCCTTATTGTCACCTTACACCGCACTTTTCCGTAGACCCAACGTTCCGAGTTTTCAGTTGTATAACGTTACAAGCTAAGACGCGTCGTGTTACCTCATGTTACGTTCGCGAAGTCGAACCACCCTCATTCTCTCGACATTCAAGTTCCAAGATTTTTTCTCAAGAACCACTGACTTGTGGAACAGACTCCGGCGTGGATGCTTCCCAAATGTCAGTATAACACTTCAGTTCGATGTTCAATCGTTTTTTTATTATCCATATCCTCATAATATTCACTTCCTACTTTTTACTCTTATATTCCTAGCAGATATTTTATTGCGTTACCTTCTACCTTCAGTGGCTTTTGAGCCTTGTGATAGGTTAACATTAATATAAAATGTCCGGATTACCATATTTTCTAGTACTCAGGTTTCAATTTTTATTATAGGTTTATTTTTTTTTGTATAATAATGTGTTTTCCTGAACTAACACATATTTAGATTGAGGGCTCACATACGTAAACAAAAATACAGATAATGTATAACACTTGAAAAGACCCTTTAAACCGAGACAGAACATCCAACTCGAGATAGTCACAACTGGGACATGTCCTTCAAATCAGGACACTCGCTTCAAACGATGACTCTCAAAATCAAACAGGCAACCCTCAAATCTGATCTGATGCTCCAATCCGACCAAGTAGCAATTCAAACCGTGACGTATGGTAAGTAAAATTATATAAGATGGTCGGTCGAATAATTTAATTTTTGTTAGCTTTTTTGCCTGTTTGTTACGCTGGATCCAATTCTTCGACTGAAATGCATTGTTCAAGACAACGGCAGTGAGAATATTTGTCTAACAATGTTAACATAGATTTTTTTCAAAATGATATACGAGAGGCCGCAGGATCAGTAAGTTCATAATTTGACATATGTTCATTAACTGATTTTTTATCTGGAATTTTCATTATATAGGTGTCGATTAAACGGATCATTATTCAATGTTAAAATATTTGCAGTAACAAGCAGGGAGATTATGTTGATAAATAAATATGTTAATTAAAAAAAAAAATTCTCCTACTATTAGGCTGCATATGAATTGATGTATTTACGCAAACAGGCGCCCATCCATCTATCTATCTATCTATCTATCTATCTATCTATCTATCTATCTATCTATCTATCTCATTCTCTTCAAATCTCTCTCCATCAATCTATGTATATATCCGTCTCATTTTCGTCATATCTATCTATCTATCTATCTATCTATCTATCTATCTATCTATCTATCTATCTATCTATCTATCTACGTCATTCTCTTCATATCTATTTATCTATCTAGCAAAATATTCTCTTCATGTCTATCTACCTTTCTGTCTATCGAAACAAGATCTTTGCTTTGCACGGATACATGCACATATATTATACAACTCAATAACACCGATCGAAACACGTAAAAAAATACTATAATTTTAAGTCGAATAGGATTTTGCCAAGAAAATGATCAATAGAGAACTTGTGCGACAATTGTCAATAAATTAATAAAATTTCAATCCCTCGACTGACTTCAAAGTTTCACGGGACACCGCTCATCAGGGTCAGGTTTATCGAACCCTCTAGTCTGATTCTTTGAAGTCGGTCGATTTAATTATATATATATATATATATATATATATATATATATATATATATATATATATATATATATATATATGTGTGTGTGTGTGTGTGTGTGTATGTGTGCGTGCGTGTGTGCAACGTGCATCTGTGTGTAGGGATATAGATATTCACGATGCCTATCTGAGTCCACCCAAATACCAAGTTTAGGTGAAGTATATTGAGTGGAATGATTGCTTTGCAAATATCGTCTATGTAAAGGGGACTTGCTTGGCGTGCGGATCAATATCGTGGATTTGCGTCTTTAGTACAGGCAATTGGTACCGCTGGAAAATGTGATGAAGTGGTCCCATCCCTACACACACACACATATATATATATATATATATATATATGGATATATAAATAACAATAAAATTTAAAAAAAACCCAGACGGCATGCATTTAACGGATGTCAGAATTCGTTGAAAAATACATCCCTACCCTGCCTAAACGTAACCCCTTTTTCGAACGTAACTAATGACTGATACAACAAAAGTTAATGAAAATGAACACGCTACCACAACTTGTCTGGATGAGTGGATTTCTCTGCATCCTTGGAAACAGTGAATTATGAATTTTTTGCCGTGCCTTTAAATTAAAATTTTTTTTTACCCCAGTAAATTTAAAAAAATAAGTTACTCCAAAATTCGCTTGAGGATGAATTGGAACTAATGTCTTTAATTTAATTACAAAATTAAATTCGAAGCTTTTAGCTTCCATTTTTGAAACATGGTTAGAACTGTGTATCGAAATAACCATATTTTAAATCATTTAATATATATATATACAATTATTTATTTAAAAATATGATTCAAACACGCTACCTAAGAGGTTTCATGTTTCAAAAACAAGAGCCGAAAACTTCAATATAATTATTTGAATTAAAGTAAGCTCTGTTCCATCTTCAAGCGAATTTTTTTTTTTTTTGCAATAACTTATTTCTGAAATTTACGTGTTTTAATAGCATATTCAAAATTTCCATGGTAACAGCCAGGGCGATTGTTTAAATAGGGAGGGGTGTTGATGTATATATATATATATATATATATATATATATATATATATATATATACCCATGTGAAATGAGAAGGAATAGAATCCAATTTAAACGTTCGTAACATTCAAATTAAAAGAGGACAATACAAAAGTAGAGTAATATTCTTTATTTTAGGATATTACATCAAAAACGTGTGAAAACGCTACATAAAAAACCATCATGTTTCGATGTGCATTAATGCATCTCATCAGGCGTTATTAAATAACTGGTTAGAAACAATTTATTGAGATTTAAACAACATACAACTTCTTTTCATGATAAAATGAATAAAAGAAAAAGATTAAGAAAGACGCATTTCCCGAGAAAAAGAAAGAATAAGGAAAAAGATAGAAGCGCGAAGAGACAGCAGAAAGATTTATTTTCTTCATATTCAGATCCACCAATCAAAATGACCTTCGCTAAGTTCAAAGTAAGCGAAAAAACGGAACTTAAAAAGCCGTCATAAGGGGTCATAACTCACAAATTTGGAATCGCAGACAACCTCTAGACATCATGTTCAATAGAAATGGGAATTGATACAATGTTATACATTAGATATGTCATTTCCTATGAGAGAAGAGACATAATTTAATAAGATACTTGACAAACCACATATCCTGTGAGTTAAAAGTTAACATTTCACATTTTATAGAATGTAACTAAACGGTCTTATATAGGGTATTAATAAAACTAATCAATGCCAAATGTCAAAATATCAGCCAAAACCTATACCTTATACGAAATATTACCAAAAGTACTAGAAAATAATTTACAAATTATAGTACATCGAAATTGATTTGACAGAAAGATAAGCTTTATATGGTAAAAGAAGGTTTTTTTCTAAAATATAAGAAGCAATTGTCAAATTTCAAAGTCTAGCAAGATTGTAGATTCAAAGGTATGATATGTTTACAATTAACCGTTAATTCAAATCATCACTTGCCAAATTTAAAATTTTTCATTTAACTTTAGGAGTTTTATTTTCATCTTTCAACCTCCAAAAATATTTTGAAAGTGAAGTGTTATTTCTATAAGTATTATTAGTTTAAAATGATATGTGTTGATACCATCGGGTTTTGAAAAAAAATCTCAGTACTACCAATATAGAACTTTTCAAAGCTCGGGTTTTCTATTGTAGAGATACAATAAAGATACACAAGGTATTCGGTTAAACATTTGTTTGACAATGGGCGTTTGTTAGGATTCCTACAATTACAGTAGTTAGTATCCTTAACAATATTTTCATTTGTACTTGCATTATGATTAAGATTATTAAATAGGTTTAGAATTAAATGGTGGTGCATATCAGATGATCTTTCTATTCCTATTTCTTTTCTTTGAATTACAATCATATTTTCTAAACTGATTTTCGGTACACTTATAACCACCCTTCTTAAGAACTTTATTGTACACACTGCTAGGTTTCTCAAACACATCCTTGTCCTATGAGTGGTTGCTGATCCCACGTTCTACAGGGGAAGGAATATGCTGGATTACAGATGGAGCGTGATTGGAATTTGGGTGAATATAGATTGGGTTGGCATAATTTTACATATAAGGCTGAAAATTGTCATTAACTAGATCTAACATTACATCGAGAAAATCAACTTGTTTAATATTGTTGCTTATTTTAAACTTAAGATCTAAACATTTTAGTTCCCGATGAATTATTTTTTTTAGTTTATCTACATTAATTTTCGAGGATTTTTTTACAACTATAAGACCATCGTCTCTATATAGCCCTATATTATCTATATTGATCTTCCCATAGGAAGTAAGGTTATATAAAATACATAAACCAACCAGATCAGAAGACAGCTGAATCCAATGATCCATTGAAATATCAGTTATCATCATAATTTTTAACCCACTGTTCTTTATTGTGGATGAGGGCAGATCCCCTACAGTACATTGTAATACTTATATATTCTCTTGAGATGTTGGAATATACCTTGGAAAATTCTAATACCAGTGTAAAGACTTCCTTAGATATAGAAAAGTAGAAATCAATCTGGATAAAAGTGCAGTTGTTTTTGTTGTCGAAACTTCTAAACAAGTTAATAACCCCTGTGGTACCAATCCAATGAATAAGTCCAAGAGATTTTGGGATCTGCATATTGACACATTCAAGAATTACTTATGCTTCCAATCTCCGATCTGGTAGAGTTTATAATCCTTGTAGGAAGATTGGGCTTGAACTCTGGCCTATGGTCTTTAAGTCGGACATAAGATTCCTTAGTACAAGGTTTTCACCCCCGTCGCGTTGACTTGATCAACACAATTAAAATTGTAAAAAAAGTATATATATACTTTGTATTTAATTAATAATCATATTTTGTTGAATAATACAGACATATTGTCTCTACTTATTTTTCTATTGATACTTTTATGTTGTCTAACAACGGAACGCAGATTTTATCTCAGTTACAATAATATGTTTGTCTTCGTAAGTTTCCCCAGAAAAAGGTCGAAATTACTTGGGTTAATAAAAACTAAGCTGACCTCCTTCATGAATTTCATCTCAGTGTCAAAATACTAATAAAAACCATTGACAGAATTCATATATATATATATATATATATATATATATATATATATATATATATATATATATATATATATATATATTGATATATATTGATAATATTAGTGGTCAATATATATATATATATATATATATATATATATATATATATATATATATAAATTCCCAAGAGGATAGAATCCAGGTAGAACTCTCAATGTCCAGGACAGAGTAAGAATATAATATAAAAAGCTCAAACACTATTCCATGGTTATAATTTATTACATTGGAATCGTAATCACGATCCAATTAATCAGACCTACAAACTCAAAGAGAAATCGGAAAATGTTTTTTTATACCTGGAGTTATATTTTCCGATTTCTTTTTGAATTTGTAGGTCTGATGTTTTGGATCGTGATTGCGATTCCAACGTAATAAATTATAAACATGAAATATTATTGTTTGAGCCTTTTATATATATATATATATATATATATATATATATATATATATATATATATATTTGCTGTATATTAAAATCGATATTGGCATATTTATTTCTCATGGAAATACGTCATATGTATTAAATGTTTGATAACTGATTGTCCTTCTGTGTTATTGTTGCTGAGAAATATCTTTTTTAATGGCGTTCTATTTCTAAGCATGATAGCAACTTATATGCGTATATTATTTTGTATCAGTGAGAAGATAAATAATGTATTAGAAATATGAGGGCAAAAGAGACATATGTGTTCTTTGTGACAGTGTTAAAGCGACCATGGCCTGAAATTCAATCCAGATTGTGTATAGGAGTAAAAACAAAAAAAAACAAAACATTTCCATCAGTGGCTCATTCGATGAAACCACACAGTGGAAAACGTTCACGCGTCTTTACCCAAACAAGACTCAACATCTATTTTCACGGACCTTCATTCGTAGGCATACATTACACAGTTAAATTCTTAACCATGAAAACTTGGATGTACTCAAAATATACTGGATTGGCTAAAAAGTTTATTTCGTTTATTTTTCTACTTAATAAACGAACTTTTAAAACAACCCAATTTGGTTTCGGTTTACTCTCGTATATGCAGTTACATAAATTGAATATATGCAATTGCATATACGGGAGTAAGTATTTGCGTGCAAACTCCCTTGCAAATAAATGCACATATATATATAAACTAAGAGAGGCACAGAAAGCGTCGTATATAGAACTTCCTAAACAAATAAAAACATTGAAAGTGGTATGCAAAGAACGATGTCACGAGAAATGTCATGAAGAGATATTTCTACACGGATATATAAATGTGTATTAATTGAACGATATTATTTACATTAGATGCGTATTTATACACAAGCAGAAGTAGGCGTATTAATTTAAAAAACAAAAAAACAATCGTGTCGAGGTATTCATTTAATGCTGCTGCTTGTAAAATTCTACTTGACATTAGAGTAGATATAGGCCTTAAACATCCTCAGACATATGCAGATAGATAGATAGATAGATAGATAGATAGATAGATAGATAGATAGATAGGAAGAGAGAGTTTGAGTGAGTGTTCAGTTGTGAGATAGAAAGTCAATGATAGAGTGAGTGTGAGATAGGAATCGAACGAATGATTAAGTGATTGATTGAGTGAAGACAGCCTATCATAGAATAATTATCAAGATCATATCGTAGAGAATCTGATGGTCAAAGGAAATCTATTCCCTCTACTTACGTCACCCGTGTTCAGGAAAATCTAATATATATATATATATATATATATATATATATATATATATACTAGCTGACACACCCTGTAGTTCCCGGGAAAGCGGATGTTATCCCCAGTTCCCGTTTCCATATTCATTCGTCAGTTATCCGAACGTACCAGTTCAAAGTAATTATTACTGAAAAAGGCTTTAGTGCGTTCAAAGAGAATACCTAACCGCCTTTCACTTGGATTTTTGTAGGAAATACAAATAAATTATGAAAAACAAAATCTTAAACGACTTATGTGGTAACAGGCAAATCGGTTATCCGAAAAAACTATTCAACGTAGGAAGCCCTGAAAAGGGCTTTTGAGCGTTCAAAGAGAATAACCCACAGTCATCCCTATAAATTTTGGAGGAAATACAAATAAGTTATGAATAACAAAATCGTAAACTACTTACGTAATAACAGGGAAATCGGTTATCCGAAAATAACAATTCAAAGTAGGTAGCCCTTAAAAGAGCTTTTGTCCATTCAAAGAGAATACCTAACCGCCTTTCCCTAAGATTTTTGGAGGAAATACAAATAAATTATGAATAACAACATCTTAAACTGCTTATGTGGTAACAGGCAAATCGATTATCCGAAAATAGCAATTCAATGTAGGTAGCCCTTTAAAGGGATTTTGTGCGTTCGAGAGAATACCTAACCCCCTTTCCCTAGGATTTTTGGAGGAAATACACATAAATTATGAATAACAAAATCATAAACGACTTACGTAATAATCCGAAAATAACAATTCAAAATAGGTAGCCTTGAAAAGGGCTTTTGTGCGTTCAAAGAGAATACCTAACCGCCTTTCGTTAGGATTTTTGGAGGAAATACAAATAAATTATGAATAACAAAATCTTAAACAACTTATGTCGTAACAGGAAAATCGGTTATCCGAACATAACAATTCAAATTAGGTAGCCTTGAAAAGGGCTTTTGTACGTTCAAAGAGAATACCTAACTGCGTTTCGCTAGGATTTTTGGAGGAAATACAAATAAATTATGAATAACAAAATCTTAAAAGACTTATGTGTTAACAGGCAAATCTGTTATTCGAAAATAACAATTCAAAGTAGGTAGCCCTGGAAAGGGCTTTTGTGCGTTCAAAGAGAATACCCAACTGCCTTTCTCTAGGATTTTTGGAGAAAATACAAATAAATTATAAATAACAAAATCTTAAACGCCGTATGTGGTAACAGACCAAACGGTTATCCAAAAATAAAAATTCAAAGTAGGTAGCCTGGAAAAAGGCTTTTGTCCGTTCAAAGATAATACCCAACCGCCTTTCCCTAGGGTTTTTGGAGGAAATACAAATAAATTATGAATAACAAAATCTAAAACTACTTATGTAGTAACAGGCAAATCGGTTATCCGAAAATAACAATTCAAAGTAGGTAGCCCTGAAAAGGGCTTTTGTGCGTTCAAAAAGAATACCTAACCGCCTTTCCCTAGGATTTTTGGAGGAAATACAAATAAATTATGAAAAACAAAATTTGAAACGACTTTTGTAGTAACAGGCAAATCGATTATCCGAAAATAACGATTGAAAGTAGGTAGCCCTGAAAAGGGCTTTTGTGCGTTCAAAGAGAATACCCAACGGCCATCCCTATAAATTTTGGAGGAAATACAAATAAGTTATGAATAACAAAATCGTAAACTACTTACGTAATAACAGGACAAATCGGTTATCCGAAAATAACAATTAAAAGTAGGTAGCCCTGAAAAGGGATTTTGTGCGTTCAAAGAGAATACCCAACCGCCTTTCGTTAGGATTTTTGGAGGAAATACAAATAAATTATGAATATCTAAAAAGACTTATGTAGTAACATGCAAATCGGTTATCCGAAAATAACAATTCAAAGTAGGTAGTCCTGAAAAGGGCTTTTGTGCGTTCAAAGAGAATCCTAACCGCTTTTCCCTGAAATTTTTGGAGGAAATACAAATGAATTATGAATAACAAAATCTTAAACGACTTATGTGGTAACAAGCAAATCGGATATCCGAAAATAACGATTCAAAAATAGGTAGCCCTTAAAAGAGCTTTTGTCCGTTCAAAGAGAATACCTAACCGCCTTTCCCTAGGATTTTGGAGGAAATACAAATAAATTATGAATAACAACATCTTAAACTGCTTATGTGGTAACAGGTAAATCGATTATCCGAAAATAGCAATTCAATGTAGGTAGCCCTTTAAAGGGATTTCGTGCGTTCGAGAGAATACCTAACCCCCTTTCCCTAGGATTTTTGGAGGAAATACACATAAATTATGAATAACAAAATCATAAACGACTTACGTAATAATCCGAAAATAACTATTCAAATTAGGTAGCCTTGAAAAAGGCTTTTGTGCGTTCAAAGAGAATACATAACCGCCTTTCCCTAGGATTTTTGGAGGAAATACAAATAAATTATGCATAAAAAATCTTAGACGACTTATGTAGTAAAAGGCAAATCGGTTAACCGAAAATAAAAATTCAAAGTAGGTAGCACTGAAAAGGGCTTTTGTGCGTTCAAAGAGAATACTTAACCGCCTTTCCATAGGATTATTGGAGGAAATACAAATAAATTATGAAAAACAAAATCTGAAACGACTTATGTAGTAACAGGCAAATCGGTTATCCGAAAATAACGATTGAAAGTAGGTAGCCCTGAAAAGAGCTTTTGTGCGTTCAAAGAGAATACCCAACGGCCAACCCTATAAATTTTGGAGGAAATACAAATATATTTTGAATAACAAAATCATAAACGACTTACGTAATAAGAGGCAAATCTGTTATCCGAAAATAGCAATTCAATTTAGGTAGTTCTGAAAAGGTCTTTTTTGCTTTCAAAGAGAATACTCAACCGCCTTTCCCTAGGATTTTTGGAGGAAATACAAATAAATTATGAATAGCAATATCTGAAACGACTTATGTAGTAACAGGCAAATCGGCTATCCGAAAATAACAATTCAATATAGGCAGCCCTGAAAAGGTCTTTTGTGCGTTCAAAGAGAATACCCAACAGCCATCCCTATAAATTTTGGAGGAAATACAAATAAGTTATTAATAACAAAATCGTAAACTACTTACGTAATAACAGGCAAATCGGTTATCCGAAAATAACAATTCAAAATAGGTAGCCCTGAAAAGGGCTTTTGTGCGTTCAAAGAGAATACCTAACCGCCTTTCGTTAGGATTTTTGTAGGAAATACATATAAGTTATGTATAACAAAATCGTAAGCGACTTACGTAATAACAGGCAAATCGCTTATCCGAAGATAACAATTCAAATTAAGTCGCCCTGAAAATGCATTTATCCGTTCACAGAGAATATACGTCTTAGGTGGGCTTGTGCTTTAATAAATTTACAATTTACCAGTTCCACCTGGGGCCTCGAGGAAGAATCGTTCTTACCTTTTACCATCATTGATGAAATTAATCATGTTATAAACACCCAGCTGGACCTCCGTCTGTTTCTGTTCGTTATCAACTATAACGCCGTCATTTCGTCAGTGTCGCACCCGCCATGTACTCAGTTGCGAAATTGTGTGCTGCCTGCTCAGGTTGACATAGGCCAAATGTGGCAATGCCTTGGCCTCCAATGCCTTGCACTCGGGTGCCCAGGCTAACTAATGCCTTACTGTTGATGGTATCATTGAAAGTGTCAATTTCCGATGAGGTTTGCCTTTGAATCCTTTGTAGAATGTTCTCTGCCATGCTGTTTTTTTGGGTCACCCAAAGATTGAGAGGTTCACCTATGTCACATGTCATCAACATGTTGAGAAATAGCTGGTACAGTTGACTTGGTGTGCTACGGAACGCTGCCTCTCTCAGTGTCTAGTCCCAGTGGGCATCGTCCTCCAGTGTTTCATGCTTGGCGCAGGCTTCTCTGTAGGTTGTACAGAATTCCCCATTATATCTTCGCAGGTCTGTGAATGATGTAGGACCTCTGATAGTGTGAAGAAGCAGACGCAGAAATAAGCACTTCTGTTGATTGGGGTGAATTATGTACACCCACCCGATGGTCCCGCTTCTGAAGATAGCATTTTCTTCCCAACCCTCAAATTGTGCTTCTTGCTTGGGCCTGCTTCATCTATTGAGTGCCTTGTTGCAATAGACGGGAACCTCAAACTGGTTTCGAGCAGTATCTTCTGTGAAATTATACACGCTGGTCTTTTTCAAGATGAATAGCTAGATTCACTAAAGTTGGATGCCTTTTGTGGATTTCGAAGTTTAGGATGCGCCACATTGCCTCGTTAGAGGAAATATATCTTCTCAACTCATAGATTATACATATATAGATTTCGATATTGAATGGGGCGAAAGTTTAAAAAAATCTATTCTTTATTACATTTTTGATTTCAATTACGCATATTTGAATTGATATGCTCTCAGGAATCTCCGTTAATTCGCCGAAAATGGCCATACCACGATGGAAAAAACCCAAACTTGATGAAAAACAAACATTGTCATCTAAATGTTTATGTAATTATTAAGAGAAAACACCAAAGTATTTTTTATTATTTCCTTAAATTTTTCTATCCTATTTAGAACATTCGAAATTTTGATAAAAATCTTGTTATTTTAAAAAATATTTTGCATCAGCGGAATACCATTAAAAAGCATGTCTTAACCTTAGTGACTTGTTTTGGAGATGTTAACAGACAGTTAAATCGATATATTGATAGCTTAGGTCAGAGGAAGTTATCGGACGGAAGAACAGAAGTGACATAATTTTTCGAATCTTAAATGAACTAATTTAACTACACAGTAATTTTTCTTTTAAATTAACAAATATTTCAGCAATCTTATATTTTATTGATATTTTCTTTCTTTTAGGTACTTTTAACTTTATAGCCGTACGTTGGAAGATGGTTTCTGGGAAAATAAAATGTAAAATACTAACATTAAATAAATTTAACATTTCGTATCGGAGAGTGAGATAAAATTTAATAAGACAGGTACCTCATTTTTACGTACAACTCCTATGAAATTTTATTTTTTTTATTTATTATTATTTTTTATATCTCATTTATGAAACAATTGCATTAAGGAAATATAAAAATTAATAATTAAAAATAATACCACAGAATTCATAAATAAAATAGGTACCTTATAATTAAAGGCTTCTCTCTCATTTTTATGAAATACTTTTATGTTAATTTTTAATTTTCATTATTTTTGATATTGTTTAGTTTCCGTCCCTAAAACTTAAACATAAAAAAAAAATGATTAATAATTGCAGTATGTATCTCACTGAAAAACTAAATTATACTGAAAAAATTAAATTAAAATATTTGTTGACATAGGACGTAAAAAACTTTTTAAAATGCGACGATAATGGCCAAAGTCAGTCAGATAATTCAACACATGCTTACAGTACGAAAACAATCATTTTCTGAATTCAGTTTATTGCGATCAGGAGAAACAACTCTTAAAACACGAGACATTAAGGTCACTTACAATCATCCATATATTTGGAAAAAACGTATTTTTAGAATATTTAACAACTTTATCACATTTTATATTTAAAATTGTAAAAAGAAAATGTTTCTTGTAAATATTCATTTTTCATCGGAAAAATATCTTGGCTTCAGACAATATTGTCCTTAAAATATGTTATTCATAAAAGCCATTAAAAGTATTTCTAGTTAAATAATGTTTTAGTTTTATTGGGTTTTGGATGTTGCAATTCAGAGATGAATTTTGAATAACTGTGTGATTCGAATACCCCAAGAGCCACGTCTGCTTATTGACCCTTAGCCGCTCCTCACGGGCATTAGCTGGGTCAAGCAAGGATATGCAATGAAAAAATTTTGAAGCAGAGGTGGCTCTTGAGGGTACTGTTCCGAGGTTATCCATATACTTGGATGAGTATCACTGCGTAACAGTTGGTATGACATTTGCGTTGTATCGAAGCGGTCCGGGTTCGATTCTCGGTAGTAGATGCCCACTGCTAATGAGTCACAGACAGGACGATACGGCCGTCCTAGTGCTTTCTGCATTCTGTTGAAGATTATCCTGGACTCGATGAATTATTGTATATATATATATATATATATATATATATGTTAAAAAGAAGAGAGGTACAGCAACCGTTGTAATGTGGATTAAAAAAAATATATATATTATGCTTTATTTTCCATAATTATGGAAAATAAAGCATAATATATTTAAAAAATGATCCATATTACAATCAAACGTTTGCGGTACGTCTCTTCTTTTTAATATACACACTTTTCTCTCGTTGGAACAACTATAAGCTCTTTATGATATATATATATATATATATATATATATATATATATATATATATATATATATATATAAATAAAATCAAAATAAACATTGTTTTAGTGAATGCCCATTAAAGAGTAGACGATCTAATTATTTATTAAACAGTATATTTACTTATGTCTACCGACCTGAATACTCGAATCATGTTATTAAAAAAAATATGCGCTTCCCAGCAGGATTCGAATTTTCTTTCCCCTTTTCAGGAGAAACCGTAGTAGATCCGACGTGACCTAGACCGAAGAAGAAGCCGTAGCTTAATCGGTCTATAGCGCGTCAGATCTGTAAAGGTTTCCCCATGCAAAGGGGTACGCAGGTCCGGATCCCGCTGGGAAGCGTATATTTTTGAGCGGTTGTATGCAGCAGACAGTTTAGATATATCTGTACGGGTTTTGCGCCATGCATGGCATTCATATAAAAGTTTCGATCTGACGAGGCTATTTAAGAACATAACACTGCACGAGTTCTTAATATTTTTTTGGTGCGGGAGGGCGTAACGATTTGCGTACTTTTGCGAAACTATTAGGTTGGTGCAAAAATAATGACGTAACAATGTCGTTTTCTGACGTATTTTTTAACGTCAAAAAACGACATTATTACGTCATTATTTTTGCACCAACCTAATATAAGTAGTAAAGCCTATTCTATATTCAATTTCCTCATTTCCTAGACGAAATTTGTTATAACCGATCCATATTTGAAGTGTTTCGTGTTCCTTAATTCCTCAACTTGAATTTTTATCCCTGATTAAGAGTATGCTCTTTCATTGCTTTCATTCTCAATTCAGATCACAGATTCCGCTTTGAAAATGTTTATCCTGGGTCTTATTTGCTGGAACACTTGCTAGAGGATGCTGATTTTTGTTCGAGGTCATTTCTTATCTTCATCCTAACTATGAACACCTCTGTTTTCGGCATCGCCCCACCTCACTAATGTTGAGGCTTAAACGAAGAATTATTGCATACTGCTTATGAATGCGACTGTCACACAATACACAAATGCACTCACTGAGAAATAATCCCAGGAGAAAAGTGACTATTTGCATATTCACAATGAGTTCCCAGTGGACCGATTCCCAAGTCATATCAAGGCCACGCAAATGATTCTCGCGGCATTCATATATATATATATATATATATATCGATGTGTTAGTAGCGTATCGAAAAGTGGGATTGATGTGTCGAGTTGAAATTCCAGTCGAGGCCGTTGCGTGAGCTTTCGCCTAAATACCTTGGAAAGGTATGAATCGATATTTTCACGCCACTCTAAGTTATGGCTTAATGACAGTGGAGATTTCTTTCTCTAACTTCGATTGGCAACTAATCTAAGATGAGGACAATTCAAAACCGGTTATACGTAGGACGAAGGGCAACTCCATCCTGTAAAATATTACAGGCTACGGAAACCACATAAACAACAGATTGCGTGGTGCGGTTGTGGCTTTATTTTCCATCAGGGAGTCTACAGGTTTAGCATGGAATATACATGTAAAATGATGAATAAACATTTACATCAATATACATATCGGTAACTTTTATCATACACACACACACGCAAGCCCCCCCCCATATATATATATTGTATATTTGAACAGCAATCCCTCTTTTATACAAGTTTCTATAAAGACGACTGACAAGGTAATGCGTTTATGCTTTTTATTTTATTTTATTTTTTTAGCGTTCGTACAACGTTTTAATTTCTGGACAGAAAGGGTATAAAAAGTGCCTAAAAGTTTAGCATATAAGAGCGCTTTTGGCTACTCTTTTAGCCATTATCAAGGACGATTTTTTTTAACTGAATGTGTGGGGTTTGTGTATGTGTTTGAAGTTAAAGGAATGTTTTATTTTCAGACACGGTCAGCACATTGTAGCCGTGTTCGTAGTTAATGTTATTGAGTGTTGGTTTATCCATTTTTGATTATCAAGGCTTCCATTAATTTTACTCTATTTTTTTACATGTGCATGAAGCTATTATACTTGTATTTTCTACTAGTACGTTTCGGATGGAGTTTGGTAGGTTTTGGTGAATGTTTAAATGAATCCTAATTGAGCTATTGTCGTGTAAGTGTAACGTAAGTCGTCTAGATAGGCATGTAGTAGTATGATCAATATAAATATATATGAGTTGTTGCTTGATCAAGAAACTTGGTATTTGTACTCGTAAAATAATATTGGTTCTATGTAGGTTCATTTTGCCGGTGTATTGTTATTCTTTATAAGTCTATCTGTTTGAATTTTTTTGTAATAGATAATTAAAAAAATAAATTAATTACTTATTACAAAAAAATTAAAGCAGTTAACCTTATCATAAAAATAACAACACACCAACCAAATCGGAAGTACAGAGAACCAATATTATTTTAACTAAAATTTTGTATATATATATATATATATATATATATATATACCGAGAGAGAGAGAGAGAGAGAGAGAGAGAGAGAGAGAGAGAGAGAGAGAGAGAGAGAGAGAGAGATCATTGAATATCGCTAGCTTATAATTTGGCCTTTTAATGACGCATGGTTAAAAGAATTTTACATTTCAAACGCATTTTATCACGTGACCGCAATGTGTATATATTTGCAAATTTTTACATCATATCTATTTCTGTATATGTTTGAATTTCTTGAATATTCTTTCGTTTGTTGACTGGATTGCCTTCAGGTAACACAGTGTGTATTTTATTGGTTTTCTAAAATGCCATCTTCCTTATAAAATTGTGCATTTCATTTGCAGTCCTTCTCTTAATACATTTTTCATTAAAAAGAAGCTGAAATCTACTTCTGTTAAGTTTTTTTTTTTAATTATATCATGTTTTTCTTGTGTGCAAAAAAAAAAAAAAGATCTATTTTATGGACTTAGTGTTGGTAGAATTTGTCCAATTGATTCTTCTGTCTGAGCATTTTCATTTAATATAGTCACCGTTTTCAAGGATTTTAGTTGTGCTGTTGCAATGTTCAACATATTTATTTCCTGAATATGGTCACTACATTATGGCTGTGTTTATATATGACTTTGTTTCGGACTGTTATTTTTATAACGACGGTTTCTATTAATTTTCGACATTTTGCACACACACACATATATATATATATATATATATATATATATATCTTATAATATATATTATATCCCTATTGCAGATGCCTTCTCAGACACAATTATATTTTGGCGCAACATCTACAGAGCCCACTTGTGGTTTATATTACAACTATGCTGAACGATTCTTAGTTTTAATTTCTGGGAGCGTGAGCATAACCTGGCGTGATCAACAGTTTGAACAAGTATGATGGTGCTGCTCACAAAGGTTTCCGTTAATGACCGTACCCGTACTACATTCACAAAATTGTGTATACAGAAATGACGACAGTGTTAGTGGTAATACGGTTTTGTTTGCATCATTCATTGAGTTTTTTCAACTCTGCCTCCATCCTTTTCAATTAAATCGTGTTAGTCTGTTCTCATTACGTCTTCGAACTGTGTGGATTGAAGATAAAATTAATCTGACTTTATTAACTAGAAGAAAATCAATAGCTAATTTCGACGACCCTCTGACGAATCGAAAGCCCGATTATAGGATAATCGAAACCAGGCCATCAGCCTCACGCAACGATCACATGTTCTGAAAATAATGTTCAGACGACGTCCACACCAAATACGCACAACAACATTCTAATGATTATAGTTTGTCGAGGGAAAAAATGTGTTTTTCTCTCATGTGCTATTTTAACAACACCTTCTTCCTTTGATAGTATGTAGTCTGCATTGAGCATTCCTTGCCGTCGCCATTGGTCAGAGATCGAGTCCAGTTCTGAATGTCAATATTAAGATCTCAGAAAGTATCAGAGATGTAGTTCTATAGCATAATACTGCGAATACCATGGGCAGAACATTTGAGCAACGAAGAAGTTTTAAGGAAAATGGAAACCAAAAAATATACATACTTAATATCAGAAAAACACTGTAGAAATTTCTGTGACACACAGTGAGGAAAGAGTGCCTGGAAAATTTAGCACTCACATAAGGTATTATGCTAGACAGAGGAAAGCAGCGAGTAACCTACTTAATGAGAAGAACAAAGATTGGTAGGAATAGTAAAAGAGTTAGAAAGGATAGAATTTGTGGAGAGCAATAGTCGCTCACATGTTCTTATAGGGATAGGACACTTAAAAGTAGAACAAGCTGTCAGAGATTAATATGTGATTTTGAACTTAATCGATACTATTATTAAAGCCTAGTGCCAGACACTTCATCTTTAGTTAATGATTCTATTTTCCTTACTGATAAAACCGAAGGCGACAGCTTGCATCCTGATTATTCACTCGGAAAACAAAATCGGCAGACCGACTGAAAGTTTTAGTGAAAGTAGGTCAGTATTTTGTTGAGGGACAGATTAGGAACATCAGCTACCCTAAGCAACCTCTATAATTCCGAAATTTATTTCGGTTTGGAGTAACTCACTAAGGGTTTATAAATTGTTAAAAAAATAAGTCATCATGATTATGAGACGAGAAATCAATAAATGCGTAGCCTGATGAAGGAAAATATCTTTACATAGCACAAGGATATTCTAAACATAATTTCTTTCAGTCTCAATGACCTTAAGTAATTCATATTGATCGTCTAATTCAAGGTATTTATAATGTCATATTCTTACTGTAGAAATAGAGAAAAATGATGCTAAGAGAAATTTGGGGCTTAACTTTAAGAATACACGCTACGCACATGCCACTATGTTGACGACAAATTCAGATGAAAACTAAAGGAAATATTAGGTTGGTGCAAAAATAATGACGTAATAATGTCGTTTTTTGACGTAACGTCAAAAAACGACATTATTACGTCATTATTTTTGCACCAACCTAATATTTGGTAAGGAAGTTCATAAAAGTAAGAAGTTGTTCTGGTTATAAAGATAAACTACACCCGCGTCCTGGGAATGACAATAAACTACATTCGTGTCCTGGGTATGACGATAAACTACATCCGCATTCTGAGTAAGACGATAAACTACATGCGCGTCCTGGGTATGACGATAAACTACATCCGCGTTCTGGCTAAGACGATAAACTACGTCAAACATCAACACTTCTGATCAGGATGTTTTCAGGAGCGTGGAACCACCTCTTAATTCGTGTTGTTCCCATGTTCATCCTGGCACTCAGTGGTAGCACCCGTTAAGGTACCAGTTATGGGTAAATAGTTAACCCATAAACTGGAGTCAAAACACTATGAAAGTGTAAAAATAGTTTTTAATACCAGAAATCTTTTCTAAAAATTACCAGCAATAAATGTTTCAAGAAAGAATGTTACCACCAATACATTTTAGAAAAAAATATTACCAGCTATACATTTTTGAAAAAATAAATATTACCAGCAATAAATATTTGAAGAAAGAATGTTACCACCAATACATTTTAGAAAAAAATATTACCAGCTATACATTTTTGAAAAAAGAAATATTACCAGCAATAAAAAATCTTAAGGCATTAAATAACCAATTGAGGTTGATATGTCGTAAAACAAACCAAACCAAACCGAAAGCAAGAAGAAAAAAAAACTTAACTTTAATTGTGATAAAACGCAATACACGGTGATGAAGAGAAGGAATATCTGTGACATTCGGGAACGTTAACAATATCTAGTGCCGTAACTCAATTACCTGAGAAGCTTAATAAGCAATAGAACTCGGAAATTAATGTACTATGAATCTATAAAAAAAAATCAAGTAAGATAGAGTTATAATTAATAAGGAGAATTTTTGATAAGTTATCAAAAAACACTGCTTCACGTCTGTTAATCAGAATGTAACGTAAATTCAAAACGTTCCTTTCCACGTCAATTGACGTTGCTGAGGCGAATTTCATATAGTGTATATAACTTGAGGACTCATTTCAACTTCGGCGGTTTCGCTTAAAGCGTCGCCGCTAAGTATGACGAAAATAGCATTTAAAATTGTTGAATCGGCGTTTGCCGCCATCACAGTTACACATATTTTTTTTCTAAATATCTCCTCCTTTAGCTGATGACGCGAACTAGATTATTTACCTTGTTAGGGTAGCGACAAGTGTCGCATTCTGTTTCTCGGAGAATATGACACCATCTGGCAAGTCAGCAACAAAACTGGCAAGGATGTAGGTCAACTCGCTCTTGGCTGACGGTTTCTGGAGCATTGCTTTTTTAGTTTCAATTGAAATTGCATCTGTTTCATCCACTTCGTATATGACCGATTTGAATTTGTCACAGTTCTATGCATAGCATAATGCATTCCAAACCCACGTTCTCCAAACGGCTGACAACTTGTTGTCGGGGCATCGGCAAATTTGGTGCGATAGGATTCCACGCTTGGGCGCGTTAAGAAAATACTTATTTTGAATTTGATCTTGGTGTTTCTTTATCGAGAAACATCGGCGAATCTTTTCGGCAAGTTGAGGAAGTGTGTGCAAGACAAGTAATATGAACCATGGACAGGAACAGTGACTTGAACGGGTGTCATGCTTTTTTCATAAACGGGGGCTACAGCTGTAATAAATAGGAGTTCAAATTTGTGCTTAATCAGTCAGATCTGTAGTGTAAACTTGAGCAATCGTTGAACTCTTTGTTTTTTTTTCTACAGCATCAAAAGATAGAGAAGATATTTGCGAGGAATCTTCAGAATGTAGTGTAGCAACGATTAAGTTCTCAGTGTAACTCCCGGTTGCATCAATCATTTTGTTGATGCAAGGACTGATGGGTTTTATGCCAACTGATGTTGGGAACATTTTTTATATCAATTTATTTCCAAATCATTTTTTTTTTTATATCAATTGATGTTCAAATCACTATATATACCAGTTACTGTTGGAATTATTTTTGATGCCAAATGATGTCCGAATTAGTTTTGATACCAGCTGATGTCCGAATCATTTTTATATCAACTGATGTTCGATTATTTTTAATACCAGCTGATGTTCGAATCATATTTAATACCAATTGACGCCCGACAAATTTCGATACCAACTTATTACCGAATAATATCTTATACCAACTGATTTTCGAATCATTTTTATACCAATTGATATACAAATCATTCTTTATCAGATGATATCCTAATTTCATTTAAGACCTATTCATGTCCGAATCAATTTTGATGCTAATTTATTTTATTTTGTTTCAATTAATTTGCACAAGGGTGTATTCAATAGAAAATATGAAATAGTATATTCAATATAGAGACATATTCAATAGAAAATATGAAATAATATATTCAATATAAAGACATATTCAATAGAAAATATGAAATAATATATTCAATATAAAGACATATTCAATAGAAAATATGAAATAATATATTCAATATAAAGACATATTCAATAGAAAATATTGAATAACATATTTAATATAAAATATCTCAAAATATATTCAATATAAAAGACATTTTGGATATAATACATAAAATAACATTTTAATATAAAATAAAAAAAATATATTCAATATAAATAACATATTCAATATAAAAGATCGAATAACATGTTCAATATAAAAGACATATTCAATATAAATGATAAAATACCATATTAAATATGAAAGATATATGCAATATAAAATATAGAATAACCTATTATGAAATAATATATTCAATATAAAATGACATATTAAATATGCAATATCAAGTAACATATTCAATATAAAGTAGTATATTCAATATAAAATATTTAGTTGCTTAATATTGAATAAGACTAGCAATTCAGTGTCGCGGTTTGATATTCTACAATTGGTTATTAACATCGACTGTCGCAGTTAATCAGTTAAATGTAGCTATCTTAGTTCTTGCCACTAATAAATCATTTATACTGACGTGCCAAACGTCGAGGATAGGTGCTTAGTATCGCGTAGGACCATATATCGCCAGACCAATTGCAGCAAATCGATTCCAAAAGTGGTCAGAAGATTTCGGAAAGGATTTGATCCATGCCATCTATCTATCGACAACCTCCTGATATTTGTAAGTGTGGGATGTTGTTCGCGAATAGATCTAATCCACCACGCCCACAAATGCTCAATTTGGTTAATGACGAGCGAACTTGCTAGCCAAGTCATTCGTTGGAAGTCGCAGAGAATGCTTCTCAAACCACTTCGGGGTAGTTTGGACTCGATGTTGGAATAACCCATCGATTTTGCGGTATATGGAGTCCAAAGATGGATGCAAGTCACAAAGCTGCATAATGTAATGGTTACTGGTCAATGGCGTGTTTAGAATCGCCACTATCCTGGCAACTGGATGTATCGAGTTTCCATCAAACTCAATCCTTACCATCAGCTTGAAACAACTATCTCAGTCACTCATTGTGCAATGCTCTACGTTGCCAGTCAACCGGGTGTCCAATTAGCGAAATCGGGAGTCCAGATAAGGTGCAGTGACCAGTATATGGTTTTAACAGAAGCACCCTGGTGGGTCTTCCGCTTCAACATCCCATGAACACTAAAGAACGCTGAACTGACATGTTTCTTAAACGTTTAGTCAGAATTTATAAGCGGTGGGCGCAAGATATGCAGGTGACACTGTGTTGATGGCAGGCATAAAGAAGATAGTAAAGGAATATGAGAGGAAAGGACTAAAAATTAACATTAAATTAATAAGAAAACAGAATGTATGATTGTCGGCAAGAGAAAAAAGCCAAGATGCGTACTCCGATCAACATCAAACAAATCATTATTATTTGGAGACATAACGAGAAAAGAGGAATTGGATTCTTTGACGTTCACCAAACATATCTAAGGCAAAAGTGACAGGTGGAGGCAGCGAGCCACATACCTGACAATCTAATGTGAATTGATGGCGAAACTCTGGGTAGGAGTTCTGCCATCAATTCACATTAGATAAAAAAAATATATACAATAGCTGTAAAGAGCCATGATCGGCCACGTTTTGAAAGGCCATGGAATATAGAAGAAGATTTGCATAAGTTGTAACCTAGAAAAGTTTACTAAATGAGGAATAACCAAAACGGAAGTTGGAAATGGAAATGGTGATCTTTATAACATCAACAAATTACAATACTCTCCAGCGGCATGAAGTAGGTAAACCACTTCTAGTGGTGGACTACTTAGTACTTAGACAACATATTACCTCCACTGGAGTCCGACGTATTTATGACGATTTTGACATACCCATTAGTGTTCTTAGGTACGGTCTATAACACTATCTATCTATCTATCTATCTATCTATCTATCTATCTATCTATCTATCTATCTATCTATCTATTCCTGCCGCTTCATATCTATCTATCTATCTATCTATCTATCTATCTATCTATCTATCTATCTATTCCAACCTGTTCATATCTATCTATCTATCTATCTATCTATCTATCTATCTATCTATCTATCTATCTATTCCTGCCGCTTCATATCTATCTATCTATCTATTGTAACCTAGGAAGGGTTACTGAATGAGGAATAACCAAAACGGAGGTTGGAAATGGAAATGATAATCTTTATAACACCAAAAAAAATACAATACTCGCCAGCGGCGTGAAGTAGGTAAACCACTTCTAGTGGTAGACTACTTAGACAACATATTACCTCCACTGGAGTCCGACGTATTTATGACGATTTGGACATACCCATTAATGTTCTTAGGTACGGTCTATAACCCTATCTATCTATCTATCTATCTATCTATCTATCTATCTATCTATCTATCTATCTATTGTAACCTAGGAAGGGTTACTGAATGAGGAATAACCAAAACGGAGGTTGGAAATGGAAATGATAATCTTTATAACATCAACAAATTACAATACTCACCAGCGGCGTGAAGTAGGTAAACCACTGCTAGTGGTGGACTACTTAGACAACATATTACCCTCTACTTACAATAGAGTCCGACGTATTTATGAGGATTTGGACATACCCATTAGTGTTCATTATGACTGTATATAACAACATACGATATGTGTATGATTTGTACTAGGGCCTTTTGTTCGTTACCACATAATTCTCGTCAGATGCTTCTGTTCTCAATCATTACGGACCAGTGTTCGATGACAGCGCTGTGTGCAGTTTGTGCTCACATTTTCCGCTATATCGAGGAACGTCAAAAAGTGTCGCAATTTCAAAACTGGGATGTCTCACTCTTCCGGCATCCACTGATTCATATCGTTCGAACTCTGATAATTTACGTCGCCTTGCCATGAACAGTCTAACTGGTGTTTATACTTGCTCACCAGAGTAAAACTCTTTATAGGTTTGAACATTTCCATAACATCAATGTATGTTGGGGTCATATGACATTACATTAACGTATTGCTAATTCATACATTAAGCACTCATTTCTTACACTTGACGGCCCTACATTTAGCTTCTATCATTACTAATCTTTAGTTTACTAAAATATATATCTTTTTGGTCTGCCTGTTCGGTGAAATAGTTACATACTGGTATCAAAGGGAGTTTTTTCAAATTGAGGTAAAATCTAGGGTTTTGTATAAATAGCGTGTTTATGCGAACCAGTGGACTTAAGCCATGTCGCATAAGCACAATTTCCTTCATTCTTATTAAAAATCAGTTCTAAAATTATTGGATATTTTTTAAATGAAATTTTTTCTTTTATTACTAATGTAAAGACATATACACCTTTAAAAATAGAATGAATAACTTGCCTAAGAAAAGAAAAATAGAAATTATATCACTTCCACCTTGCAAAAGAACTTGTTATATGATTCCTGTCTTGGGCCAGGTTCATATTTTACCGTAAAGTTTATATATATATATATATTAGGTTGGTGCAAAAATAATGCCTTTTTTTCACATAGTGACATATGTGAGAAAACGACATTATTTTTGCACCAACCTAATAGAAAAATCTTTCTTCATAAGTCTGCATTGTTACATTATTCGCTGTTTCTCAATCACAGATTTCGTTGAAAAAAAAACAAAACATCTCACTATTTTTTCTTAATCTAAAGAACACTGACGTTTGTCTGCATTTCGTCCAGAGATTATAAATGAAATTCAAGCATTTATTTGTCATGTGGTTTGGGTTACGCAATTTTTACAGATTACGTTCAATAAAATGCGATATTACTTTCTAATTCAAATACAGTTGAATTCAGCTTAATTTTAAATCATAATAATTGACAACAGCTTATA
>OZ010572.1:71747383-71764883 GCA_963932145.1 Acanthosepion lycidas
TTAAAAATACGTCAAAAAACGACATTATTTTTGCACCAATCTAATAATACGTGATCAGTCAACCATAGTAAAGCAATGTCCTGTACTGCAGGTGTCAATAACATGTCAGCTATATAATGAGAGTTAAGACCATCACACACCAAAACTATGCTTTGGTTCTATTACTAGGGAATCTAGAATGATGCTATTCTTGTTTTGCCAGAATTTAATAGTATTATTTATTATAATTATAGTAGAATTTGGTAAGTTTTAAAACCCAATTTTTTACCATCCCTAAAAATAGGTAAAAATTCAAAATTGCTCTGCCATGAAGTTATATTTCCATAAATTAATCAGATAAGTTTCTAATAAGGATATGACAACATAGCCTGGTAAACTAATCCGACTCTGTTCCTAAACAGAATAATGATATGGCTTATGAACCAATCAGAAGCCAAGTGACATTTTTTAAACAAGATCACCAGCATATGTAAGATAGAGGGCCAAAGTATATTAATATAGATGAATTAATTTTATCAATTCTCTAATGCTTCTAGCATAAGAATATACACAGTAAAAATACAGTCAAAATACTTCACTTCTGCATGACCCACACAGTCCTGAATGAAAATTTACATAGACATATATGACATTTTAATACATACACTCTTTATATATATATATATATATATATATATATATATATATATATATATACATACAGTGTAACCCGGATATAAGAGAGTTGTCGGACCGGAGAATAAGTCTCTTATATCCGGGTTTCTCTTATATCAGGGTTTGGTCTATTTTGTTTAGGTAAGTATGGGAATAATTTGGGACCAGAGAAAATCTCTCTTATATCCGAGTTTCTCTTATATCCGGGTCTCTTATATCCGGGTTACACTGTATATATATATATATATATATATATATATATATATATATATATGTATGTATGCAAAATCGATTTATTGATTTGTTTTTACTACTTATCAACCGTCTGTAGACAATATGTTCAGATTGTAGGAATGCTTAATGATATTAATGATTAATACACGTCCTACTAATTAACTCTTAGCTGGGGGAGAAGAGGTAGATTTTGTACATTTCAATTTCCAATTTCGAATCGTTGTCTATTACACCACTCGCATGTTCAACCTTACCGCATGTGGTATTCCAAAGTAGTCACCCATCCAGGTACTGACCAGGCTAGATGATGCGTAACTTCGGTGATCTTTCAAGAACCTGTTTTTTCAACGTGATATATCAGTAAGCCAATATATGCAACAGTTCTAAACTAAGAAGTCTGTAAATATTACTGAGGCCCCATAGGACTACACTGTATATCCTCTTTGGACCCTAACACTGATCTGTACTCTTAGATGCATACAACTTCACAGATGACAGTTACCAACCTGTGATGCATTATTACACGCTTCTCACAGATGCTGGTGCCGTACAGTAAGAACTTTAGTGGGGATAACTGAACGAGTTGGGCGTCATCCCATTATGCCACGTAACTGTGTATTGCGGACAGTTTTGGCGATTGTGCTGACCAGGAAAATTGATCAATATCTTGGAGAATATGTGGAATTACGCGAGCAACATGTTGGCATATATCATCCTGCTGGAAATGCATATTAATTTCTTACTGCAAGAATGGTAGCAGAACACGTTTCACAATATTATAGATGCTCATTGATATTTTCAAGCAAAAAAAGTCGAGGTAGGACATTTCACTCCACGTCATGGCTGAGGTGTAAACCTGTGTTTCACAGGCGAATACATTGTATATGTCGCTTCCTTAGCAAATAGAAATAAGCACATTTACATGAAGGCAGGCCTTTCTTCTCTTACTGAGTAACAGAGAGCACAGTATGATCGCTCGGGTGTCGTGCCCAAAGTGGAAGTCTGGTTAGATGTAGATTTGCTCATTTTTCTGCTGATATTGTCATGTTGAGAGTTTTGAGTTCACATCTGCTTTGATTTGCTTTATGGATACAGTGCTGTCTGTCACTTCTGGCCTTATTACCGTAATTTCTCAAAAATAATACGCATTTTTTTTTTTACTGTAAATTACCGGTGATAGTAGTATTATTATAAATAAGTTCAAACAAAAATATTTTTCGTTATTGATTTATAATAATAAATATGTAATTGTTATTCTAAAATAATAAATAAATAACTTTCATTTTGAATCCAACAATAATAATTTTTACACTTTTTTGTCAATAAATTTATGTTTATCAGTAACCGCATTTTTATTTGGCGAAAAAATCAAAAAAAATCTATAAGAATGCCAATTTTGAAGAATTTATGAATAAAAATGCCAATTTTGAAGAATTTATGAAACATCCACATAATCGTCTTTCTTTCACAAATTTAACTGAAATTTGTTCCATATCTGGATAATGAGCCTTTCTTCCTCTACATATAGCTTTTCCACTTGATTTACACATTTTTAGTTCATTTTTATTCTTTCTTCACAAACGTATGTTAGCCACATTCAACTCATATTCTCTAGCCGCAGCTCTGGTTTTATTCTATCTGCTAATTCTATTACTTTTTGCTTAAAATTTGCACTTTTTGACCACCTTTGGGCGGTAAAATAAAATGTTATATTTATCGCGAAAACAAGTATGGTAATATTTAACATTATTTTAACTGCTTAGTTTCGATTTTATTCTCAATATCAAGGTCGACAAAAAGTCTTCGTAATTACGTTTTGTTTGTCTTTGACAAAATTTATAGATGCGTATTATACATAGGGATACATATATTTCTTAATTTTTGGATCATTTGGGGTGCGTATTATTTATCAGTGCGTATTACTTTCTAGAAATTACGGTATGTATCAAAATGGGCAAACGTCTGTACTACTTTGTCTTTCAGAACTTTGCTTAATGTCATGGTAATATTAACTGTTTCTTTATAAGAAATTATTCGGCATTCATTCACTATTCAACAAGTACTACAATTTTCAGGAAAATAGGTTTCTAAAATCCAGCAACTGTTATTGCTCTTTCCGATATTGGCGAGGGATTCCTTCCTAATCTTTTGTTTAAAGAATTCTGTAATGTCAACATCTCGATTATATAATTATTTTCTCTTTGAGTTGCATTTTATTTGTCGCTGTTGTTGTAAGGCCCTAGGCACTTATTTCGTAATTTTTACCATTCCTCTCAGGACGTAGGCGATCATGGACCTCTACAGACTGGGATTACTTATTGAATGTGTTTTGTTAAGCCTTCTTGGAATCTATGGTGGAGTGGTTTCCTGTTACCTTCTCCACGGTTTTGGAATTAAGAATAATTCTTGTTCACAGGTGGCTGCTACGAAAGGCAAGAAATCCCAGTGGTCGTTGATACGAGATTATCCTGTGAGTTTGGGTTTTAGACGCACTCTGCAATAAGTTTCAATGTCATTGTAAGGAAAATATCCAATGCAAACACGGATAAAAAATGTGCTTCTTTTGTTCAGCCTATGTCGTTTGTGGAGTTTAGAGAGGGGTAGGCGATCATTTCAAAAGAAACACACGACATTGGGAACAGTTGTCTAATGAACGTTGATAAAAACTGGAAGGAAACTGAACATTATATAGTTTCACGCCTCTGACCGTCTCTTTCGCTAACAACAACGTGTTCTGTCTTCTTATTCTGAGAAGCACTGAACAATTCCGGTAAAGTGAAATATATCACACACACACACACAGATATATATATATATATATATATATATATATATATATATATATATATATATATATATATATATAGATAGATAGATAGATAGATAGATAATATTAGTGGTAAATATACACATACATGTTGTAGGTCTGATGAATTGGATCGTATTTACGGTTCTAATGGAATAAATTATGACCATGGAATATTAGTGTTTAAGCCTTTTTATTATATATATATATATATATATATATATATATATATATATATATATATATATATATATATATATATATATATATTATATTTATATTTAACTCATAACTGGATGGGATAAGAAACGGATTAATGCTTTTACCGAGGGCATTGATGCAAAAATGAACGTAACTGACTTGGGTGGAATTTAAACTTGGTTCGCCGATTCTACAGCTGTCCCGATAACGACTGTAAAAATTCAATTGCTACAAAGTTTTAATAAAACATTGAACATATCAAAATGGAAGCTTTACAAAGAGCGAGGGGATTTGTCATTACTTTGTCATCAAGGAATGGCACCAAACATTCTTCTTCTTTTTCTTCTTTGGGTCGTGTCTTTCACTCTCGTGAATGATCATGGTTCTCCAGTTCTTGGTAATAAAGTTTGATTTTTTCCCATCCCTCCAGCCCCCTGCTCGTCAGATATATGGCTCGATATCGCCTCCTGTCCCTTTTGCCTTCGATATGTCCTTTAAGTGTCAAATTCTCCAAGCCCTCCTTCCTCATCATGTGTTCAAGAAATTTCAGCTGTTTCTTTCTGATTCTGATTTCATTTTACTTAAGATTTTCTCCTTGCGTAAACGCTCCGTCAAGGGAATTCTCATCATCCTTCTGTAGAACCTTATTTCTATCGCCTCCATTCTTCTCTTTGCCTGTGAAGAAATTGTCCAGCATTCACTGCTATATAGGAAGATTGATGGTGCATAGCATAGATGCGCTTACGTTGTGGCTTGCGCGCAGTATAATGGTTAGCAAGATTGTCTTGCTAGACAAATTACGTCAGAATAGTGAGTTCGATCTTCACTGGGTGGTACATACATTTCAGCTGAGAAAACCAGCATACAGTTATTGATATTACAAAATAACAATTCTTGAAACTTTTTCTCCATATTATTCTACGTTTCTTCGTCAATGGAATCACCAAAATTATCATTTTATAACAGCAGCGCCATTTTATTGCCTGGAGAGATTAAAAGGTTTTACATGATTACGTTCATTGTAAATATAATACTATTTGTAACAATAATTGTCATTTTTTTTTAAATTGTTGTCATTCTTTTTGTATATTATTTCTTGAATTTATCTTATTGATTTTGTCGTTTTTATAATGATTCCATTTTTTTTATTTTAATTTATTCTTTGCGCTTACTGTTTTAATTTTATTTAATCTTAAAAGAAAAGTTGATTTTTTAAAGTCTTATTTTATTTTTACTTTAATTATTTAGTTTGTTGCTTTCGAGGCAGACAGCGGGATATTAAATTTCTGGAAACGTCAAAGAAATTATATAAAACCCGTAAAAAAAAGCACAAAAAAATCAATTGTCCCAAACCTTGCAACCGCAGCAGCAGCAGCAGTTGCTTCCTGTTGTTCGTTTTCTTCTTACGCAGAGAAGATGTAAGTCACATTGAGGGGGTCAGTTCGATTTTGTAAGTGGCACTGGAAATCGTATGGACCAGTGCAGAACTTGATAAGAATTAAAAAAAAAAGGATGTTTATTTATTCCATTTTTTCCCTCTTAAGGAACAGAGAAACAAAATAAGAGGAGAAAAAACAATCTGGTCGCTGAAGGAAAAAAGAGGAAAGAAAACGAGGTATATGAAAAAGTAAAAATAGAATTATTCTATAGGCACGAATATACGGACAGGAATAGACCGAGACAGTCAAAAAGTACAGAAAAAAATAAATAAATTGAATACTTGGTGGTGATAACAGTTGCGTATTTCCCTCTGGCGTTCAGTCAAATTTTAATTTCAAAGGCATGACGACACATTTAATATTTCGATGTTTGGTTCATTTAATGATTTGAGGAAAACCTGAATAAATATTAGATTTTTGACCAAACTCTTATGCGTTAATTTCATATAGATCCTTAACAAACATTATTTACATACTGACTATTGTCCCCATCTTTGTTGTTGTTATGACAATATTTCAACCCTCGTACCCTTACTCCAGCCTTCATTAGGTGATTGCCGATTCAGGTAACATTCAACTGAACTCTTCATTTAATCTACGGAGAAGATTATTCCCATTACGTTGACCCTGTCTAAAATGTTTTTTTTTCAAGAGTGTGGCATCAATTGTCTTTTATCAGGAATAAAATAAGAAAGTTGCCATTTAAGACATCTCCAGCAGCTCTCCTTCAAAATGTATTACTGGAATATAGCAATTGCGTATGGATGAATGCGGTTTTGTTTCCATGACTAGCTTCTCTTTCGCAAGCTTCTTTCTGTGGAAGAATGTTTTCAGGGTTTGGGGAGAAATTCGATTTGTACATCAGCAGGGTGACATAAATGATACAGCCTTTCTGCAACATGTGTTAATTTTATTCTCATAATAAGAGTAGACAGTTTCGGCTATAGTCCTGTTCACACTGTCCTCGGTCTCATGATCAGGAGGAGAGGGTTATCCCTTGTTTTCTGTTTAGGATTCGGTTTCCAGTTCCTTGTAAAGTTTTTTTTTTTTTTATTCTCTTTCACTCCCAGTAGTCCCTTGCGTCTTAGTGACATTATCGCCTTGATTGGGGTGAACTTATTAAAAAAAATAGAAATAATTTTAAAATTTTAACTGAAAGTAGCACTGGCTGCTCAGTAAATGAATTTCAAGTATTTCTTCAAAATGAAACCGTTAATATTTATTTTATTATCATTAAAATGTCTTTCCTTATCAGTGATCGTGGGGCAATCCGCAAGAGTTTTGCAATAAGGTTTTTAAATATTGAAAATCTGAAGAAGAATTGGAACTACTGAAACGACTATTAAAATCAACAAGAATATTGAGTTGAATAGTGTCGTATGAAGCAAATTCATCAGCATTTTGTTTCTAGCGAAACCCACGAACAATTCCTGTTGTGAAGCGACAACTAATAAAAGTAATTGCGTTAAAAAAAAAATATATATAAAAAACTGAATGAAATAAAAACTTACGATTTTTAATTGACAATTCTTATCGTATTTATTTCTCATTTTTGACATTATTGTTTGGTTAATCTACTTAAAGATTTTCGTGATTGTAATTGTCATTGCTACTTTATTTTTTCTTTTATTGTTATCCCACCCTCTTCACTGTCTGACTGCCAATATCTTTAATAGTATTGCAACCTTTCGTTTTTGTTATATAATTTTCTTTTCTATCTTTTACCAGAATAACTTCACTTTTTCAACTAAAAATTATCTATTACATTTTTTTTTTTTTATATTTCTGCTTGGTTCCGTGTTTTTTTTTTATTTGTGACACTTTTTCATTTCATTTTTCTCTTCTTTTTCTCTTTTTCTTCCTGTCAACTCTTTAGACTCTTTTTTTCGATTTTTTAAATTTTCTATTCTTTTTCCTTTCTTTTTTAATCTATTTTCATTCATCATTCATCATTTTCTTTTTTTTTCTTCTTTCCGTTCTATAATCTTACGACCATATCACGTTGAAACACCGGTTCTCTCCTGAATTAACGTGAGTACTTGAGTGACTGCTTGGGAATAGTATATGCTGTAAGTTTGGATGTGTGGCTGGTGTAATGAATAACAGGTCGGAACAGGAAATCGGAGAGCCGATTTCCAATTACATTCGGGTTTGTTATAATCATTTACACGCAAATACCCATGGGAAGTGTATAATTCCAGCCCTTCTCACCCCACCAATGGGTTGAATAACAGGACAGAGTGGGTCCTAGAGCCTTGGTTGAAAACTAGTCTATAGGAGAAAAAAACGGCAGCCTACCGCGGGAAATTTTTCTGGGTTAAATAGTAGGTTTGGTTTGGTTTGGTTTGGCTTGATTACGGCATATCAACCTCAATGGGTTACTTAATGGCGACGAGATTTTTATTGCTAGCAATATTTATTTTCAAAAATATATTGCTGACAATGTGTTTTCCAAAAATACATTACTAGTATTAAAATCTATTTTTGCATTTAAATATATTGCTGTAATTTTTTTTTCAAAAATGTACTGCTGGTAATATCTTTAAAAATGTATTGTTGGTAATATTTTTTTCCAAAAACTTATTGCTGGTATTAAAATCTACGTTTACACATTCACAGTGTTTTGACGCCAGATTGGGAGTTAACTATTTTCCAATAGCTGAGACGGTAAAAGGTACTTCCACCTCGGGTCAGGGTGGACCTGAGAACACCAACAGTTAAGAGGTGGTACCACGCTCCTCAATCTCTCCTGATCAGGAGCCTTGCTGTTAGATGTAGTTTATCGTCTTACCATGGACGCAGATGTAGTTTACCGTTATACTCAGGAAGGTTAGATAGTAGGACCTGTATCAGTAAATTATTATTTCCAAAAAAATTCTTATGATCTAAATTTATTTTCTGACTTTAAATAACATGCCAAAGGTTGATAAGCCGTAAAACCGAAATTTTTCAAGCTAAACTTTTCTTACTCTTTTCTTTCTTCATTCCATTCAATTCTTACACTAGTCTTTCTTCATTTTACTCTTTTTTTCTCTTTTATTTATTGTTTCTCCTTTTTCTTCATTTTTCTCCCTTATTTCTAATGATTTGTTCATTTCCTCTTTTTGTTTTTCTCTTCTTTCTATTTCACTTCTTTATTTCTCAAACTTTTCTCTTTTTTTATCTCAATTTTTGTCTTTCTTCTAACGTTTTGTTTGGTTTCGTTTTTGGTTTCGTTTTTCGTCTTGTTTGGTTTCATTTTTCGTCTTGTTTGGTTTCGTTTTTCGTCTTGCTTGGTTTCGTTTTTCGTCTTGCTTGGTTTTCTTTTTTCTTCCTTTTCTTTTTTTCTCTTCATTCAGTTCTTATCTCTTCTCGCATTTTTTTTTTGTTTGTTTTTCATCTTCCTGTTTTTGTTTTTCCGTTTTCATTACATTTTTTCTTTTGTTGTTCTTACTTCTATTCCTTCTTTTCTTTCTTCTTTTCCTGGTCCCCTGTTTTTTTTACCTCTTTAATTCGCTTTCTATTTTCTATTCTCTATCATCCAAGTCTTCCAATTCTTTATTTTTAACAATTCCCCATGTTTCTTTTCTTTTTTCTTTCTTTTTATTCATTCTCATATCGCTTTTTTGTCTTTTTTCTCTCACTTCTTATTTCTTTTCAACTTTTTTTTACTGCCAATTTCGACTGATATTTGTAAAGAATTCTATCGAATTACTCTTTACCATTTTAATTTCCTGCTTTTTTCTCTATCTTAATTGCATATCCCGCTCTTCATATCATCAGCCTTAATCAGATTATATTATTAATATTAATTATTATGCTAATTCCCCTAACAACGCTATCGTCATTAACATCATCTGTGTCCATATTGACACATCCTCCACTCATATCACCAGAATGAAATATTTTTTTAATACTGTTATTGTTTTAATGACGAACTTTTTGTGTTATTCCAGTTACAAATGCGATCATTTTTTATGCTTTCTTTTATTTAAGTTTTCTCTTTAGTTGCAGATGTGGGAGATTTTTTATTGTTTGCTGCTGTTGTTATATTCGCAATTACAATGATTAATAATTTTAATTTCATTCCTTAAAAAAAAGTATTTCTGTTTTGCATTTTACAAATTTCACTTGTTTTTTCTTTTTCTTTCTTGTCTTCGTTTGCCCCACCTCTTCTACTCGATTGCTATTTGCTTTTTGTCTTCTTCGTCACTGATTTTGATTTCGTTGTTTTTTCATCTTTTTTGTTTTTTTTTCTCTTCCTTCTTCCTTTCTTCTCATTTTAAAGTCGCTAGATTTTATCGAACCTTTATCATTATTAAAAAATTTTCTTTTCTTCAAAATTTTATGCTATTTCGTTTTTAGCATTTATTATTTTTTATTCTTGTAGCTTTTGCTGTTGTTAAAAATTTCTTTTACTTTGCAACCGCCCTTTCATTATACTTTTTTTCTTTTTTGTTATACGATTTTGTTTTCTGTTTAATATCTCCTTTTCTTACTTATTTTCATAAATGTTGCCTTTGCTGTTTTTATTATTAAAAGGGATCCCGTAAAATCCCTACTTCATATTCGATCCATTGGTCAGATTTTGAAAAATGTGCCGAGCCAAGAATATTTCAGTACTTCCCTTTCTTCTTCTTCTTCTTCTTCTTCTTCTTCTTCTTCTATATTTACCTCATTCGCATATTTTTTCTACACTTCAGCATCCTCTTCGTCTTCTATATCTTCATGTATTATTATTATTATTGTTGTTATTATTATTGTTTATAGGAGTAGTAGTTCTATTTGAATGTTACGGTCTACACCACTGAGTACCATGACTCTATTGGTAGAGCAAAATAAAGTGATATCGAGACTCTTCAATATAATTAGCACTTGAAGCGGCGTTTTTAGCATCATTGCTTTCTCTGACGTTTTAAAATCAGATAAAAATAAGGCAAATAAATGAAAAAGTACGCCAAATAAATTTAAAGAAATTCAAAACATTAAAAAGTGAGACAAGTAAATTTCATAGCAAAGTAAGTAAAATAAAATTAAGGTCTGCACATTAAAAAGTAAGGTAAGTAAATTAAACAATATGACAAGTTGATTAAAAGAAATGTGAGACAAACAGAATAGATGGACACGAGTGATGAGATACCGAGAATTGGCGCTGCTGCTAGAAATGTTCACTTTCCGACCATGAAACCCGGGTTCGAATGATACCATCATTGATTTGTCGAGAAGGAGACTGTTCATGATGTTATCGGTCTAAGGAGGCTATCCCAGCATAACCATCTTTGGAAAGTGCTTGCAAAACCATACAAAAATCCTTGTGTGTAAATTTGGTAGACATTATGTTCGGAACCCGTTTATGATTTTCAAGCACGAAGTTGTGACCGTGAGTTTGAGCTGATCATGCCAGATTAAGCGCTCCCTGTCAGAAATAGTAACTAATGTCCACTCTGGAAAGTCACAGTAAAAACCACAAGCGGGCTCTGTGGGTGGTGAGAAGAAAAAAGACCAATGTGCTTGAGCAGGCGTCGGAAGCAGGGATTGGCAAGCTGCCCACGGAAACGGTTGTCCTTAGAAACGCGTATATGTAGTTATGTCTTAATGATTCTTAATTTTGAGCTCGACGAATTTAAATATTTCAGATTTATTCAGTTTTCAAATTTACTGAATGTAAATTTTGATATCGACCAATTGAATATGACGATTCATTTGTGCTTCAAAGCCCAAGTAAATTTTACATATTCTATTGTTAGGTACTATTTCTTGCACGCACCATTTGTTTGCATAACGAATCTCCAGTCGGTTCCACATTCCCAATGGGTCACCTTTTTTACCAATCCGTGCCTATTTTTGCTCTTCTTTAAAGCCAACTTACAGCATTCGCTTATTTTACTGGCTGCTTCATCTGTATTGCTGCATCTGGATTTTCTGATTCTGCCTTTCTCCTTCTGTCACTTTTAATACAATTTTAATCTTCCGTTGTTAATCTTTCATTAATCCGATATATGTTGTCCCCAGATCATCACAACTGTCTATGATGTATAACCATCATATAAAATGGGACGACACCATCTATTAGTTGCAAAGCTTAAGCACTGTACACAAGATCTAATTTACCTTGCGCAGTTTAGGAAGGGCCGTGACTATTTAAAAAAATGAATACCTTCATGTATTTTATCATCTTTATACGAGCGAATCTAATCTTTTTTCTCAAATATTCTTTATTTAATTTTCAACTCCTTTGTGCGGCGTGGTTTAATGGATAATGGCTCAGAATGAGAAATTGGCGATCCGAGTTCGAATTTCAGTCGAGTTTGTTACATTCACTTACATGCAAATAACATTGGTAAAGGTATGAACGCACCTCTTCTCATCTTCGCTATGGATTGAACAGTAGGAGAGATTGGATTCTGTAACCTTGGTTGGCAATTAGTCGGAAATAAACGGCAGGCTACTGCGGAAACATCCTCTGCTTAATCAGTCATGAATCGAAAAGGACATGGTCACCTAAAAGTGTATCACATAGGGTACTTAACTGACTCTAAATTTGATTTGAATCTGTTTCTAGCATCCCAAGATATTTGCATCTTTTTCCTTGTTTAGCGTATTGGAAGCTATTGTCATCAACGATCTTACAAATTGTTGTAACCTAGAAAAGCTTACTGAATGAGGAATAACCAAAACCGAGGTTGGATATGAAAGCGTAATCTTTATAACATCAACAAAATACAATACCCGCCAGTGGCGTGAAATAGATAAACCACTGCTAGTAGTGGACTACTTAGCATATTACCACCACTTATAATAGTGTCCAACGTAGTATTGAGAATTTGGACATGCCGATTACTGTTCATAGTATATAATAACCTATGTATGTTTACTATTCTAAATATTTTCTATTAAAACAAGTCTAACATTTTTTTCTTTCCAAGTGAGAAGCCTAGACTTTTCAGTCCATTAAGTTAAAGTATGTTTTTAATTTATGGAATCATTTCGCTAAATCGTTTTTGTAAATTTTAGTTTTTGTCTAATAATTTATGTAGTCTCTTGTTTTCATACACATGAATGAATGGTTGGTTTAAGACTTTGCAGACATTTGTAACGAGTTCATAAACGATGAACTCGTTACAAATGTCTAGCGATTTGAGACCATATTTTTTTTAGAAATTTTCCTGTACTTTGAAGAATATGTTGGAATCTAGAAAAGGTTACTGAATGAGGAATAACCAAAACAGAGGTTGGATATGAAATGGTAATCTTTATAATATCAACAAAATACGATACTCGCTAGCAGCGTGATATAGGTAAACCACTGCAAGTGGTGGACTACTTAGACAACCTATTAACCCTATTTATAATAGTGTCCAGCGTATTTATGAGGATTGGGATATACACATTAGTGTTCATAGATAGGGTCTATAAAATAAACATAACATTACATTTCCCAATATTGTTCATTATGTTTCTTTTATCGTGATCGATTAAATATACTGACGTTAAGTCCATTGTTTTTCTCTTCTAGCAAGATAATCACCGCGCATTTTGCTTCGGCTGTTAAGTTTACCGTCTTAATCATAATCATTGGCGTTTTTTTTTTCTCTCGTAGATTCAAGAATGAAGTCATAATCCCACCGTAATCCATTCATATCCAACCCAGTCAAAACCCCCAGTTCCTATTTCCACGTATCACCACGACACAATTGCCAAACTGAAGCCAAAGTTCTGCGAAAAAAATAACAAAAAACAAAAAACAAACAAAAAAAAAAAAAAGAACAAGAAAAGTCAAATCTTGTTTCTTATGGAAGGCTCGGCCGGCAGATATCACTGATCATTAGATCGGCATGAGAAACAGTAAGAAATGTGATGGTGGGGAAGGGCCAATGGTTGGAAGAGGCGATGTTGTGGCGGGAAAAATATTTAATTAAATTTTTGAAGATTTCCCCTTTGGTAATACTACAATAAATGTATATAATTGCTCGAATAAAAGTAATAAACGATGAAGACAACAGTTATGTACACAGAAAAATACAGCACAAAACAATTGCACACGCACAACCATTTCCACCGTCTCACTCTCTCTCACATATGTATGTATATTGTATGTTCTTCTGATTTTATGAATTGGGCAAACGTACAATTAAATAATATGTATTTATGTATGGACAATAATATACGTACACACACATTTAGTTTTTAGATATTATATTTATGCTCATGTACACACACACACATATATATATATATATATATATATATATATATATATATATATATATATATATATATATAGAGAGAGAGAGAGAGAGAGAGAGAGATAAGTAAAGAAAAGCTCAACCGAGACAGGATTCAAAGTAAATTCTCTTGTCTCGTTATATGTTCAAAATTTTCGTGGCAGCTTGTGTTGAGAGGTTTTAAAACTTTCTCATGTATATATATATATATATATATATATATATATATATATATATATATATGTATGTGTGTGTGTGTAGATAGATAGATATGTCTGTAATTATATATATATATATATATATATATATATATATATATATATATATATATATATATATATATATACAATATATTTGCAGCAATACAACATTTATGTATGTTTCATTAAAGACGACAGACAAGGTACTGCGAGTAAACTTTTTATTTCATTTTTCTTGTATTCGAACAAATGTTTTCTTTTTTGGACACAAAGTGTGTAAAAACTGTCCAAATATCCTATAATTCTGAGCGCTTTCGATTGTACTTTTAGCCATTATCAAGGATGATTTTATTTTTTCAATTTAATTAGGTGTGTATGTTTTAGTGTTATAGAGATCTTTTATTTTCCGAACACAGTTAGCACATTGTGGCCGTGTTTGTAGTTAATATTATTAAGAAAAAAAAATGAAAGTATCTGAAAACCATACCACGGGTTGACCCAATCTTTGTATCAACGGAACTCTTGTCGATACCTGTACTAGCACAAAGCTACAAGTCATAGTGGCCAAGGGCTTGAGTATACTGACCTTGTTCAAATTGTTGATCACACTAGATAACACGCTCTCTCACAGAAACTGTAATTGAGGTCTGCTCAGCATAGTTGCAGAATAAACCACAGGTGGGATCTGTGGGTATTGAGCAAACAGAAATGTGCCTGGGCAAGCGTCTGCAATAGGGATTGACTAGACGCTGTAGTTGACTGGTATCCTCGAATACGAGTGGCCAGCTATTATATATTAATATATGAAATATTTGACTGTGGTTTCGGATATAAAGTGAGTCTCAAAATATGGATACACATTTTGAAATTTTCTTAAGAAGGAATTCATTCAGTTAGTATATATATATTAGTATATATTATATACATATACATATATATATATTAGTATATATATATGTATATTTAATTTAAATCATGCATATGAAGCCAGTATTTATTATAGATGCATGCTCGTAATATTTTGTCATCACATTTTTTTTTAAGTTGATGTCCGTTGTGCTCCAGACATTGCCAACAACACGACCCAAACCTAAGCAACAAGAAACATTCCGATAGGTTTCTTGGACTTCTGTGAAATTTCTTTCCCTCCTTTTTTGCTTAACAGGTTGGTGGTTGATATCAGTGGTCTTTCGGAACAGTCCTTGTGAATATCGTCTCCAGTACCATCAGTTTTAAATTTATCTCTAATTCGTGACATTGTAAGCCGTGTGGATGGATCGGAATAAACCTCTCTTCAATACCCGACTTTGAACTTCAACTGCCACTTCCTACTTCCAACATCATTTCAGGATGAAGATTATTTTTTCAAAGCTAAGCTTGGATAATATTAGTAATACTAACGTGTAAATCTGAAAAGAGATTCAAGTTGACTTGAACTACACACTGTAAAAGTATGTATCCATTTTTAAGATAACATGTGTGTATATATGTATACATTCATATTTTGCGGTCGGGCTAAGAAATTTTTGCATCCACTCGCGCGTGCAGACACACACACACACACACACACACACACACACACGTACACACACACAAACATGCACACTCACACACATATACACACACTTACACGCACGCACAGATACACACACAAACACATACACACACGCACACATACACGCATATACACACAAACGGATACACACACAAACGCATACACACACGCACGCATACATAAATACACACGCACACGTACACGCACACATACACACACACACACACACACACATATATATATATGTATATAGATAGATAGATAGATAATATTAGTGGTAAATATACACATACATATGCAATCATATATGTAAAATATATAAATATATATACATACATACATACACATAAATATATATTTACATAAAAATAATTCCAAGAGGATAGAATCCAGGTAGAACTCAATATCCAGGGCAGAGTAAGGATATAATAAAACGGCTTAAACACTAATATTCCATGGAGTATTAGTGTTTAAGCCTTTTCATTATATATATATATATATATATATATATATATAATATTAGTGTTTAAGCGGTTTTATTATATATATATATATATATATATATATATATATATATATATATATATATATATATATATATATATATATAATTGTGTCTGATTTACGTGTCTTGTATAGATATGATCGGGAACTTAAGTTCTCTGTTTGAGTAATGTGCCCTTCCCTTTAAATTAATTTCCAGAGTTTTGGAAGTTGGCCAAACTTACATCCACGACGCATCAGGGGTATTTACTCCATTAACCACTGCCAAATATATGCTTACTGTATATATTTATTTGATAGGTTTTATTCTATGTGCCCTATACATTCAGGATATGACAGATCATAGCTCTCCACAACATCCTATCTTTTGTAGCTCTGTTTAAGCTTTGACTTTTTGCTATCTGTCCTTGTTCCTGTTCAACCAATCTTTTATAAAAGTTCACTAGGCCGCCTTCGCCTGTTCTTACTTTCACTTTGTTAACTACGTATCAAATTCTCCAACTCTTGTTTCTAATTATGTAAATTTTGCAATTTTAAATCTCACTTTCTGATTTTAAGTATAAGTTACCTTTTTTTCTCCATTTTCCTTAAAACTTCGTCGTTTCTCACATATACAATACATATTAGGTTGGTGCAAAAATAATATCGTTTTCTGACGTATTTTTTAACGTCAAAAAAACTAAATTATTTTTGCACCAACCTAATAGTATTTTCAGTATCCTTCTGTAGAACCATATTTCTGTTGCTTCCATTCTCTTCTTCTACTGGAGTTTGTCCGGCATTCACTGCTATAGAGAATGACTGATATTACATTATAGTTCAACACAGTCTTTGTTTCTGACAAAGGATTCTTTTCTTAATACATCCCTTAGCTTTTGGAAGACATCTTTCGCTATGCAAATTCTTCTTCGGATTTCGGTGTCATATTTTGTTTCTTCTGTTAAAACAATATCTAGATATTTACATTTTTCCTCATGTTTGATTCTGATGCTCCCAATTCGTTAATTCCAAATATTGTTGACAGCCATATTAAACATTTTGTTTTCTTACAATTGATGATTAGTCCTTTCGTCTCGCTTTCCTTTTCTACATTCTGTACAAATTCCAGTGTCTGCTACCAGAACTGTGTTATCCACCAATCGTAAGTTGTAAAGATTGTGTCAAGCAATAATCCATACTGGTAGGACTTCTAATTCTCTCAGGAACTCCTCACTGAAAAGATTGAATAAATCCGGTGACAAAACACGTCCTTGTCTTACGGCCATTTCTACTTTTGTTTATTTACAATTCATTTTCTACATGTATGCAGACCGTTTGCTCCCAGTACCTCTTCTGGATTATTTTATTAACTTCTCCAAATAAACCAGCCTTACTCAACAGTTCAAACAGTTTTTTTTGTCAAACGGTTGTGCATAATCTATAAAAAGGTAGACATATAAATATTTCTGTATTTCTGTATTACTGTTGCTCTTTCTGATATCAATCTTTCAATAAATATAACCTTTCTTTGTTTCCGTGTCTTTAACGAAACCGCGGTGTTCTTCCACTGTTTTATGTCAACATTATTCTACGTTTTCAATTCATTAGCATTTGAATATTTTTCTTTATATGGTTCATTAGTCTCATTGTTTGATGGGGTTCGCATACCGTTGCTGTTAAAATGGATTTACTAAATTCCTCCGGAATATCACATTTCATTCATT
>OZ010572.1:71769883-71772383 GCA_963932145.1 Acanthosepion lycidas
ATATATATATATATATATATATATATATATATATATATATATATATGTATATATGTGTGTGTGTGTATATACCGAGTGTAACAACAAAATTACCCAAATCGTATAAGAGCATGGGATAATTCTCCATACCATAAAATGTTTAATATCTAAAAAAAAAAAAAAAAAATACACGAAATTAATTGAGTTTCTTTTTCCAGGTTTTCAGATAATACGTTCAGCCATCTTGACATCATTTGCCGTAAGAATTACTGAAAAACCCTTTAAGTTATACAGCTATAAAGAGAAAAAGTTAAAATCATTTTATGTCAGCCCTACTGTTTGTTCCCACCTGAGCAACGGTGAGAAGAAAAAGATCATTCAGACCTTCAGTAATGGTACCAACATTCATAATCTGGCTTATGTCTTCAAAGTCCATTCAAGAACCATCCAGGCAATGGTGAATAAGTTTAAAAAAGAGGGAGCAGTTGAGAGGGAAACTGGATCAGGAGGTTACAATAGTAAGAGGTATCATTTCAATTTAGAGCTAAATACAGTTGTTCAAAGTAGAGTCCGATAGGGTTATAAAAACCTCGGAAAATTCCAGTAAGTTATTTTGAATCATTTTTAAGATACAACGGTTCAAATCTTAATCTAACAACTAGACAATTTTGCTGTTACATCCAGTATATATATATATATATATATATATATATATATATATATATATATATATATATATATATATTTATATATATATATATATATTTCTGTGTGTGCGTATGTGTGTGTGTAGATATAGATATAGATACTTTAGAAATGCAGCAAGCATCGGTTATAGTGAGAAGCAGTGAAAACACAGGCTGCTTAGCTTTTAATTTTCCGTGGGCTATCTGATGTATCTAGACCTATAATCTAAACAGACATATTCAACTTTCTGTCGCTTTTAACTTTATTTTCATCGCTTTTGTTTTTAAATATCCTATTGCAGTGTTCGGAAAGGAGATATGTCGCCTGATCTTGGTCGTAAATTTACCGTGAAAGATTTCGAAATCAGTGTATGGAAATTTATATCAATATTAAAAATATTATTCGTTATTTCATGGGCTTCTTAAACAACTAGTAAAAAAGGATTTCCTCTAAATATAAAACAGGATCCCACCATATTCCAATCCATATTTCGCCCAAGTAAGTTTTAATTATATTATTACGGTTAAAATGCTCCGATTTTCTTATGAATTAATCCCATGATACGTTGCATTTTCATTGGTTTAGAACGCATGGGAGATTCAACCATTTTTTTTCGCCCACCGCCCATTTTGGCATATTTTGAAAAGATCACGTGACAACCTACCTCGCATAAAAATTCAAAATAATTCTATAGCCTACCACAAACATAAAAACTGATATTAGCTTGAGTCATAAATAATTTCTGTTTTTGTTTATCAGTTTTATTCTTCAAAAATGGAAGTACAATTACATTTTATTAAATTATACACTGGTTTACTCGCAAATTCGAAAACCTCCAAAATCCTAGTTTTTCATGTGCTGGCATAATTTGCCTTAAATAGAAAATTTCAGAAAGCACTGGGAATGATCCTAGGTGATGTGCAGCTGTTGTAAGTGACCTCATCTACCCTGGGTGAGGGTTTCTCAGCCCATCTACACTGGCACTTTTTAATATTATTGTTAGCGATAGTCACAGCAACATCTTTGTTCGTGGATTATTTATCAGGTGTTTTGTGCTCAGTAAAGATATTATTCAAAATGTCAAAAAGTCCTGCAGATACCCAAATCGGTAGTGAAAAGAAACAAAAAACAAACCCCAAAGTATTTATGTTTATCAATATCACAGAAAGTGAAACTATTGGAAAAAAACTAGACAGGGGTTTAAGTGTGAAGCGTCTGACTAAGGAATCTGGCATTGTTACAACCGCCATATACGACCTAAAGAAACAGAAAGAGAAATTGTTTAAGTTTTATGCCTAAAGTGAAGGACAGAAATGAATGAAAAATAGAAAAAGACTGCACTGGGCAAAAGATGATGATCTCGATCGTGTATTGATGGAATGGATTCGGCAGCTTTAGAGCGAATATACGTCGCTTGTCCAAAATGCTGGTCATGAAACAGGGGAAATTCTATCATGACGAAATGGATATTGAAGGTAACTGGGAATATTCAGCAGGCTGGTTACAGAAATTTAAGAAAAAACATGGCATTAAATATTGAAATGTGTGTGGTGATAAAGCCTCTGTCGATATAAAACTACCATAAGCTGGTATTATGAACTGTAAAGGGATTATCGCGTTTATGCCTTTGGTTCCATTAGCAAGATGCGACCATTTTATACATGCTATATATTAGGTTGGTGCAAAAATAATGACGTAATAATGTCGTTTTTTATGTATTTTTTAACGTCAAAAAACGACATTATTACGTTATTATTTTTGCACCAACCTAATACAAATTAAATAGCCTGTATTCAAAAATCCGAAAAAAATCTAAAAAACGAAGCACTTCCGG
>OZ010572.1:71779883-71817383 GCA_963932145.1 Acanthosepion lycidas
GCGTTTATGTCCCTTTCGATTTATGTTTGACAAAGCAGAAGTTTTCCTGCCGTTTCTTTCTGCGTTAGATTGGTTGCCAACCAAGGCGATAGAGCCCAGCTCCTCCTTTTATTCAACTACAGAGATGGGGGAGGTAAGACATACATTCATAACTTTACCAATGATATTTGCACGTAAGTGAAATAACAAACCCGACTGGAATTCAAACACGGCTCTCCGATTTCCCCATTCGGAACTGTTAGATCATACCGCACATCCAATTTTACAATTTTAATTGATCATTTTTCCCACTTGAATATCATCGCTTTTATTTATATTATATTTTGTTCTTAATTATCCAACAAACTCGATGAATATATATATATATATATATATATATATATATATATATATATATATATATATATATATATATTTTGTTATATATATATATATATATATACTTTAAAAATCAGGAGCTCAATTAAACTACGCGACCTTGGTTTTTCTACCCGACGATGTCTTCAGGCGATATTTTTAAAAATGACCACCTCAACGCTTTATTTAAAAAACACACACACACACACAAAGTACGCTAGATGCCATGTTTTTCGATAGTCATCTGCCTGTTAATTTATTTTTGAAAAATAATTATGTAGCGTTTTTTGTGTATTTTTTAAATAAAGCTTTAAGATTGTCATTTAAAATATATATATATATATATATATATATATATATATATATATATATATATATATATATATATATATATATATATATATATATATATATATATATCGCCCGATTTGGCCGTCAGGTCGAAACATAGGTCGCGTATTTTAATTTACCTCCTGATTTTTAAAGTTAAAAGATCTATATGTTATTTTAACTTTTCTTTATACTATTTCACGCGTATATTGAGCAATTTTTAATACTACAGTTTTCTGGTCTGATTCTACTCTGACCATTAAACTTATATATATATCTATAAGTGAGCCGAAAGCTTAGGACCAACTTAATAAAAACATATCCAAATGTTTGTCTTTATTTTCACTAGAAATCTTTCGAACATTAGAACGGCTCATGATCAGACATAATAGATATTCATTGTCTGTTATATATAATATGTTTAAATACTGATCTGCTGCCACAATGCACTAAATTTAAGTTATATATATATATATATATATATATATATATATATATATATATATATATATATATATATATATTAGTTTGACCGTGTATATGGCGTCATCTTGAGTGATTTGAAATTTTTCCAACAAACGTGAAAACGCCGGTATTAAAAACATGAAAAAAATAAAAACGGCTATTTTTTCGTTGACTGTAATATAATAATAGTGTATTTGTGCAGTATATATATATATATATATATATATATATATATATATATATATATATGTGTGTGTGTGTGTGTGTATGTGCGTGCTTGTGTGTGAATACAGATACTGCGTTGACCCCCTTCACAATAGTGTTTTATGCTTTTATTTGTATTTTTGGTGCGAATTTTGATCTAGAATGAAAGAAGGTCGTAAAGACGGTCGTATTTTCATAGCGAGAAGATCTGCAAATTGTAGGAATCGACCAAGAAGATCGTGAGATACTACGTAAAAAAAGGGAGGAGAAAAAAAATTGATATTCTGACTGATTTGGATCAGCCGAACCTCTCATCCTTAATACACGTGCACATTACCCAACAGCAAGACGGAATACGCCATCGATCAAACTCCGTAAAAATAACTTATGAAACGGATCTGGACCGAAAGCCGTTCGTTGTTCATCAATGTTCCAATATGGCATATATTCCGAAGTAGCAGAGAAATTGACGGGGAATGATAATTTAGACTTTGATACATGCTTGAATAAATGAAGAGGAATGGCGAGATACTGCATTTGATATAATGTTAATGCTGGAGATTGCCTTCTCGTCGTGAGCTCTGGTCAATGGAAGTCTAAATTAACATTGACAAGATTAAGATAAAAGAACGCTATTTAGCCAGAACAGCACAGTGGGCCTCGAGGAGAGATGAAAAATGACAGGTACACGTTTAACTTGGGTTACGATTGTAATTCACACATTTTGTTACTTTTCGAGCCATTTTTTTAAAAACAAAAGCGTCTCTTTTCGTTGCGCTATCATTCTCTGAAGGTGGCGTAAAGAATAATCGGTTGGGGGGTACTTTTTCTATACGTCGGCTTTGTCTTGTTCCAACAGAAATAACACTTTCACAAGTCCGTTTCCCGATGCTGCACCCGAATCCCTAGAGGTTGCTTTGTTTCGGTACAATATTGTTCGATATATATATATATATATATATATATATATATATATATATATATATATATATATATGAAAGTGAACATAGAAGTCAACACTTAGAGGCGACAGTCTGTTTCATGCTATATGCAATCGTCAGGCCACATATGCTGTTATTTTTCTCGGCTATTTATATATATATATATACGGTTTAGTGGTGCATTGTGTGTATTCTGTTATGGCGGTTATTTCACCTAAACGACTTCCGGTGAAATAACCGTCATAACAGAATACCCACAATGCACCACTAACCCGTATATATATAAATAGCCGAGAAAAATAACAGCACATGTGGCCTGACGATTGCATATAGCATGAAACAGACTGTCGCCTCTAAGTGTTGACTTCTATGTTCATTTTTATATTTACACACGCTCTATCTCTGAATTGAGCACTTTATTTCATAAATATAGCACACCTTAAGACTATATTTCTTTATATATATATATATATATATATATATATATATATATATAGCTATTTTGTAGTGATTTTATACCATATTTATATTATAATTTTCGAATGTATAATTATATATATATATATATATATATCGGAAATCACTGGTACTTACGTATATATATATATATATATATATATATATATATATATATATATATAATGCTGGCGTTAATTAAACAGAGCTATTATATATATATTAATAAATATACATATTTATTAACGCATATATATATATATATATATATATATATATATATATATACAAATATATATATGTATTTGTGTGTGTATACATACATACATACATATATATATATATATATATATATATATATATATATAATGGGTGTTAAGTTTAAGCGTCTTGTGATTTTTTTTCTTTTCCTTCAATTTCTTTTAGATTTGGCAGACATTTGGGCGATATTATTTTTCACACATAATTACCATGACTTAAATAGTATGATCCAATAGAAAAGTAAATAGATTTTCACGAGTAACACTGATTTATTTACTGCTAAATTTGATCCGTCTTAATGAAACCCCTTTATAAATAAACCGTCTTAATGAAACGCCCTATATATATATATATATATATATATATATATATATATATGTGTGTGTGTGTGTATGTGTGTATATATATATATGTGTGTGTGTGTGTATATATATATGTGTGTGTATATATATATATATATATATATATATATATATATATATATATATATATATATATATATGTGTGTGTGTGTGTGTGTGTGTGTGTGTGTACTACTGATTTCCGGTAACTCTGTTAATCCCGCTAACTATTGCATCGCATGTTATTGCACGGCTAATTCATCAGGAGGACACAGGCAGTATTGTGTGTTGCACGCGCAACATTTAATTGTTTCTTTGAATGAATTATATTGTGGCAATACGAGAGATGCATAATAAATGAATCAGAGATATGTTATTGAATTATTATCACGTGACTTCTGTTAATCCTGCAAATTGGATAATCCGTTACATGCATTGAATCAATTTTGCCAGAATATCGCTGGTGTACATATATATATATATATATATATATATATATATATATATATATATATATATATATATATGATTCAAGGTTTTTTATAGTTGGAACTTGTAGGTTGATCTAATAGGATATAGAATTGTATATTAAATGGACGTGGAGCAAAATTCATAGCATGGTCGAATTATAACTATGTAAAATGAATTCTGGCGAGAGAAACTGTTATCAATATTGAAACAGAGTTAAGTGCCGATGCTATCAAGAAGGTCGTTGATGAAAATTAGAAAGAACTTAGATCCAAGGATAGAGTCCTGGGAGTTACCTGCAGTAACGCAAAAAGATCTAGAAGAATGCACGCGTTATAGACAACATTCATTTGGCGAATCGATAACAAAGAATGAATCATATATATATATATATATATATATATATATATATATGTGTGTGTGTGTGTGTGTGTGTGTGATATATATGTGTGTGTGTGCGTGTACGTGTGTGTGGTGGGTGTAGATAGATAGAAAGAGAAATGGTGAGAGTAAGCCTTTTTCTGTGGGGAGTACGTGCGTGAGTGTAAGCTTGTATGTATGTGAGAGTATTATCATATATGAATATGTAGGTAGTCGCTCTCGTCAGAATAGTGTTCCGGTGCATTCTCTTCAATGTATACGAGTCAAAATATTTTTTGCAAATACATATTTATAATTTGCGATTCGTAATGGCATCCATAATAAAATGCATGCATATAGGTGGATCCGTGCCTTCCTATGCATGTCTTTGTGCACACATTATTCCTGTAAGAATGTGCTCACGTATGCTTGAATCTGAGTGTGTGTGTATTTGTGTGTGTATGTGTGTGTGCGCCCGCGCGTGGGAACGATGAAAAGCAGCGCCATGTACAAAGCCTTCCAGAAAAGTTGAAGATTCAAGGCACATCCGTTTTGGAGCAGATGCGACTCATACGAATTGAATTGACAAGATGGTGAAGGAGGAATTATCTGAAATGACTTCGTATCTTGAGACATCCTGAATGCCATTTTTACCTTTTCACCCAGGCTTTTAAAGATGTCCAAATCCAATTCCTACTAATCCTTCCACTATTGCTTCTTTCTCATTCCGCTCGTTTTCTTCCGTCTATCTATTCCATTCCTCATTCTATCTATCTATCTATCTATCTATCTATCTATCTATCTATCTATCTATCTATCTATCTATCTCATTCCTTTGCCAATCTATCTATCTATATATATATATATATATATATATATATATATATATATATATATATATATAAATAGATAGATAGATAGGTAGATAGAAACACAATCGAAAATGCTTTTCCTTGGAAAGCATAGCACATATCTAATATCGCATTTTTACTATCTATCTATCTATCTATCTATCTATCTAAATAGATAAATTAAAACCCAACTGAATAGGTTTTTCCATTGTGTATATCTATCATTTTAAATATCTATCTATGTAGATAGATAGATAAAAACACAATTGAAAATGCTTTTCGTTGAAAACATTGCACGTATCTAATATCGCACTTTACGATCTATTTAAATAGATAAAAAAAAAATAGAATTGAATAGGTTGTTCCTTAGAAAACATTGTGCATATATATCATTTTTAATATCTATCTATCTATCTATCTGTCTAAATAGACAAATAATCTATCCTCAGTCAGTTCCCATCTATCTGTGTCTTCATTTGTTCATCTAGCCAATCTTTGCACCCATTTTTTGCGTCTAGCGAACATCCTGCTGTTTTCACTGCCTTCATTCCATTACTTCCTTCTCTTACCTTCACAGAAATTAAATTATTTATGCACTCCATAAAAGAAATTATACACTCCTGTTTTCGTTCTGTCTCACACTCTCTCGCTCTCGCTCTCGCTTGTGTATCGCGATTTCTCACTTCTCTCTTTCTCGTACTCATTCATTTTAGCGTCCCTTTCCGTTACTCACACAATGAGCAGCTTCTTTTAACCACCCCCCCTTCCCACATTTTATGTCTCTGTTTCTTTATGTTTTTCTTTTCCTTTTTTGTTCTTCAATCTTCTTACCGGGCATTGATTTTTTTTTTCTTTTTCCGCTCTCCTTTTGAGCACTTATTATTTTCACTTTCAAAATTCTTTCTTTGCCTAAATTATTGCTGGAGATTTTTTTTTTATCTCTTTCGTCGCCTGTCACGATATTTTTTTTTTTTTTCATTCTCTTCTTCTGTTCTTAATTTCCTTTTAATTCTTCATTCTGCATTTCTGTGTCTTCGTTACTTATACTAATTCCTTTCTAAATATTTGCTAATTTCTCCTTTTTTATCCACTAATTTTTACTTTTATTTCTATTTTTATTTTTTAAAGTTTTTTTCCTTTCTTTCTTCCATCATTCATTCCTTTTACCTTGTCCTTTCGTTTTTATTCATTTTTGTTCAATCTTTTATTTCTTCTTTTATTTCTTTATTTTCTTTCTTTCCTTCTTTCTTTCTTTCTTTCTTTCTTTTCCCTTGTTCTTTCATTCTTCATTTATCTATTTTATCGACTCTTTCATTTCCTATATATGTCTTTCTTCCCATTTTTCTTTCTTTCTTTCTTTCTTTCTTTCTTTCTTTCTTTCTTCCTTCCTTTCTTTCTTTCTTTCTTATTTTTACCTTGATTTTTTTCTTATTTATTCTCTTAACTCTTTCATTTCTCCAATATTTCTTTTTCTTTTATTCTTTTTTTTTGTTTTTCTTTTATTCTTTAGTTTTCATTTAATTTGATCTTTAATTTATCAGTTATCTATTCCTATTTTCCGTTTTTCACTTTCTTTTTCGGTATTCTTCATTCATTTTAAATTTTATTCTTTCTTTTTCTCTCCCAACCTTCATTTTCTTGTCCTATGCTTTCGCTTGTTCTTCATAGTTTATTTTGTCTTTTTTTTGTCTCTTCTTTCCTCCATATTTCTTCTCGCAGCAGATCCCGTAGAACTCTTTCAACTTCTCTTCCAGACTCCTCCTCTTCTTCTTCTTTTCTTCTCCTTCTTTTCTTTTCCTTCTTCTTCTTCTTCTCTACATTCACTTATTTAACCGCTCTCTTTTTTTCTTTTTTTTTTTTTTTACCTCCACTCATACTCCATCCGTTATCTAGTTATTCAATATTTACTCATTCAATTAACATAATGCGTTTTTTCTCGCCGTTTATTATTCCATTGATCCTTTCATTTTGTGGCATTGACCCCTCACATATTTTCTCATCCCTCTTTTTTTTCCCATTTTCTTATCAGTTTGATTTCACCGACCTACGTTCTTTCCTTGTGCGCTTATTTGATGCCAATCTTCTTCTATGTGTTATGTCTCTCTTCAAGACGTGTGTGGCCATGGATCTCCACAATCTCCTACCCCTCATGGACCTTAGCAGCTTTTTTGGGTTTGCTTAGCCTCTATTCCTCCATTCCACCATCCATTCTCTTAAGCTCATCAGGTAGGTGACGCAATGCCTTACCTTGTCTGTCTTCCCTTCGATATGCCCCTTGAGAGTTAAGTTTTACAAGCTTTCCTTCCTCAGCTGTGTCTTTCTGATTATGATATAAAGCGTCCTTTTTGTTACCATTTTCTTTCAGACTTTCTTGATGCTTACTCGCCCCGTCAATGGAATTCTTCTGGAGAACCGCATATCTGCTGATTCCAGTTTCCTCTTCATCTCTAGTAAGATTTTCCAACAATTTCTGCCATCTTAACGATCACAGGACTAACGAACCTTTTTATGTCCGTTTGTGTATGCTGTGTTCCTTGTGAACAAAGATGGCTCTCAGCAGCTTCCTATCCTCTGTTGCTCTCACCAATATTTTCTTCTTTATGAAACCTTTTTCTTTACATTAATGGATTGGAATGAGAAATCGGAGATCAGAGTTCGAATTCCAGTTGGGTTCATTACATTTACTTACGTGAAAATACTCTTCGTAAAGGTATAACTAAACCCCCTCTCCGAACTATAGGTTAAATAGTAGGATCATATTATTCACAAAAAGTTGTTAATGAAATATTCCCTCGCCTAAAAACAGTGATTATTACAATCCAAAATATGTTTAAATGACCCACAAAAGGTTGGTGAGCCGTAAAAAACAAAATAATCAAACAAATTCTCTTTACGTTAATTTTTCATCCATCCATTTTACAATATTGTTATGAAGCTTAGCTGATAAAAAAAGGTTCCCCAGTCTTGTAATCTGTTTGATTTGCTTTCGAGGTATCCGTTTAGGGTTCTTTTTTTCAAGCCTTTTCCTATCAATTGTTTTTATGATGTTGAATCATAGATAATTTTCGTTTCTCTTCATCAATTTTACTCTTCATAAAATAACTGCTAATAACATTATTGGAAAATTCTAGAATATTCCCCTTGAATAATCTCGAGTTTTAAAGCAATTTAAATATTTTAAAATGTGAAATTTGCATTGTTTCGAATACCTTTTCACCTATTAAAATGGATAGATTGAATTTATTTTTATTAAATCATATTTTTCTCTGTTTATATGCATATTTCGATATTATGCTTCTGTTTACAGTTAATTATATGAAAAGTATGTTTATTCATTAGTTGGAAATACAATAAATTAAACATTTGTATGTGTACGAATATTTGTTTCCGCCCACTGTATATGTGTGTATCGAAATGGTAATCGTAAGGTGTTAGTATTTGAATATATGAACAAGTATTAAACTTTTAAATTTGAATAGAAACATTGAAATAAACTAAGTTCCTATTTGGGTATGTATTCTTTTTAAATCTATGGTTTTATTTCATAACATTTAAATGTATACCCTTTAAAAAATATGCCGTGATATTTTCATTTTCTCCTAGGTTGAGAAACACTGGATTAATTACGGAACGGCCTCAACACTGTTTACCTTCGGGTGCGGCAAAACAGATCAATCGATGTTCAAATATCTTTCCTGTGTTATTCTTGCTTTATGCAGCTTACGTTTTTAGGGTGGAAAACATAAAATTTTATACTGACGAGCTCAGGGCGATTTTTACAAAACCTTTATGGACACGTTGCTGCTGCTGGATGCATAACTGTGCGTTTAGTGTTTCACTGCGCTTTAAGAACTCGAACACGCAGGCAACATTCCCTTTCTTCACTGGAGCTAAGCTTTTGAAGTCGGTTGCGAAGATTAATCTTGATTAATCTACTGACTTTCGCATTGAACATTACCGTATGTAAGACATTCTCATCACCTGTTATGATATATTTAAACAAAGGTTAGTGAAAATGATAAATTCGTTAAAATGGAATTTTCTGATAACTTAATAACTTGTAATGTCCCTTCAGGACGTAGGCGATTAGGCTCTCCACTCAATCCGTTTTCTTTATGTATTAATCGGCGGAACGACATATCGATTGCCAAACATCGGGCAAAATTGGACCTTTATGACCGCCAAAAACAAAATGGAGTATCGAAAGACGGTTTTTCCATCGAAACTACTATTATTTCAACTATCTTCCCATCTCGGCAATGTTTATTCTTTTAAAAGGAGATGATTTGAATTGTAATAAAACCTAAACATATGAAAGGGAATTTATAAATTTTCTTTGTTTTTGAGAATAAACATAATAAACACTATTTATTTATTATAATTTTTAATAGAATGGTTGGCAAAACGTCTGTTAATTGCCAATTGGATCGAAGTTTATAAAATGGTAGACAATGATTCCTTTTTAGTTGGTTTACGTATTTAAATAATTTAGTAAATGCTTATAAATTTATGAATAAAAATTGTTTTCGTATTTATTGCTTTATAAATTTGTAAATAGCATTTATATTGAATTGTTTCAAGAGCATTTGTTTTTAGAACGTTGTAAATATAAAATTATTCTTTTAAATAAACTTTCTAATAAATAAATATTTTTAGTTGTAAATTCTCATGAACAAAACTCATATAATTTCACTTTTATCATATGTTGAGGCTGTATTACAATTCTAATCATTACTTTTTAAAACAATAAACATTGCCGAAGATAGAAGGTAGTTAAAGTAATAGTTGTGTTAATAGAAAACCGTCCATTTGACAATCAGTTGGTTTTTTTCTGGTATGAAGATCAAAGTATGCTAAAAATCATTTCTCATTTATGATGGAATTGTCCATCTTTAATTACAATAGAGGAGATTATGCCTTATGCAATAGTCTCAGAGTTTGTTTTTTTGGTTTTTTTTAAAATTCATTTTATTTTTATTTTCAATCCCTTATTATCTTACTCAATTTCCCGAAATGCATCATTCTCTTCTCCGATGTGCCTTTGAATTTTTCGATTATACTCTCTGCTGTGTGTCATTATATTGGCAAGATTGTTGTATTTCTGTACTGTTTTAATTTTGACGTCAGTGTTGATTAACTTACATCGAGATCGAGACCTAATTGCTCACTGGTGTGCAATCTGCTCCATTCTTTATGGGTGACCATCGCTTTCCGTAACTTTGTAGCATTTATCAGGGTTTGTCTTTTCCCAATCGTTGTTCTGTTATGCATTTACACAAGCTGGTTAACTAAATTACTGGTTTAAGGCGACATCATATTGAAACACCTCTTCCCGTATGACCACCAAAGTTAAGCAACCTAGATGTGTGACCGTTTGGGAATACCAGTTGCTGGCAGTTTGGATGTGCGGATAGTGTAATACATAATGTCACGGAATTGTTAATCGGAGAGAGCCGAGTTCCAATTCCCATGCAAATACCACTGTGAAAGATATGAAACGTTCTCTTCTTCCCCCAGATATGGCTTAATTAGTAAGACTTGTATCACTAAACAATTATGCATCTTTAAAAAAAAAACAATCTAAAAAATTTTTTTCGGCTTTAAATAACATGCAAAGGGTTGATAAACAGTAAAAAACAATCAATCAATAACTAATTTGCTCACCGTTTCTCTCTCTCCCTCTTACTTTAGATATGTCTTGCGATTTTAAATTCTCCAGACCCTCTTTCTTATTGTGTGACCTAAAAATGAATTTAAGTATGTAGCCATTTTTATTTCAGTTATCTTTAAAACTTCCTCGTTACTAACAGGTTCCGTCCACAGTATAATCAGCATCCATCTACATGACATTTTTCCTGAATCAAGTCTCCTTTTTATCTGTGATAAGATTATCCAGCATCCACTGCCATATTGGTAGACTGGCATTAACTAACAGTTAATCACTCTTTGTTTCTAACGACATTTTTCTGTTTCGTAATATTTTACTATTCCAATGAAGCTTCCGATTTCAGTGTCAGATATTCCGTCCTCTGTTAAAACAATTCCTTTTTTTTAAAAAATTTTTCGCACTTGTTTGGTTTTGGCACCACCGATTCGTAATCATCCGAGATTGTTCCTCATGCTGACGATCATACATTCTGACTTCTTAAAATGGATATCTCGATCAGCTTCTTCCCGTGAACCATTGCTCTGTGGAACCGACTCCCAAGAGAGTGTTTTCCCGATCACTACTATCTTAACCTGTTCAAGTTTACTATTAACCTTTATCTTCCCCATATATCCGCATAAACCGACCATCAGGAGAGGCTACCGGACCTTGTGAACCTCATTGTAAAAGAAATCGTACTTTCTTCTCACTTATTTTCTCGGGAAAATATTTCTCAGGTTAATATAGTCTGATACAAGCCACAATCGTTAAAGACACTGACAAGATCCGACCTAAACCGTCACCAAGCAAATATAAATGCCCATCTTTCTAAACACTGTGTCATAGGATGTAAAATTTATTTTGTATCAGGCGCAGATAGAGAAAATCTAAAGAAAAACAACCCGGCTACGCTAGAGGTTTGGTGGGTGACAAGTACATTAATACGAATAGATAAGTTCGTTTATTGTCTGATTCACACTCCTCCCCGGTCTTTTGAACATGCCTATAGGTTTATCCCTTGGGTTTCCTGTTCTTTCTAAAGTTTTTTTTCATTCTCTTTTACTCTAAGTAGCTCCTTGCGTCTTAGTGGCATTATCGCCTTGCTTAGAGTCAATTGATAAAAACGCTTTCTCGACAGCCGACGAAAGCAACATTTGTGGGGATTCTGGAAAGAACAAATTGGTCGCAGTTTGAGAGAATAAAATTACTATACACGGCTTCACGGTTTCGGTCAGTGTAGCACTACACCACTGGTGGACAATCAAAGAAAGAACGAACTGGCTTCTTCAGTGTGCTGTCATGTGAGATAAAGATGCCATCTATTGCGTGACATCTTAGGTTACTTTAGCACGAGGATTTCACATTGAGGAAGGAACAAACTGGTTATGTTCGCGTGTTTGCTCTGCAAACTGGAACCGTTCCCGCTTTTTGTCTTTGTATTTTTATTTTGGTAGAGATTGTTGGGGGGGTGGGGGTGGAGATTGCCATTATTTTAATAGTCAACTCGTCCTATCCGAAAATGAAAGGGAGATCATTCTAACGGCGGCTTTCCGTGAATGGAACTGCTGACCAACTATGAATCAAGTATCGGTTTGCCTCGTATTACTTCCTCTCTAGTTGGTTGGTATTACTTAGCTCCCCCTCACTATTCCACTCTTTTGTCGTTCTCACTACTTCCTTGATATTTTCGTCTCATATTCTTCAATTTTCTTTATTTGATTATTCACCAACACCGCTTTTCTATCTTATTTAATCTTCCATTCTTTCTTGTCTATATACACTTATCATTAACACACACACACATATATATATATATATATATATATATATATATATATATATATATATATATATGTATGTATGTATGTGTGTGTGTGTTCCACAGACTGGAAGTGCAAGAGAAGCTGTTTGAGTAGAAGAGACGGTTACATTTAACCGTTTTGACAGTGAAAGAGTGGGACCGAGATACCAGCCTCCTAGATCGCTGAAATTCAAGCAGTCTGGAAACCAGTGAAAGTAGCTGGTCTGAACAGTTGCTGTGAAATTACTTGTAGAAAAGAAAGAGGGAAGCCACGGCACGTCTGTGGGAAAGCGATGTTAAATATATTTATCAGAAACATCCTAATCAAGAGGAAAAAGAGAAAAAAAAAAGAAGCCATATCTCCCCAATGAAACGCATTCTTTTACCTTTTTTTCCAGGATTCTAAGGGAATGAAAGTGATGCCTAAATAGTGGTTATTGAGAAAAAAAAAAAAAACAATTGTACGGAGAAGAGGAAAATAGAAAGATAAAGAAAGACATGCAGAAAGAGGGGAGAGACATTATCCATTACACCACCTACACATCAAAGCTTACATCATTTGGCATTCCCAGGCGGTCACCGATCTAGGTACTGACCAAGTTGCTTAACTTCGGTGATGACACGGGAACCTGTGTTTCAGCGTGATGTGGCCGTAAGTCTGAGAAAGGATAAGAAATATATATGGATAGGAGAAAGAGGAAAAATAAATAGTTCGTTACATTCTCTTACGCGCAAATGCCTCAAGGAAAGTTATGAATTGATATATTCTCCCCCAGCTATATGTTAAAGAGTAGTAAAAAGTAGGTCCTGTAATCATGGATGTTATAAAAAACGGATCGGCAAAATCTACAGGGACAAAGGTGGGAACATAAGCGACACCTTAATCAGTTAAGACTGATTTAAAAAGTCTCTAAAAAGTGGTGGGAATTTTGTTTGACACGTTTGACGTTCCCACGCCATCAGAAATTGTTGAACGAAGGTTTTATGCTAAGAGAAAAAGAATAGCAACAGAACAGAAGAAATATAGATTCCAGAGAAAGTCATCTCAAAGAGGGGGTGTAAGAATAAATTGCCGCTGCCGACACTTGGGTTCGTTTGGACACATATTACCAGAGAGCAAGCCCACTCAACCTCACGTTGAAATAATTAGATCGCGTGACGGGTGAAGGAATATATATATATATATATATATATGTAAGCAAATATAAAAGGATATAAATCCGACAGAATGGAGAAAAATATTTGGAAAAAACAAAAAAAAATCCTTAAATGCAATTATGTTGTTTTAATATGAATGAAATGTCAACGTCTGACGTTTCGGCTTAATAAACCTTCATCAGGACAATATTCATTAAAATATATATATATATATATATATATATATATATATATATATATATATAAGTGAACATAGAAGTCAACACTTAGAGGCGACAGTCTGTTTCATGCTATATGCAATCGTCAGGTGGCCTGACGATTGCATATAGCATGAAACAGACTGTCGCCTCTAAGTATTGACTTCTATGTTCACTTTTATATTTACACACGCTCTATCTCTGATATTGAGCACTTTATCTCATAAATATAGCACACCTTAAGACTATATTTCTTCATATATATATATATATATATATATATATATATATATATATATATATATATATATATATATATATGGGAATTAGTGACGTCTGAACGAGTATTGTTCGAAGGCGATAGTATTGTTGTATCCGTGATTTACAAAGTCTCTCCTACAAACGGGCATTACAAATGTTGGGGACAACTCTACAGCAGAAAGGAATGGCAACCTTTTTCAGGAAAATCTTTGTCCAGTCAGTCCTGAATCGAAAGAGACATGATCGCCCAAGTGTGTATCGTTGAATTTTATGAATGGCACTGGATTTTTATTTATCTTTCTTTTTGTACAAAATATACAACTGTTTTAACGGCATTAAATTCTTATCTATATACCCATGAGAGCAGCGAATATTATTTCTGTAAATATTACATGAAAAAAAGAAGAATTAATGATAATTAAATAAATCCATTTGATGATAGAAAGATGCTCTTCACTTTTTCTTGATGTCCAGCAATTAAGTGTTTTAGCCAAAAAGACAGCAACGTTGTCCGACGGCCATCGAATCGCCATTTGACAGTAATTGATAAAAGCCGTGGGCATGTTGGCGTTAAAATGACGACGCGCGAGAAAGCCCGCGGCCATTTGCAAGACATTTATTTGAAGCAGAGTTACTTATCCTAAATATTAGACATGTCGTAACTTTATTTTGAAAAAGGATGAGTTAGTGGCGAGAGGAAAATACTGAAGAGGTGGTGGGATGTAGTAAAAAGCCTGGGAAGTAGGAACGTGAAGTGACAAGTTTGAACATATGCCAGATAGATAGATAGATAGATATGAATAGACAAGGATAGTTAGATAGATGGATAGATAGATAGATATATATTAACATATGTGAGAAAACGACATTATTTTTGCACCAACCTAATAGATAAAAATAGACAAGGATAGATAGATAAGAACAGACAAGAATAGATAGATAGATAGATAGATAGATAGAAAGAAATAGACAAGCATAGATAGATAGATAGATAGATAGATAGATAGGAATAGACAAGGATAGATAGATAGATAGATAGATAGATAGATAGATAGATAGATAGATAGATAGATATATAAGAATAGAATATATATATATATATATATATATATATATATATATATATATATATATATATTTAAGTTATAAGGAACTTGGTAAACCGAATTGGTAAATCCAGAGAGGATGAAATCCTGAGAGCTCAATGTGAGGACAGAGCTAATATGTAATGAAAAACAAACCACTTTAAGGTACCATTACGATAATTTATTTCACCTAAATCCTTTTTTAAGGATTCAGGATTATCAGGTAAAACTTCCAACAACGAATTGAGAGGAAAAATGGGATTAGAAATTGGTGGGTAGTGTAATTTTTGTAATTTAATAGAGAAGGTTGAGAGTGTTAGTTAAATAGACAATATAAAGTATAGGGAGGGGTTAATTTTATATCTCTCTTAAGTATGTTTTATATTGGAGTAGGAGGAGTGACAGAACCTTGATCTCTTTAGATGGTTAATAAAACGGAAATGAATTGTAGAAAATGTATACAAGTGAGTCTTATGGTAAAAAGAGAGATAGGGGGGGGGAAGAGATGGAGTTGTTATAATTTTGTTTTAACAAAATTATGTAAAAGATAGTTTACAATGTTTGATAGAAAATTCGATGTCTGAAAAAATTTTTGTTATTAACTTAAATCTTTAATTTTTTAAGTAAATAGTTTCAGGACTAAATATAACTATTATTGTAATAAACATATTTATCTAGGACATAAAGAAATATTTAAAATTTTAATAGTTTATTCACCCGACTAATTGTATTTCCACAATATATAAAAAAAAAAAAAATAAAAAAAAAATAACAATAACATCTATTTTAATATTTAAAATTAATTTATGAATGTAATTTATTTATTATATTGGTAAACTAAATTAAAGATTAGGTTTCATTATAGATAGATAGATAGGAGTAGACAAGTATATATGTATATATATATATATATATATATAGATAGATAGATAGATAGATAGATAGATAGATAGGAGTAGACAAGTATATATATAGATAGATAGATAGATAGATAGATAGGAGTAGACAAGTATATATATATATATATATAGATAGATAGATAGGAGTAGACAAGTATATATATATATATATATATATAGATAGATAGATAGGAGTAGACAAGTATATATATATATATATATATATAGATAGATAGATAGGAGTAGACAAGTATATATATATATATATATATATATATATATATATATATAGATAGATAGATAGATAGATAGATAGATAGATAGACTAGTATTAATGATTCTATTTCTTATCAAGAGTTTTCCTGCCTCGTCATATCACGTTGAAACATCGGTTCTCTTATGATCACCGTATTTAAGCAGCGCCGAACCTGGCCAGTGCGTATATATTGACGACTTTGGAATACCAGGTGCTATCAAATAGGATGTGCGGCTTGTGTAATGTATAAAGTCTCGAAATTTGGAATCAGAGAGCCTAGGTGAAATTCCAGTCAGGAAAATTAGTAGAACTTTATCTCAAAAAAATTCTTCCAATTTAAAAATACTTGATAGATAGATAGATAATGAATGCAAAATATACAACAAATAGAATGAAATTGATGCTTCGCCATTATTATTATTATTGTTGTTGTTTTGTTTTTTATTATGTATGTCTTCCTACAGCTCGATATATTCGCTGGTGTCAAGTGACAGCAACTCCTCTTAATATTCTAGCAGAGAAGAATCAGTATTGATTCAGATTTTTATATACTTTTGTATCGATAGTTTCTCCCTCTGATTTACATGACATTCAAGATGTAAACACTCTGCCTTGGGGTTAAAGTTTTCTGCCCAAGTAAGTATTTCAAATACTTATTTATTAATCCCTCAAAATTTTCTCATTTCTAAGACTCTTTCTACCTTATTCACATCCATTTTTTCCACAGCTTAGTAATTGCAGGGGTTTTTCCTCTTTGTTTTCTCCTTCCACAGAGTATGTCAGTAGAATGTTTAAGGTGCACGAATTTGAATTCTATTGCTTTTTAATTAGTACAATATTCTATTTTACTTATCAGTAATTCGGTCAACATAATTAATTTCTCTCTGCGTATATCACAATCTGTGGCCACTATTACTGCTGCGAGGAACAGAGTGGCTGATAATAATTGAGAAGAAATCTCTAGAAAGAGTGAGTTATAGCAGTAGACACATTCGTCTATCGTTCAGTTCACAACCCACCCGTACTTCTGAACAGGAGTAGATGTTTATCGCTTGTTTCCTGTTTAGGATTAGCTTTCCGGTTCTTTCTAGAGTCTACTTTATATTTCTATCATCTCCGCCTAATCTCTGTAATTTTATTTTCTATTTATTTGTTTTTCTTCAACGGGGGTAGATAGATTCGCCTTTCGTACCGTTCACAGATTTCATTGTTCAGTCCTATATGATCTATAACCTCTATTGGCACAGGAGTATTGCAACTGTGTTTTCTGTATTCTTCTCTGAGTAGGTCTGGGGTTGCTGTGGCTTATATTGGTGTGCAACAAATGCTGTCACTTTATTCAGTAGTGGCATCAGTTCATCAACCAACTTGCCCACTGAAGCAGGGGTTAAATCCCTTTGTGAGATGATGACTGATGCTATCTATGATGGTAACGCCTGGAGAAATTTGTGAAGGACAAACCCCTCGCCAACACTTAGTCATGGACAGCATCTCCAGCGGTCTTTTACGTGTTTATTCTTTGTTTGCTGTTTAGAATTGGGTTTCCAGTTCCTTTTCAAACCCTTTTCATTCTCTTTCACTCCCAGAAGCACTTTGCGTCTGTTATGGTCCGGTTTCTTGTACCACGGTGATGGTCCAAGGTAGAACCAATAAAGCAGAACTCGAACACGGATATGGAATAACACAAATATATTACAAACATGAATATATACAGAGAAGGAGAAAGTGTTAGTACGAACAATCAGGTTTAGTAGGGAGAACAATGTAGTCTCGACCAGTATCACTATTCCAATGTCTTGTAGTAATTGTTTGAACGCGACTCTGTTCGGACTGCCTCTGACTCTTGACTCGACTGACTCGCTCTGACTAAGAGACTCCTGACGGACTTCTGACGGACCTCGTTTCAGACTTCAGACTGAACGGTATTTAGTCATCCCCCCATGAGGGCATCATGTGGCACAAGGCCGGTATAACGTGGGCTCTCCGAGCCCGTGGGCTCGGCCAAAAATATGCACTTTGAATCCGTATAAACGGGTTCAGGGTCGGTTTACCTCCCCGAAAGAGACTCCGCCCTTCGGCGTAGCCTCGTTCGGGTTCCTCCCCGCCCAAAGGCGGAGAGTTCAACCGATCAGCCGGTCGTCCGACTTCAGACTGAACCCCCTGCTTCCTCTTGAGGCACAGTATTTATTACGTATGGAATAGTCCATTATGTTATTATAGGTAAGGTCCCATAACAGCATCTTATTGGCATTATCGCCTTTCTTGAGTGAATTGGTTTACAAAAAAAAAAAACCCATTAAAATGCAAAAAAAGAAGAGGAAAGAGAAAAGTAAAATAATGGTTGGAAGTTATCTATTTTATAATAGAAAACATTGGATGTTTATATATTTTTGGCTCATACAACATGACTCCTGTTCTTATAAAGCGCGATGGAGTAATGGATAGCGGCTCGGATTGAAAAGCTGACAAGCCGAGTTTGAATTCCACTCAAACATTACATTCACTTACGTGCTAACACCCTTAGGAAAGGTATGAATCCTCTTTTTCTCCCCCTAGCTATGGGTAAATAGCCTGAGATGGCAACTGGTCTACCGCAGAAAGAAATGGCAACCTACTGCGGGAAAATTCTGCCTCGTCAGTCATGTATCGAAAGATACATGATCGCTTACGCGTATATCACGCATGGCACATAACTGACTGTTGTTATGATACTAAGTAATCGTGTTACCATGTTAATGGATCTTATGTGTAACTAAAGAAAATGAAGCTGCTAAAAATTCATTTTAATTTTATTTGTTTTTGTGTTAACTTTGTAGGAATTTTTTAAAAAATTTACCTTATATGCAACAATCGAGTAGATTCTAAAGAAAGAATCCTAAATTACTCATGCAGAAGTATAACCAGTACAACAGAGAAATTATTTAAATTTTTGACGGTTTGTATAAACTAGTCTATTAAGATGAACGAAAGAAAGAAAGCGAGTGAGCGAGAGAGAAATGGTAGAAACGAAACTGAAATTTTTATCAGTGGAAAGAAAAAAATTAGGGGTCTGCTTATATGTTTAACCGATTTCTCGATTCAGTGAATCAGAGATTAATCTGGCTGCAGTCAAACCGAGTAACTTTTCTGTTGGCTGAAGACTTGCATCCTTTTCTGGGAAATGTCGAATATCCATTATAAAAAAAAATATAAAAGCAAAAAACAAAAAAACAAAAAACAAAAAAAACAAGCAAAAAAAAAAAAACGTGATTTTATCCGTAAATTCGATCCAGTGGCGAAGGGTGTTTCTAGGGTGTGGTCTAATTGTGGGGCAAGGGTTTGGCTGGTGGCTAGAGGAAAAGAAATCCAGCTGTTAAGGATCAAAGTACAACTGACACAAGAAATCTGTTAAAAACATACAAACAAAACGCACATGTGTATGTATGTGTGTTTGCGCGTGCGCTCACACGCCCGTGTATTAAACGCTAATATATATATATATATATATATATATATATATATATATATATGGTAAGGGTGAATGAATATAGACAAGAAGGAATGGAAGATTAAATAAAATAGAAAAGCATATTAAATGTTTGGCTAATGACTAACGAAAACTAACGAAAGGAGCCAACATATAAAATATATTTTATAAATGAACAAATAAAAACTACATGACAGCACGAACTGAGGCGTGAAGACGCAATGTCTTATAAAACCGACATGACGCGTGAAGACGCGATATTTGGAAAACGATGAAACTGACAGAGAACAAATAAAGCAAATATTAGGTTGGTGCAAAAATAATGACGTAATAATGTCGTTTTTAAAGTATTTTTTAACGTCAAAAAACGACATTATTACGTCATTATTTTTGCACCAACCTAATAACTTCGATTACGACATATGAAATCACAAAATATACTACTTTCCAAAGCCAACATACATGGTTATAACATTTTTTTAAAAAATTAATGAAAACAATTTAAAACTTTTTATTATTTAAAATATATAATGTATAAATTATTTTCTTACACTAAAATAGTATAAATAAAGATTACGTTATAAAAACATTCAACAGCAGTAATAGCAATAACAACTCAATTTCGTTTGTTAGTCATTAAATTATATCCACTTAGCATCCTGGTTAATTTATTTTGAATTTCTTTTAGCATGTTGCATATTTATGAGGTTTCTAAATTTAAAACTTTTGAAAAAATAATATTTTTTACTTTTATTTATAAATACTTGTTGCAAAATAAAATCCTTCAATTTGCCTTGATAAAGTCGATTGGAGGATGAAAGGCGTTGGCTAAGTTATAATAATCGCAACACCGAAATTTCCATGTTTCAAAACTGAAACCTCAATTTAAATTCAATCATACAAATTAAACTTAAAATACAAAGTTCCGTTCCGTTTTGAAACATAGAAATTTCGGTGTTGCGATGAGTATATATTAAAAAAAACAAAAAAACAATTATAATATTATGCTTTACTGCTGTATCGCGCGTGTTTTTAAAAATAAAAATAAATGCTAAGAACTCTGAATTATAAATCTCATTGGTCTTTCCTATTATTTTAATATATATATTTATATGGTGGACTCTCCCGTCGTATTCGACGTATGAGAGTCAAACATCCCAGTTTCTAGGAACCGACAGCCAGACACCGGCACATATGATTTGATTATAGTGGTGAAGGCTTTGTGCAGAATCAACCACACTTTTTGAAAGGCCGACTACAGAGACCTGTTGCACTACGTGACACAAGGTCCACAAACAACATACGCAGGTTTTGAATTCAGAGTTGTCCTTCTCCTAGACCATCCAAGGCTATAGAACCCAGTCTGTCCTGCTGTTTACACATAGCTCGAGGAAAAAGAAGAGGATTAATACCTTAGGGGTATTAGGGTATTAGCACAAAAATTAATGTAGTATTGCATAGTGGATTGTGGCTCGTATATATATATATATATATATATATATATATATATATATATATATATATATATATATATATATATATATATATAATTATTTTTTAAAATAGGATTCAAATAATTAAAAAAATAATAATATAAATGAATAATTACAATTTAGGCTCTACTTTTGTATAATTAAAAATTTAATTTAATTTAGGCTCTACTTTTGTATAATTAAAAAATATAAAAATAATAATTATAATTTAGGCTCTACTTTTGTATCGAGCACTGTTTAGGGTCTACTTTTGTATAATTAAAAATTCAATTTAATTTAGGCTCTACTTTTATATAATTAAAAAAATTAAAATTAATAATTATAATTTAGGCTCTACTTTCGTATCGTGCACTGTTTTTTTTTTTAATTAAAACAAAAATACTAAAGAACTTCGGATTATTTACCTAACAAGTTCTTTCCTATTTTCTACATATTTACACATTTACACACACACACACACACATATATATATATATATATATATATATATATATATATATATATATATATATATATATATATATATATCCGATCTGTAGTATGGTACTTGATCGATACCAGCTGGGTCAACTGTGTGAAGGGTATGGTATTCAGAGATTCGAAACTCCTAATGATCTGAGGATTACACCACGGATGATGTGGCCAGGCGCATCAGCCTGATCTATTTCTAGATAATTTTTTTAAGCATTTCACCCCAAGCAAGGCGGGAAGCCACTAGAACGCAAGGGGTTACAGAAAATTTAGAGGAAGATCAGATAGGAGTGATAGAAGAAAAGATGAGGGTAGTGGATAGATCAAGGCAACTGGAGATGTCGATTGACATTACACTTGAATAGCTGGAGATTATAGCTCTCAGGGAAACTGGAATAGGGAAGGGAGTTCCACAGGCGAGAGGTGCGAGACATGAAGCAGAAGAGACGACTACATTTAGGAGTTTCGACAGTGAAAGGGTGAGAGCGGGATGCCAGCCTCGTACGGCGCTTGAACTCATGAAGTCTGGGAACCAGCGAATGCAGCTCCTCAGGGCAATTACCATGAAAGTATTTGTAGAACAGACAGAGAGAGGCGACGGCGCGTCTGTGAGAAAGTGACTGTAGACGAGATGCCAGAGCATGGCCAATTATATTGCATATCCGCCTCTGGAGCCTATCAAGAACCCCGAGGCAAACAGATAATCGTAAAACTCTTTACTCTCAATGGTTGACAGGCGTGGGAGAGCTCCTGTATGAACTGAAAAAAAATAGCTGATGTAAATAAATTTAGTGACCGCATCGCCGGCAGACATTGCTCGTCCACTACAAAACAAAAGTTTTTTTAAAACTTTCCATGATAACCGAAGATCTGGTATTCTTTGTCATCTGTTATCAGATCTATCTATCTCATTCTCTGTCTGATTTTTCTTCTACTGCGTTTGCTACACATTAAAAACAAATCAAGCAACCTTTTACTCCATCTATTATCCTTTATTCTTGATATGCATCCTGTTCGCCTCTACGATTATTATTTAAACTCTTCTATGATTTCTCTAATATTGCTTTTTTTTTCCAGATCCATGGTGATCTTTTTCAGTAGATAGGTTCGCCTATCGCCCTGTTCACACTCCCCCAGGTCTTTTGAACAGTAGAATTTTATTCCTTGTTTCCTGTTTAAGATTAAGTTTCCGATTCCTTGTAAAGTTTTCTCGTTCTCTTTCACTCCAAGTAGCCTCTTGCGTCGTAGTGGCATTATCGCCTTGCTTGGGGGTGACTTAATTAAAAAAAGATGCCGGGTATTACACATTCTAATGAGGTTTGGTCATTCATGAATTTTTTTCTGAAAAGATTCGATTAATTCAGTTAGTTATGTGCCATGCGTGATACACGCGTAGGCGATCATGTATCTTTCGATACATGACTGACGAGGAAGATTTTTTCCCGCAGTAGGCTTCCATTTCTTTCTACAGTAAACCAATTGCTATCCAAGGCTATAGAACCCGGTCTGTCCTGCTATTTACTATCTTTCTATTTTAATAATCGTCAGTTAGTTATGTGCCATGCGTGATATACGCGTAGGCGATCATGTATCTTTCGATACATGACTGACAAGGCAGATTTTTTCCCGCAGTAGGCTTCCATCCCTTTCTACAGTAAACAAATTGCTATCCAAGGCTATAGAACCCGGTCTGTCCTGCTATTTACTATCTTTCTATTTTAATAATCATCAGTTAGTTATGTGCCATGCGTGATACACGCGTAGGTGATCATGTATCTTTCAATACATGACTGACAAGGCAGATTTTTTCCCGCAGTAGGCTTCCATTTCTTTCTACAGTAAACCAATTGCTATTCAAGGCTATAGAACCCGGTCTGTCCTGCTATTTACTGTCTTTCTATTTTAATAATCGTCAGTTAGTTATGCGCCATGCGTGATATACGCGTAGGCGATCATGTATCTTTCGATACATGACTGACGAGGCAGATTTTTTCCCGCAGTAGGCTTCCATTTCTTTCTACAGTAAACCAATTGCTATCCAAGGCTATAGAACCCCGTCTGTCCTAGCTGGAGGGAGAAGAATAAGAAGGATTCATAACTTTCCCAAGGGCATTAACACGTAAGTGAATGTATTGGATTCAACTGGAATTCGAACTCGGCTCTGCAGATTCCTCAGTCCGAGTCGCTATGCATTTCTCCAGCCTGCAATGATTGTTTCATGTTAATTTATTTTATTTTAATTGTTCGAGTTCTTCATTCGTTTTATGACATGTTTCTTTTGATGTTACAACTGAATATTTATTAGGTTATTCGGAAGATAACCCTAGTGTCATGGTGAAACACACCTATTCTATAGTTAATAGGCTCTCTCACATAATATAAGTAGGAGTAGTAAGAGAAACGAGGCTGAGTCGATGTCGGACGACAGGCTGAACGGTTGAACTGTCTGACTTCGGGCGTGCAGGAACCCGAAAGAGGCTACGCCGAAAGGCGGAGTCTCGTTCGGGGAGGTAAACCGACTCTGCACCCGTTTATACGGGTTCAAAGGGTATATTTTTGGCCGATCTCGGAGATCCCACGTAAACCGGCCTTGTGCCAAATGATACCCTCGTGGTGGGGTGACTAAATGTCGAACTCTCTGCCTTCAGGCTGAGAGGAACTCGGACGAGGCTATGCCGAAGGGTAAAGTTTCGTCCGGGGAGTTAGACAGATCCGACCCCGTTTATGCGGGGTATACGCGGATTTTTTGGCCGAGCCTACGGGCTTGGGAATCCCACAATAAATTCGGCCTTGTGCCACATGTGACTGCGTGGGGAAGTTACTAAATAGTGTCGATGTCGGACGACAGTCGAACTCTCTGCCTTCGGGAAGAGAGGAACCCGGACGAGGCTATGCCGAAAGGCAGAGTTTCGACGGGGAGGTAGACAGACCCGATGCCGTTTTTGCAGGGTCTACGGGGATTTTTTGGCCGAGCCTATGAGCTCGGGAACCCCACATTAAATTCGGCCTTGTGCCACATGTGACTACGTGGGGCAGTTACTAAATAGCGTCGATGTCGGACGACAGTAGTCGACAGTTAGTCGAATACGAAAGTAGTCAGCGACCACAACAAGATTACTCTGCGTAATACCTATTATATCAAGTTCCTAACGTTTTGTACGTCGAACCTATTTAGGACCGATTTAGTACAAATACAAGCCTCCACTGCGAAATAACTCCACAACACCTGGATATCTTTACATTTCTGCCATCGAGTTACAAGTTTTTGTGTGCTTTTACGATAAAACTATAATGGTTTGGACAAGAAATCTTTGAATGCAGTTTCTGCATCTTCCTTGTAACGGAATGTCTTTTGGTTTAAAACTAGTACTCAATGGGCAAGAGATCAGGGAAATTCGATATGCGTAGGTCCTTACTTTCCGTACAAACAATTACTTTTATTTCATGAGTGACTTTCGTTGGATTTCGCAATTAATTTCAGTTATTCCCAAAATAATTTTCAAGTTATGAAAATTGTTATCGGACAAAAAAATTAATCGCAAAAAATCACGTAAAAGATCGCCGAAAACAATCCCAGTAATGAAAACTTGGGAATCCAAAATTTCTGTAACATGAGCTATTGAAAGTTAGATAGTTGTGTCCCTTTAATTAAAAAAAGTGTCACACACTGACATTGGCATTTATTATATAGATTAATGTATTTAAACAGTGTGTAAATCAAAAATATGAACCCTGAACATCGATACATTTATGCCATCGAGTTACAAGTTTATGTGTGCCTTTATGATAAAAATATAATGGTTTGGATGACAAGAAATATTTGAATGCGTTTTCTGCATCTTCCGTACCACGGAATGTCTTAAATCATTGTCAAGAGGCTTGAAAAACTGGTACTCAATGGGCAAGAGATCAAGGAAATATGTTGGCAAAGTCTCGTATCCTAAGTCTGAGAGCTTCTGCAGTGCCATTCTGGCAACATGTAGCCGAAAATTGTCATGAAGCAGAATTGATCTTAACCTTGATCAAGACTCGTATCCCCAACGCGGAACTTTCGAAACCAGCGCCATATTGTCCGATCACAAGTAGATCCTTCACGTGATACTCTAGATCCTTAATTTCCGTACAAACAATTATTTTTAATTTCATGAGTGACTTTCGCTGGATTTCGCAATTAATTTCAAATTTATTTCCAAGTTATAAAAATTGTTATCGTACAAAAAAATTAATCGCAAAATATCATTTAAAAAATCGCCGAAAACAATCGCAGTAATGACAACTTTGGAATCCAAAATTTCAGTAACATGAGCTATTGAAAGTTAGAAAGTTGTGCCCCTTTAATTAAAAAAGTGACACACTGACATTGACATTTATTATATAGATCAATGTATTAGGTTGGTGCAAAAATAATGACGTAATAATGTCGTTTTTTGACGTTAAAAATACGTCAAAATCGACATTATTACGTCATTTTTTTTGCACCAACCTAATATTTAAATAATGTGTAAATCAATCAAAATATGAACCCTGAAGATCTTTACATTTCTGTCATCGAGTAACAAGTTTATGTGTGTCTTTACGATAAAACTATAATGGTTTGGACGAAAGAAATCTTCGAATGCAGTTTCTTCATCTTTACAACGGAATGTCTTTGTGGTTTTAAAAATGTCAAGATGCTTCCAAAAGTGGGCAAGTGATCAGGGGAATATGACTGATGTAGCTAAGACAGGTATCTCAAGTTTTCAAACTTCCGCAGTGGCATCCTGGTCACATATGACCGAACATTGTCATGGCACAGAATTGGACATCGTCGATTAACTAGTGCCTGTCTGAGTTTGCTTCCGTAAATGTGCATTTCATTCATTTGTCAGAAGTAAACTTCAGAAGTAAAAAATAAAAAAAAAGTTTATTTAATCTGCAACAGAACACAAATATGAATCCACTATAGTACTATTGATCGAGGAGAGAGTTGATAATCACACCCCTCTAGATATATCAGGGGAGGACTGAGAAAATATATTAGATGAATGTATGTGTTAATAAAAAAAAAAGAGATAATACGATCAATTGAAAACTCTTTAACATACACCTTTTTCCTTTTACAAATGATATATAATCTTCATTATTCACTGATTATGAAAATACGTGAGTTGCCTGAAAGCTACGATCTCCTTTTCGCTTTATTTATCACCAAGACAATTCTCACAGTCATGCTGCAATTGTTTGACTTCTTGAAGTTTTCTCGATATTTACTACTGAAAAACAGATTGCTACTTTGTTGAAATATGGTCTTTCAACGTCTGAGCAAATGGTAGATAGAGAGAGAGAGAGAGAGAGAGAGAGAGAGAGAGAGAGAGAGAGAGAGAGAGAGAGAGAGAGAGAGAGAGAGAGAGAGTGAGAGTTTAGTGGATAAAAGCTCAACTTGCTTAAGCCAGCGGTCAGGAGTCAGGCAAGCTGCCATATTAGCGTAACCTTCGTCTGCTTCTCCAAAATATTTGGTAAGAAAAAAGACGTAAATATGGTCACAATTCAATTGTGTGCGGACAAACTTTGGATTAAGATTAAATAAAATTGTTTATTGACGGCAAGGGAAGACAAAGGTAAAAACTACATGACAGTTTTAAGGACAGCGCTGCTGCTGATATTTATAACAAAATAAAAACAGGGTGGTTATTTTGTTATTGTTGTTGTTCTTGTTGTTGCTGCTGATGATGATGACGATGAAAAAGAAAGAAAGGAGAAGAAGAAGAAGAAATATTGGAAAATGGAAGAGAAGAAAGGTAAACAAAATAAAGAAAGGATGAAAATGGAAGAAAATCAAGATAGAATACAAATAAAAGAAGAGATATAAAAATGAAATGACAGAAAAATAAAATAAAAGCAAGAACGGAAACAGGAAAACATTAAAAAAATAAATAAATAAATAAAGAAAGAAAGAAAGAAAGAAAAAAGAAAGAAAGGTGAAGCAGATAAAACTTAAGGAAGAAATAGGAAAAGAAAATAGAATAAAGAAAGAAAGAAAGAAAGAAAGAAAGAAAGAAGGAAATGGAAGTAAAGGAAAACAAAATGAAGTGTTGAATTGCTGGAGGAAAGAAAGACAGAAGACAATGCAAGATCAGAAAAAAAAGTAGTTTTGACCAAGCTGTAAAATACCAAACATTGTGACATGCAATGAGGAGAAATCTTCATGAAATATCGCAATTAGAAGGGATTTCATGCCTTTCCCTAACAGTTCTAGTGCAAATTTGGTTTCAAATTTCGAGTTTAGTTCCATGATTTCGATTGTGGTTCCGATAAACAGTATCCTATATCAGGTTAGAAAATGGATACCTAGAAACAAACCCTTTTCATACATGATGTGATGATGAATATGCACTTCAGATTTAAGCTATAAAACATTCTAAGATGTCCTTATATCTATCGCAAGTGGAATACAATCATTTAAAAGACCTTTACCTTTTACGAATACTGACAAAGAAAATGATAAAATTAGCGAACATCGCCATTTTTGCTGATCTTTAAATTTTTTGGCTTAAATTTAAAAGATGGAGGAAAAAGCGATGTTCAGCATCGATATCAATTTAGACTTGTGCAGGTTATTCGGCTTAATATTCCAATTTGGAATGAACTGAAGCTGACTGGAATTGAACAGCATTCAATTATCGAAATGATAATTTGAAGTCTATTAATAAAAATAGAAAGCAGTTGAATTCACATACATAGGGAGGCACAGAAAAAAATACATGTAGGTAGTTAATATCTATAATTAGAATGAAAACCCAGAGTATCATCGACATTTTTGCTCATCTTTAAAATTTTTGTAGTTCAATTCAGACTGGTCGATTAAATTCAAATCGCATTTGTAATTGAAATTTGAATTTAAATTTACTGATGACCAAACATTTAAGGTTAAACATATATATGTGTAAAAGGGCAACGCTTCTGTGGATGCATATACGAATATATAGATTTCTGTAGTTCACTGCCAGCAGCAAGCAGACATATTTCTTCTCCCGATGATGCCCATTTTGGCCGAAACTAGTCGAGGAATCTAAATGAAATAATAATAAAAAAAAAAGAAACGAAAGAATATAAATCTACAACCCAGTGTGTTTGAAGATTTTAATTTTTTAATATTTTTTTATTGTTCAAAAAAAAAAAATATATATATATATATATATATATATATATGCAGGCTAAGAACTTTTCATCACTTACTCTTATATACAGGTGTGATGGATAAATTTTCGTCTAAATTGCTAAAAATGAAAATAACTCATTTTTATAGATATATTTAATAAAATTGCATAAAAATATCTTGAAATACTAAAGAATAAATTCCTTCTATAAAATTTCCATTGACTTTAACCACGGCCTGCAGATGACTTCGGAAAGCCTTGAAACTTTTGCCATAATTGTTATGTTCAGTTTTTATTTAGTATTACAAGGAGTTTTGTTGGTCTCTCATTCAACTGCGCCTAAAACATAATCATCATACAGGGTTGCAGTCTGGGGAGTTAGGTGGGTGATGTGGACACAGAAATTGTCTGACGGTTATGACTGGGTACACCTGCTTGTGTAGCATGGTGCAAACTACTTTTGTCAGACATAGTGACTTCCAGCAGCCAGCCTCTTGACCCAGGACAACACTAGTCAACAAATTGAAACAAGAGATACACATCACACTAAAAAGAGCAACAGCACATTTCTCTCATCCTTTAACATCAATACACGGAAGGTTATTCGTGAGTATTGGCGGATTTTGTTAAAAATTATCAGACATATTGTCTCTAATTTGTTTAATCAGACCCCCCCCCACACACATATATATATATATATATATATATATATATATATATATAAAGTGGTCATTGAGACTGTCGCCATTTAGTGTTGACTTCAATGTCCACTTATATTTACATACACTCTATCCTTGATATTGTGTATTTTAACCTATAAATATAGCATACATTAAAAATACATTTATATATATATATATATATATATATATATATATATATATATATATATATATATATATGCGTGCCAAATTATTATCGAGATAACTTTTTTTCTAATATTTCAAAAACCATCCAATCAATTCACACAAAATTTTCACAAAACGTTGGCAACACTGACCTGCGCAATCACTGAATTTATCGTACTGATCTGCACAATATAAACAAACTGGCACCATATTTGTTATCAGCACTGTGTTTTGAGCGTGCCAAATTATTACAAAAAGTGTAAGAATTTAGTAAAAAGATGGGCCGTAAAAGCAATTTAAGTGATGCTGAAAAGAAAACTATCACCTCAGAACTCTCAAAAGGTAAATCTACCGTAGAAATTTCTAAAATGATAGGGAGGTGTCATTAAACAGTGAAAAAGTTCACCGCCGACCCTACGCAAAAGGGCAGATAAAAGCAAGCCGAAGGTTATTTCACGTCGTCTCATGTCACGACTTAAACGAGGGCCACGAAGAACCCTGGACTTACCAGTCAAGAGCTTTCCAGTTGCATTGGGGATCCTACTGTATCGAAAAGTACTCGGTGTCGGTATCTGAGGGAAATAGCAACAACAGTCACACTTGTATCGAAGCCTCCGTTGATGAGAAATCACATTCAAAATCGATTGAAATGAGCCGAGGACAATATGAAGATTGACTTCTCTAAAGTTTTGTTCACAGACAAAACTCGAGCAACATTTGATGGGCCAGATAGATGGTGCAAAGTCTGGGTAATGAACGGACGGAATCGCCATCAGCGTTTGAGACGCCAACAAGGCGGTGGAATCATAATTATCTGGGGTGGTATTATTGAAAAAACATTAATGGGTACATTGAGAGTACCAGATGGCGTCAAAATGACTGCTGATGCATACATAGCGTTTATGAAGGAGCATCTTGAAATGTGGATGAAAAGGCAAAGAGTTGCCTTCAGAACGGTCATTGTTTTTATGCAAGATTACGCTCCCTCACATGCTGCTCACAAGACTACGGAATATTTGAAACAGTTAGGCTTCGATACACCCCGAAAAATGAAGTCTCCGGATTTGAACCCAATCGAAAACCTTGGGAATATCATGAAGCGAAAACTGTACGCCAACGGACGACAATTTAGGAGCAACGCTGAGTTGTGGAAAGCAATTCTTGACATATCTCACGGCATTACAGCAGATGACATCCTACAATTAACAAATTCTATGGATCGTCGACTTCTTCAAGAAATTTCAAAACGGAAAGCACATTCCCTATTAATTTGTTTAAAACTGTGCCTTTGTTTGTATCTGTTATTATTTGTTTGATTATCTTATTTATTAGCTTCTTTTGATCATAAACATTCACGTGCAACATTAATAAACGTTTTGTTTGCTCAGTCCTGGGAATTTTACTACACCTTTCTAATAATTTGGCACGCTCAAATCACCGTCCTGATATTTATATTACGCAGATCAGTACGAAATTTTCAGTGATTTCGAAGGTCAGTGTTGCCAACATTGTGTGAAAATTTTGTGTGAATTGATTGGAGAGTTTTTGAAATATTAGAAAAAAAGTTATCTCGATAATAATATTGCACGCTATATATATATATATATATATATATATATATATATATATATATAGATAGATAGATAGATAGATAGATGAATTGAGTATGGATAGGAATCCAACAAAATGCTAGGATAAAGATCAAGTAGGAAATAGATCTTAATCTAACATATTTCGTTTAATTAAAGCTTCATCAGAAATAAAGATAGAAATGATAAAAAATGATAAAAAAACAAAGAGACGCAAATTAATGGTAGATTGTCTTTATTTTTTATTGGTTAGATACGTGTCACGTGGAATGTAGTAAGACATAATATTTTTATTGAATTTTTCCAATTTTTGAATAAGGCGTTAAGTATGGAATCGAAATTGTAATACAATAACAAGATGCACTTCGAAGAGTTTATACACAGTTTTGAGCCACCATACTCAACAACGTATCCGAAAACTGGAAAAATACAAAAAAAATTAAACAGACAGACCTTGTTGTTTCTTTTAATCAAACCTTATATATATATATATATATATATATATATATATATATATATATATATATATATATATATGTATGTATGTATGTATGTATTGATTATTTATTTGCGACTTTTCAATATTTGTAGGTAATTTAAAGCCGGGAAATTATTTTCGATTGTTTGAAATGTTTGCAGATAATAAGGATTTGCTGATACAGATCTCATTAATTAACCTCTACCTAGGGAAGAGGTGTATTCATATCGTTCCAAAATCTATTTGCCTGAATAAAAAGATCCCTACTGATATTGGATGTTATACAAAATATCATGGGGAACATTTTCTTTACATATATATATATATATACAGAAGGTCTGAAATCAGGTTACATCATGCCGTAGGAACGCATTTTTGACCTGTGTATATATATATATATATATATATATATATATATATATATATTATAAGAAAATAATACATATATATATATATATATATATATATATATATATGTATGTATTATTTTCTTACAATATATATATGTATATATATGTTTATATATATATATGCATATATATATGTATTATTTTCTTATAATATATATATATATATATATATATATATATATATATATATATAGGGTGTATCAAAAATACTTTTACAAATTTTGGGGTCGAGTTCCTCACACCAAAACGAGGACAAAATACTATATAAACGTATGTCCGTCCCCAAATCCTCTGTTTTTGAGTTATTAAGTTTAAAGAATGTTAGAACGGTAGATGGCACTCTGTTGTCATTTAGACGAGGTTACATCTGTTCTTCCTGTACATGTGTAGCTAGTATGTCTTCAGATTTTAACGTGTGTAGTAGTTAATTTAGTGAGGAATGGTCCGTTTAACAATAGCAAGATATTTATATTGTGATCAGGCAGATATGATAATTACATACATCCGCGCAATCGTAATGGACGCAAGGCTGCACGTCTGTATCAGATTGCGTTTCCAGATCGAAGGCAGCCAAGTCATCCAACCTTTGCTGTTGTTTATCGTCACGTTACTGCGACAGGTTCCGTGGCACCACAAACTATGGATAAAGAACCTAGATCCCCTCGTACGCCTGACCACGAAGAACACATTCTACAAAGTCTTACTGGTATTCTCCGAAGTTTTTATAACACTATTGGGCTCTACTTTGAGCAATAAGAACGTATAATTACTCGCCAAGCTTAACAGAAAAATCAGGAAGAATTCGATCATAAACGGAAATGACATGTTCGTCATAAATTAATCGTAGGTAAGGATCGGACACTAATGAAGTATTGAGTTCACATATGTATATATATTATTTCAGGATCATTTTGCAACTTATTCAAGATGATATTTGCCCTCTCTAACCTTTTAATTCACTGTCCTGGAGTAACAAGTTGCCTCACAGGTTTCACGTACGATTTCATTTTCAAGTCATTTTCACTGCTCTTTCAATTATCAAAACTGAAACTCCTCTCTCACGTGCCAAACCTCTTATGAATTGAGTTGGATCTTTTCTAATTTATCTCTTTAAATCTTAGCTGAAATGAAGATCCCTCCTCCTGTTGATCTAGTTTTCCTCTCTACTGTTCTCACTTTTTAAAACTTATTCACCATTCTCTTGATCATTCTTGAATGGAATTTGAAGATCGAAACCATAGTATGAACGTTGGTACCATTATTTAAGCTTGCGCGATCTTTTTCCTCTAACCATTGCTCAGACGGGAAGATAGAGGGTCTGATAAAAAACAATTTCAACCTGCTCTGTTTTTATCTGAATTTCTCAAAGGTTTTGAAACAAATAGTGTCAATATGGCTAAACGTCTTATCTGTAAACCTGTAAGAAAGACACTCAATTAGCTTAGTTTTTTAGCGATTGATCATTTTGTGGAATGGATAATTATGCTGTTACAAGATATGGACAATTTTGCTGTTACACCCGGAATACATACATACATACATACATATATATATATATATATATATATGTTATAATAAATAATTATAAAAAATTATTATAATTATAAAAAATTTTATAGTTATAAAAAATTACAAAAATATAATTATAAAAAAATTACAAAAAAAAAATTATAAAAAAAAATAATTATAAAAAATATAATTATGATTTAGGCTCTATTTTTGTCTTGAGCACTGTTTTTAAAAAATAAAAACAAAATATTAAAGAACTTCGGATTATTTACCTAACGTGTTCTTTCCTATTTTTTTTTATATACTTGCACACACACACACACACACACACACACACACACACACACACACACACACATATATATATATATATATATATATATATATATATATATATATGCGTGTGTTTGTGTGTGTTTAGTTCACAATTATTCTCTTTCACATGTTTTGTTAAATACGACTGACAAAGTACTACGACCAAGCTTTTTATTTTATTTTTCTAGTGTTTCTACAAGTGTTTCTTTTAACACAAAGTGTGTAAAAACTTCATTTCCTAGTGTTTTTGGCTATACTTTTAGTTTGTGTCTAAGAAAACACTTGTACTTAACAAAAACTTTTAAATGATGTTTCCTTACGTGTGAATGTACTCTCCACAAATCTCCTATTGAATACAAAATAATTAGACACAAACACACACAGATTTGTCTTTCATTCGGACTTAGACGCCTACATAAATACCTAACGAAAGCGAAATGTTTTATATATATATACGTATATATATATATACACGTATATATATATATATATATATATATACACACACACACATATATATGTATGTATATATATATATATATATATATGTTAGCATTTGTATTCATCAAAGCTTAAAAAAGTATATGTAATATTTAGAAAAAGATTTATGAGAATTTCGAATTTTCTATCGCTTTAATATGAAAAAAACAAACACACAAAAGCATTCACACGCACTCATATATATATATATATATATATATATATATATATATATATATATATAATGTTGTGAATGTTGAAGGCTATGAAGAAGAAAGAGGATAGATCGATATACCAGTAAACGAATAAAAGTTTATATCTTATTGAATAATACCTCAATATATCCGTTTTATATTTGCGTCGGTGAAAAATGTATTTCCCCGGAACACTTAGACTAATAAGCTAAGTAGGACTTTTTTTTCTTTCGAGAGCTTTTGCAGATAGTTCGCCAATGTTGACCTAAGCGTCGTAATGGAGGCAGAAGGAATGGAATACACAATTCCACGCCCTCAAATATCTATTTATTCCCAGATAGTAGAATGTCTTCAGAATCAACCCAAAGTGAATATTCCTGGATTAATTTATAGTTTTTATTTCGAGGTGAAAAAACGATTGTTAATTGTCGTCTTAATAATAAATCGACTTCGGATATTCAAACAAATCAATGAGTCGCCGTGATTATCGGTTACACTTCTTTCATTGTAATTAATTTGTTCGTTATGTGCAACATATGCGATCATGGCTTGCCACACATTTCTGCCTTTTATGCTTTAATCAAGGGACGGGAACCTCCGGCCCACGAACCGGATCCGGATTTTGACCGGCTCACAAGAACTGATGTTTAATGAGTCAATTCAACTCATTAGACTTACAAGTCGAGGCAAATCATCACCAGAAGTTGGAGTTGGACGAACCAGTCCTGTCTGACACCAAAGCTTACTTGAGAATTCCATCTTCCATCCCTGACCAGTATTTTGTCCGAAAACACATTCAGTCCGATTATTTTGTGCTTCGGTATGCGCAGGGATAACATAAAACCAAAGAGAATAGAAGAAAAAAAATAGGTTCAATTCTAATTTTTTTGATGATATAGTTCCTTTGCAATTAATATTTTTTGTTGTCATTCCATTCTTAAAACATTGTAAATAAATTTATAGTAATTGGGTCGCGAGTCGACTGGAATCGAGTCATGAACCGACTTTAACTACATAACTTACATATTTTTTTTTTTTTTAAAGCTTGACTTGAGTCGAACTGAGTAGAGTCTTGTGTATCAGTGCCTGCGAGTGAACATAGAAAATTGTGATTTTCCGTCCAGCAAAGGTGCACGAATTTCGCTGTGAATATTTTTGTCGACCTTGGTGTTTATTTAAAATTTAAATTTATTGTAATATGAGTGACGAGGCTTTCAAATATAATAAAAGACCTTCTGTTACATGGTTTCACAAACCTGATTCGCCCTACGTAATGACCACCATTGACCGGATGTGAACGCTATGACAGCAAAAATACAAAAATGCATCATGTAAGCAAGGCTCTACCACTCATTTCTGCTCACACAACACAAAAATAATAATATTAATATAGTCATAATATATACAAGTTATTACCCATAACCAACTGGCAAAATAACAATTGTAATGCGAGAGACGAGGCTTTCGAATGCAATAAAAGACCTGCCATTAAAAAAAAATCGAACTATTCAGATGCAAAATTAGTAAAAAATCGAATTGTTCCTTTTAAACAATGATTAACTTGTTTAGACATTTATAAAATTAACTTTTATGTATTTGCATAATTTCGCTCTGTATTCTTGCAATTGGGCTCTTTATTGTTGTACAAAACTGTAATAGTTCTATTCATAAATTAAATTTAAATTATATTCATAGAAAAAAATTTCGATGGCGATGAAGGCAAAACGAAGAAAAGTAGATGATGGATGCCGCATTATCCAAGATACTTGGACATTAGTTTACATCTTCTTTGAGAACAATGGGAACTCAGTTTGTCTATGTCTAGAAAGTATTGCTGTGAATAAGGTAACAAGCATTAGTTGACATTACGAGACGCACCATTGTGAAAATTTTAGGATATTTACTGGACAAGAAAGGAAAGATGAAATTGAGTAGTTGAAGCCTAGTTTTGAAAAACAAACGTCAGTTTTTAAAAAAAAAAGAATAGGCGAAAATTTGCCAAATGCAGTTGCCAACTATGAAGTCTCAAAATGCATCGCTGAAAAAATGAAACCTTTTACTGATGGCGAGTTTTTAAAGGATGCTTACTCGCAGTGTTGTATATTGTTTGTCCAGAAAAAAGTCTTTATTTGAAACTATCAACCTGTCTCCGAGGACAATCACACAGCGGGTTCAAGAAATGTCAGCAGATGTTAAAAATCAGTTAAACAACGTCTACATTGAATTTCAATATTTTTCAATTGCGTTCGATGAGACTTAAGTACCTTGTCTTTGTGCGAGAAGTGACTTCAGGTTTTCAATATTGAAGAATTTATTCAGTTAATTCCTGTGAAGGAAACCGTCACTGAATCAGACTTCTTTTAACCTTTGTTGAAAATTATATCAGAAATGAAGTTTGATTTTTTTTAAGTAATTGGCAACACAGCTGATTGTGGTCACAGCAACGGTAGAACAAAAAGGGCTTTGTTGCACTACTGAAAGAACATATGAAAAACCTTAGAATCACATAAACTTGTTAAAATTCATTCCATTATCCATCAATAGATATTGTGTACTAAGTCCCTGAAATTTAAGAAGTTTATAGATATTGTTGTGAAGGCCGTGATTCTGGTTCTAGCTCGTGGATTAAATGATCGTCAATTTAAACTAGATACTAAGACAATATGGTGACCTCGCTTATTTCTGCGATGTACGCTGGCTTACACGAGGATCAATGATAAAAAGAGTACTTGCCTTACACAAAGAATTAGCGAAATTTCTCGAAAGCAAACTT